>JAYXIM010020494.1:0-169269 GCA_037575425.1 Anastrepha fraterculus | reverse complement strand
TTAAAGTTAAAGGAGAAGTCAATGTTAAAAGTAAAACTGAAGTGAGAGCTAAAGTTAAAGTTAAAGAAAAACTTAGAGTTAAGTTTAAAGGTTAAGTTAAAGTTAAAACTAAAATTAAAGTATAAGTTGAAGTTCACCATTATACATACATATGTTAACTCAATTGATGACGCTTTGAAAGTGGCATCAAAAAAGTTGAATTGTGAGTTTACATATAAATACAAAATTTATACATTTTGTTTTATACACATATCCTTACCTTTAATTGAAAATCTTTATTAATGTATATTTTTATTTAAAATGAAGTGGCAACACATTATAAAAATATCATTGGGTTAAAACTATATTTGCCTTTACATGGATGTACATTAACGGAGATATAAATATTAATATATTTTTGAAATCCTTTTGTTACTTTCAAAAAAAACATAGGTGGCAACACTGGCCTAATAAATTTTTATTTAAACTTGTTTAAGCAACTTTCAATTCAGACTGATATCTAATATTCTAATACATATTCACCAGAAAATTATATTTTAGCAATAAAATTCAGATGGCAACGCTATAAAAAATAAGTTTTTGTAATACAGTAATACTTATGTGCAGTAATACTTATAATGCAGTAATACTTATGTGTAATTTTAATAAATTATTGTTTTATATGCAAACAGGTGGCAACACCGAGTTAAATTAGTGTTACACTCAGACCACAAAAATATATAATGAAAGTAGAATAGTATCTAGATATAAGCATTTTTTCATTTAAAGCTTAAATTATTTCTAGATATGTCAGTTTTAAGAAATGAGTAAAAAAACAATTTCGAAAATCATTTTCTTAAAAAATTAAAATTTTCATATTTGTGCTAAAGAATTTTTTTTTATTTTGTTATAAATATTCAGCACATTTTCGGTTTTAATAAAAAATGAAGCATGAATGAAAAGTATCAAATTTAGTTATCTTCCTTTTGATATACCATTTTAGTTGATCGGTTAATGGATTCTTCAGATCATAGAACTTTTTTTTTTGTAATTTTTAATTGGTGACCTCCTCAAAATAGTAACTAAATTTTTAAATATGTGCGCTCAAAGTTTGTCAATGTACAGCTTCATAAGAACAGTCAAATTTGGTGCAACTATCTAATCTTAACATTTAATCAAGGACGAAAATGATGAGGCCCCTTTCTTGTTATGTAATGAAAAACCAAATTGGTAGATTTCAACGGACAAAAACCCATGCGAGAGTAATCGGATGTTTCCACATTTCAGAAAAGTCACGGTTGTATGGATTTTGGGCGGCGCTATGATCAGAACTTATTTCTTCAAATATGTGCAAGGAACTGGGCTCACTGTCAACGGCTGTCACTCGAAAGAGGCCCACTGGAATCCGCCACCTACAATGGAGCGACGATGGATATTTACTCGCAACTCTATGCTCTACCTGATGACATGAAATGCACATGAAAATAAAAGTAATGGTGACTTTATTGCGTTTATTTTATTGTGTTTGTTTAATTCAATTTCTAAGTTCGAGCGTTTTTAATGAAAAATCTTATCCTATAAAGTATTTTCTTAAATTACAATTTTTATTACAACTACTTATTCAGCATCATCCTTCACAGTCAATTTCCACTTCATTTGCCAATGTTCGCCAACTTCCCATCAATCCACGGCCTCAACGCGGACACCTTAGCATAGACACCGGGATATTCTTTTTGTGCGCAGCCCATACCCCACGACACAATGCCGTACAGTGTTGCCACGCCGTGATAGTATGCGACCAATGGACCACCAGAATCACCCTGGCACGAGTCTTTGCCACCTTGACTATACCCAGCGCAAAACATTTCCGCCGTAATGGGCACTACATATTTGTAATTCTGCACGCACGTCTCCTGACGGATCACATTCACATCCACGTAGTTCAACACAGACGACACATAGCCTGTCTCGCTGGTGAGGCCCCAACCGCTGACAAATAACTTTGCTTGTCCAGACAAAAGTGCATTCGACGCTGCCAATTGTACTGGTTGCACCGCTTTTGAATAAATCAAGTCTCGTTCGAGTTGCATGAGAGCGACGTCGTAGTTGTAGGTAGTGGAAGAGTAACCCTCATGCCTGAAAATGCGCTGCACGGTACGCAGTTGACCGCCATAGGCATACTGCGCGGAGCCGGCGCGCACTTTAAATGCATTCACCGTCATCGTTGGTTCAACGCAATGGGCTGCTGTGATGATGACATTCGGTCGTATGATGGCACCGCCACAAGTGTGCTGGCCTTTGTACTGTACCGATACTTGGTAAGGAAAATTGAGTATGGAAGTGGGCAAACCACCAATGATTCGTCCGTCATAGTTGAACCAGTCATCATCGCCGCTTACTTCCTCAGTAACTGGAATTTCATTATTTGCTGGTAATTGTTCGGTGACAGGAGTTGCGTAGGTGGAGTAACGAAGACTAAGGCTGAAAATCAAAAGATCACAAAAAATTCGCATTGTTTACAAATAGGAAGTTTTAAATTGCACAAGTAGCTTGTTTGCTGGTTGAGAAATAATTCATAAAGTGTTACCGAAATGCTTCACGTTTTATACTACCTTACACACTTACTTAGTTCCCCAACTCTTATCTGTGCCATGCCGCTTTTATCTCTGCTCGACGCCCACAAGCCTTTCACGTAAAAAATTTAGTGGCTAGAAATTGTTGCTTGTCCTAAGTATCAAAAAAGTTTCTTGAAGGCTGCTTTCATATCTTTTTACGATTTTCTTTTGTTTATCCATTCAACTATTGTCAATTACCTCCGGCAACTTTGTGTTTATTTGTATTTACTATTCTTTGGGCTGTGGTTAAGCACTTTGAGTACAGTGCAAATATTTACAAGGTGACTTTTTAATAAAAAGATTATTTCATAAGAAAGTTATGTTGTTAATTTTGGCATTAAAATTTATTATTTAATATTATGCGAGTCACTTGAGCGCGTTGACCGTGAATTCGTACAGAAAGTTCAAGTATTGAGAGAAGTATGAATGTGAATGAAAAATTACACACGTTACACATTTTTTCGGGTATGCGGCCTACAGAACTAAATTATGTAAATAGCCTCATTTCTCTACTGATCTACATCTGACTAGATTTATGTAATTTCATTTGTATTAAGGTCACATTGTCGCTATATTAAACCGAATCATCTGTTTAAGTGAATGGAAAGGTGCTTTCAGTAGCGACTTAATCTGTTTGTTTTTGTAAATAAAGACACACCCTTAGAATATACTGTGCATACTATGTTTTAGTAGATAAATCTGCGTCCGAGTTGTGGTTATTTCAGTTCAAAATCAGTCGATTCTACGCCTTTTACAGGTACACCCTCAAATTTGTTAGTCCCCATTGTGACCATGCACTCGATCTATACACTTAGAAGATAAAATTAAGTAAGTCATGGTATGTATGTGCTTATTGAGAACCACCACACATACATAAGTATGTAATTTAACAGCATCGTGAGGAATGTTAACTCCCTGATAATGCGAATTTTAATAGGAGCTATGTAAATTAGGAGAACTGGTGTTAAAATTTCTTGCAATATAAAGCACTGCAGCACGGGCTGCAAGCAGATAATGTTAGTGATCATGTTCACGGTCATGTTCTTTAACATTTCTGCTGACAGTTAACATAGAATCATTTAGATTTCCTACAAATGTACGCGTACTTACATATAATTATGTACACAACCAGATTACGTAGTGAAATGGTTGAAGTGCCAGTCTAGCACTCCTCAAGTAGCACTAAAGCGCCATTTTAATACCATTATGGGACCTCCAACAGCAAAATATCTACGGCTAGCCAAAGCAGTTGATATAATGAAAAGATTGATGGGATTTAGGCGCCCGCCTTAGCCGAATGGGTTGGTGCGTGACTACCATTCGGAATTCACAGAGAGAACATAGGTTCGAATCTCGGTGAAAGACCAAAATTAAGAAAAAACATTTTTCTAATAGCAGTCGGCCCTCGGCAGGCAATGGCAAACCTCCGAGTGTATTTCTGCCATGAAAAAGCTCCTCATAGAAATATGTGCCGTTCGGAGTCGGCTTGAAACTGTAGGTCCCTCCATTTGTGGAACAACATCAAGACGCACGCCACAAATAGAAGGAGGAGCTCGGCCAAACATCCAATAAGGGTGTACGCGCCAATTATATATATATATATATATATATATATATATATTGCCCCAGGCTGTCGAAGAAAGGAACACTTAGTGACCTTAATCGTCTAGCTGCGAAGCCCGATATTTACAGAGAAAGTGCTCAACAGTCAGGGGATACCGATGACCGGGTAGGAAGTCTCTGAAGCCAATTCAGTCCTCTTCCTGGCAAGCTCATAAGACAAGCTCATTTCCCTCTATGTGCCTATGTCCTGGAACCCAAATCAGAGAAATGTTACCTGCACACCCAAGAGATTTGATCTCCTCCATACAGGAGTTGACTTGTTTGGATCTGCCCCATGGCATCGTCAGAGCCTTGATCGCGGCTTGACTATCGAAACAAATGTTAAGATCTCCCTCGCTCCTAGGTACCCTAAGCATTTTGCATGTCTGCAGATCGCAAAGACTTCTGCCTGAAAAACACTAGCAGAATTCGGCAATTTTAAGGAGATAGATAAACTTTTTACAAGTTTTTAAAATTGGCTCATTTAGAGAAAACCTCTGCCCCATCTTGGAGTCGTCAGTGAAGACAGAGGTGTAAGCTTCGGTGTAGATCCCCTTGATCCAATCCTGCCTATTAGGATAGATTGCCCTAGCACGACCCTCAAACTCCAGTTTGCGGAGAAATTCGGTGTTAACTGCCCGAAAATGCTACCATGTCCTTTGAGTGATTGTGGGTCGAACGAAAAATCCCACTTTGACCCATTTAGAGTGATCCAATCGAGTCCAAATGTATGACCGACCCCCACTAACTTTAGACGGCCGATCCACCCATGCCAGTGGCACACCCCCTGGAACCCCCCTGGGGGGTTCCCCATACAATCATTTCAAAATATCACCATTTTTGGCCTTTACATGAGAAAAGAAACTAAAAAGTTTGACCCAAATTGGGAGACATCAGAATTCGTTTTAGAGGTATGGTTCCTTCGGCAAAGTTTCTTATTTTGATCCCTAGAATATGATTTTCACAGAGCAATAGGCGATTTTTTTGCCTCCCCACAAATTGACCCGGCCTAATATATATATATATATATATAATTTTCACATACACCCTTCTCCTATTTGTGGCGTGCGTTTGATGGGCAGATATTTTTTTATGAAGAGCTTTTTCATAGCAAAAATACACTCAGAGGTTGCCATTGCCTGCGGAGGTCCGACCGCTATTAGAAAAAACTCAAAAAATTCAAATCTACGTTCTCCGAATTCCTAATGGTAGTCACGCACCAACCCATTCGGCTACGGCGGCCCGCATCATATTAACCATTTTAAATATCTCGTAATACCAGGTTTCCTAAGTGTACTTATTTATCTTCCACGATTTTCATAAAAATTTGCTCCAATTATTCCGCTGCTTCACAGTGAACACCTAACCTTCACTTTGGGACTGTGAAATGGCTATTGATGTTTTAATAGTGGATTTTGCTTTTTTACAATTCCAACTAAATGAAAATAGGTTTCATCATACCATACAAAATCGCTCCCACATTGTTTTACAGAAATTTGCAAGCAATTGTAGGATAAAAAGAATTTCAAAAAACAATGTTCACATTTTTTTAGCAAGGATTCTCTTGGCTGGTTTTTGGTTTGGCAGCCGCATCGCACATAGAGACAACGATGCCACTTAGACCACAAAATGGGTCCGTTGTGAACCGCGGGGGCTGAGCTGCATTTCCCTCTCCATATTAAACCATCCTGAGCTTTTGACAAAGCGTAAAAGGTTGTTGATACCTAAAATGTATAGATTATCTACATTCGTTAAGAAGTAGGATTTTAAAAATCAGTTCCTGCTTCTGGGTAGAGCTGTGGAACATGCAAAAAAGGTGTTGAATTGTTCCCAACTCCTCCTCATTTCTGCAGCTACGACAGAAATCATGCATGTAAGCGCCTAATCTCTTTGCATGATTTCCTATGAGACAATGTCCTGTGAGGGCCCCTACTAAGGTTCTGATTTGAAGTCTATTCAGTTTTATAATACTCTTGGACAGACGTAAATTTAGCCTTGGCCATGTTTGCCAAGTTATTTCACAGGTGTTAACGCTAATCCATCTTTGATGACCTGATTAATGCGTCCTTAATGAGAAGCTTACAAGTTGCGAGAGGTATCTCCATAAAATTACTTATGTCTAGCAAACAGTACCTTCTCTTGCAATTTGGTCTGCCCTACAGTTCCCTGGTATATCTCTGTGGCCTGGAACCCAGCATAAGATTATACGATATTGTTTGGCCATCTCATTTAGAGATTGGCGACAACGTAAAACACTCCTTGATGTTGTTTGGAATGCGTCCAGGGCTCGTAGAGGAGCTTGGCTGAGACCATCTCTTGGCTACTTTCTTTCATTTGACGCCCATGTGTCTATATCACAGGTGCAAGGGGGGGACTAAAACAAAAAACATACAATTGACTCAGCATCCCAGCTGATCCGTTGAAAATATCTCTGCTATTTTGTTCGTGAAAGTATTGTAGAAGATCAAAATGTATCTGAAAAAGCCTTGGCTTCAGCGGATTGGCAGTTTTGAACATTTTTAGCGTCTTAGTCCGAGCGGCTGAGAACTGTTCAGAATAGCGAATGTAAAGATTAGTTTAATAGTTTAATATTGGGAAGCGACTTTTTTCAAACAATGATTCAAATTAGCCAACAAATTTTATTTTACACTGACGCCAAGAGAAAAGTTCACCTTTTAGGATTTTTAAATACATTGAGAAGGAACAGAACAGAGGAGGAATATTGAAGAGGAATAGAGAGCAATTTAACGCTTGAGTTAGCAAAGTAATGTTGAATCTCGTCTTAAGGGAATCACTTTTGTGATGGCTCTTTTTTCCGTCACTTTTTCATATTGTTTTTTTTTTTTTGATGGACAATAAAAACCAATTACCGTGCTGTTTTTAGAATATGTTTGTAAGTTATTGAGAATGACTAAATATTTGTTTAGCATCAAAATAACCGGTTAAATCGGCTTCAAATAACAGGATTGACGGCTGGGTAAAAAAAAAGTTGGCAGATGGCTAGCTCAATCGCAGTTGCGCCGCTTATCTGAAAGTGAAAAATTAATCAAAGTTCTTCTCGGTAGATTTTCCTTTTTATTTTTTTTTTATTTCCTTTTTTTACCCAATAAAATATCTTCTTAATATAAGCCATTAATGCCCACATTTTCAATTACACCTACAATATCCCCAAGCCAAACAACCGAATCAAAGAAAAACTATCAAAAATATTTACATAGAAATGAAAAAAGCAATAAGAAATCATTTTACCCATTTTGCTTTTATAAATTCATCTTTTGATAAATCTTAATTGTATTTGTAATCTCAAATCTTACCCACAGCGTGTGGCAATTAATACGTATGTATGTGTCCAACGAATGCGATTCACAACAAACACGGCTTCAAAAAAATATAGAAGTTGTATAGAAAAGGGGATGAGTTTTGTAAAACCCGCATATGTTTTGTCTGTATTTTAAATAAAGAATTCCACATTGACTTTATTCAAGCGCACAACCAGGCGTTTAAGTAAAAGTTATGTGCGCATGTCCTACTTTATGGTCCGTAAACCAATTTCTTATCCTAACTAATGAAGAAAAAACAATTAAATAACATCGAGATGGCCGAAGACAAAACTAATAGCAATAAACAATTTCTGCCAGCAGCTTTTAAGAAAAAGATTATTAAATCATAGAGATTAAGGCAAGAAAGGGAGATGAATGGGCCCCCATGGTGGCTGTACAAAGTAAAATGACATGCGACAAGTGTCACACATTTTTAGTAGAAAAGCAATAAAAGAATGAAAGCACATAGCTCAGTTTTCACGCCTCGTATCACAGAAGGATCGAGCTTATATATATTTTTTTCTTAACCCGTTACTATCTAATGGGTATTCAAATGTGTAGCAATAAAACAAGGTTTGTGCAAAATATCATATCTCGGAAATGGTGGAACAGGTCTAGGCGTACAGGTGCTAGCTAAGATCGAAACCACAAGTGCAGTATAGTGCAGTCATGCAGTATAACGCAGGGCGCAGGTAGTGAAGTGCGATTTGTGGATTAGGGAGGTTCTAAGTCTGATAAAAAAAAAAACAAAAAAAAAAAAAATTTATTAATATATAAGCAAAATTTATAATAAATACATTAAGACTACATTAATTATCGATAATAATAATTTATAATAAATAATAATAATAAACAATAATAATAATTATTAATAATAAATAAATTATAATGTTAACTGCTCGCACTCCGCCGCCAGGCGGTGGAATAACGTCTAAAAACACTAAAACCTTCGATATAACAGTCTTAATACAAAAACTAAACGATTTAGAAGCACTTTGTCGTGAATTAAAAGACGAAAATGAGAAACTTAAGCTTGAAAATAGAAGTTTTACTAGTGCTTATGCTTCCAAACAAACAAATAACGAGGTCAAAGTAACATATGAAACTGATGAAGAGGAATTTGCTTTAGAAACCGATTGGATTTTAAAGAAAAATAAAAGACCCAATAAGAAACGGAAAGCTGAAGGATCTCCTGTATATCTAGTATCCCATAAGCACACTGTAAACGATCCCCCCGTGTTTGAAATCTCCGCCGCGAAAAATGGCAACCAAAAATATGAACCTCGTCCTCCGCCTATCATGGTATCAAATATCACTAACTATCAAAAACTAAGTATCGCAATAGAAAATTTGATTAAAAACCCATTCACTCTAAAATTATTAAACAATGATATATACAATATAAATGTTACACACAGTGACGACTATAGGTCAGTAACTAAAATGCTAACAGAATCAGAAATATCCTGGTTTTCGTACCAAAATAAGCAAACGCGACCAATTAAAGTGATGATAAAAAACCTGCATCACACTTGTGAACCTGAAGCAATTATAGCTGACCTAAATGATCAAGGCTTTAACGTTTTAAATGCTGTGAACAAGCTAAAATGGAAAAGTAAAGAACCTTTAAATATGTTTATGGTTACTTTTGATCCCAGTGAAGATATCAACAAGATTTACAAAATAAACCATGTCCTCCACTCAATCGTTGTTATTGAACCTGTCAAAGCATCAAATCTGATTCCCCAATGCAAAAGTTGTCAAGCATTTGGTCATACCAAGAACTACTGTAACAAAACTCCAAGATGTATAAAGTGCAGTGGAAAACATAGTACATTTGAATGTAAAAAACCGTCAGACCAAAACCCAAAGTGTTGCAACTGCGGGGAAAACCATCCCGCTAATTACAGGGGATGTATAGTCGCGAAAGAATTGCAAAAAATCCGTGATAAGAACAGGAATAAACAACAAATGCCAAATCATAGTAATAAAGTTATCGATACTATAAATAAAGTTACTAAAATAAATGCTGTGAAAACAAAAAAACCATCTTTTGCTGAAATTCTCAAAGAAGATAAGAAGATTGCGATATCAAACAAAATAACAAACAATGACCAGATTCTTGCCCAAATACTTCTCAAATTGAATAATCAAGAAGATTTCAATAAAAGCCTCCATAAATGGTTAAATGATCTTGAAAAACAAATACTGTCCAAAGGTAACAAACACAATGACTGATATGCTGAGAATTATGGCATGGAATGCGAACGGCTTAAAAAATCACAAAAATGAATTACAAATTTTATTAGAATTAGAACATATTGACGTCTGTCTTATTTCTGAAACGCACTTTACCAAACAATCCCACATTGAATTCAAGCATTATAATATCTACCACACTACACACCCAAGCAACTGTCCAAGGGGTGGTAGTGCCGTAATTATTAAGAAAAATATTGAGCAGTACGAAGATTTCAATTTAAGTACAGAAATATTCCAAGCCACAACTGTAACAATCCAAACAAAAAACCAACCACTTTCAATCACTGCCATATATTGTCCACCAAGATACAATATATCTTCAGAAGAATACAAGAAACTCATCAACATGCACAAATTTAAGTTCGTAATTGGTGGAGATTTTAACGCAAAAAATGTTTATTGGGGATCACGTTTAACCACAGTGAAAGGACGTGAGTTGTACAAAGCAGCGCGAGAAACTGGATGTGACTTCATTTCTACGGCGAAACCAACATATTGGCCAACTGATGTCAATAAAACTCCGGACCTGATCGACTTTTTCATTGTAAAAAAACTGTCAACGAATTTTATTCAAATAGCCGAAGGTTCTGATCTCAATTCTGATCATTCACCAATATTCTTAACTATCAGTGAAACAATAATCGAGAAAGAAAGTAAACCGACGCTCAATAATAAAAATACTGACTGGAAATCCTTTGCAAAAATTCTTCAAAACATTCAACAAAATGACTTCTTAGTAACCACCAAAGATCAACTAGAAGAAGAAGTTCAAAGGTTTGTCCAAGAAATCCAGAAAGCTGCCTGGATGAGTACACCCAATTTCAAAAGGGTAACAAATGGAGCTAACTACCCCAAAGAAATTAAGCAGCTCATCACAAACAAAAGAAAATTACGGCGAAAATGGCAACATACTCGTTCCCCTAGTGACAAAATCAAGCTCAACAAAGCATCACAAGAATTAAATAATGAAATAAATTGTATTAAAAATGAATCAATAAATCAATACCTTTCAAGCTTGAGATCTGATAAAAAAGGTGACTACTCACTTTGGAAGTGTACTAAATATTTGAAAAGACCAAATTGTCATGTTCCTCCAATCAAAAGAGATAATAATACATGGGCAAAAAGTGACAAAGACAAGGCAGTGGCTTTTGCAAAACACTTAACAGAAACTTTCCAACCCAACGAAAATCAATCTGACAATTTGTATACTCATACTGTAGATGAAAACACTCCTATTTCATTCATTACTATAAAAGAACTCAAAAGGGAAATAAAACAACTAAAAGATAAAAAAGCGCCCGGATTCGATTTAATATAATTACAGCTGAGGTTTTAAAAAAGTTACCCTACATAAGTTTGGTTAAATTAGTAAAGTTATTTAATCATTCAATTCAGCTTCACTATGTTCCAACCCTGTGGAAAGTTGCGGAAATGATAATGATTCCGAAACCGGGGAAAGATCTACATCTTGTTTCCTCGTACAGACCAATCTCGTTGCTGCCTCAAATTGGTAAGCTATTTGAAAAGCTCATCCTCAATCGGTTGACGCCAATTATCGACTCTAAAGATTTGTTACCTTCGCATCAATTTGGCTTTCGGTGTAAGCACTCAACCATCGATCAGGTGCATAGAATCACAGCCGAAATTGAAAACTCTTTTGAACAGAATAACGTGTGTTCAGCAGTATTCTTGGACGTCGCACAAGCTTTCGACAAGGTTTGGCATGACGGTTTAAATAACAAACTAAATACCTGCCTTCCAAGCGGTTTTTGCGCCCTCCTAAAGTCGTATCTGAGTGAACGCTACTTTCGCGTTAAACAAGGAAATGAATACTCTGACCTTGAAGAAATAAATGCTGGTGTGCCGCAAGGAAGCATTCTTGGTCCGCTCTTATACCTTTTATACACCAGAGACTTGCCGATACCCTCGAATAGCTTGATCGCCACTTTCGCCGACGACACTGCCATCCTAGCAATTGAAAAAAGTGCTGAAGAAGCTGCAACCAAACTTCAAATTGCAACAAACGCTATTGAAGAATGGACGAAGACTTGGCGCATAAAATTGAACAATACCAAGTCAATACATGTAAACTTCACCAACAAAAAAGTGAACCATTATCCAATAATGCTGCTAGGTGCCGCAATACCACATGCAAACACTGCAAAATACCTTGGCATGACGCTTGATGCTAAGCTTCGATGGAAGGAGCATATAAAACTTAAACGGCATGAAATCCATCTGAAGGTAATACAAATTAAATGGCTAATTGGACGAAGATCAAAGCTATCCATATATAACAAAATAGCGATATATAAACAAATTATAAAACCAGTGTGGTCCTATGGCGCGCAATTATGGGGTTGCGCCAGTCAAAGTAATATAAATATACTTCAACGACTCCAGAATAAAATCCTTCGAGATATTCTCAACGCACCTTGGTTCGTTCGCAATAAGGATATTCATCGTGACCTCAATATCCCTACGGTCGCTGAAGAAATTAAAAAACAAGCAGAAGCCCACTCCCATAGGCTTCAAAGGCACGTGAACGAGGAAGCTAGCAATCTGCTCAACACCTCAGGCCTAACTCGACGACTGCATCGAATTAAACCACATGATCTGGCATGATGGCTGTTAACTTAAGGAAGGGACTATGAAAATCTCTTCACAAAATTTTATTTATGTTACCAAAATTGTACTGCTCGTTAGTTTATCTGTAACTAGTTGCAGTGCCAACAAACATTGTTATGTATTTTATATTGTATCTATGTTTGTAATAAAAAAAAAAAAAATCTCGGAAATGGTAAGTGTTGATGATTTCGTTCTTTCTCCAGGCCATAAAAGGTAGGTAACTTATGTGCTTTAGAAGGTAAGACGGAATTTCGTTTATTAAGAGTCAAACATCAGAGGTGTCCAAGAAGAAAAAAAATTATTTATAAAATTTTGTAGAGCGCAAAGCAATAGAATAATTTTGAGCAGTCTGCCTCCTGTATCCACTGTTTACAAGTAAAGAAACGTATTATCGCTTGTTAACCCTCTGAGATCTTTGAACTAGTTTTCATGATCTGAGTATTTATATACCAAATAGACGGCAGAGAGTAGCAAATGACACTTGTTTCCTACACCTAAGCAGAGCAGCCAAATGAAGTTGTGCGTAACTACCATGCAGTAGCGCCTGCGTCGAAACTCCCTATGTGATGGAGCACATAAATCACATAAAATGATGGAACCAAATGAAAGAAAAGGTTTTTATTAATAGCAGCAGGGCATAGCAAACTCCCGATTGACTCCGGCCATGAAATAACGGCTCGTGAAAACAATGCCTACCGCTCGGAGGTGGCATAAACTGTAGGTTGTCCACTGTAGATCCCTCTATTTGTGGACGACGTCAGAACTTATACCACAATTTTGGAGGAGCAGCTCGGCCAAATACCCAATAAAGGATGTACGACCTTTGCTGCTAGTTGCCTCAATTATTTAATATAATATTTTTTGTTATTTTTAAGAAAATAAAAAAATGCAAATGGGTATTCAGATGCATTGGATTCTGTTTTTTTTTTAATTGGCTAAAATCTTATGTTTCGAACAGATTGCAATTTGTTGAAATATAAAACAGCAAGTCGTTATCTTCTGTAGTATCTTCAGCTGTTCCAGAAGGTAGTATTCTTGGTACAATTTTTATAAAAAAATATCCCCTCATATATATGCCGACATTGAAGCAAAGAAGCTCCTGAACCTCAACATCACCCATAGCGAACGTCTATGTGCACAACCGCGGAGAGTATTCAGCAGCAAAGAACTCAAAACTGGGTAACTACTAACAATAGGCATCGACGACCCCTCAATAAAATCAACCAGGGAAGACAATTGCAGGATATCCTACAGATTCGGTACGATTCGCATCCTCTTTCACAAACGACGCAGTATTACAGGATCCGTACCTATAGCGACATCGGGGTTAAAAATACTCGCAGAAGTTGCATAAGGCTCAGCTAAAGAAGCAGGCGGCAATCAAGCCAACGGCAGTGGGATCAAAATACCCGATGACACAGCGGCAAAGATAGCTGATGAAGTCGTGAAATGAAAGCTCTAGCTCTAGTCGAAATGAAAGCTCTAGCATGTTGATAGTGAGCCCGAAGCGCTGAGGTAACTCGGAAGATGAAACCACCAATCTTGTGCTACAAACACCTGGGTAAACACATTTTAACAGAGTAGGAAATAAAACTCAATAAAATAGGACTAACACTAAAATTTATTGAGTGTTAGTTAGGCCTCTATTTTTGGGAAAATATCAAGCCGCCAAAGGAGCTCGGTCAACCAGTCAACAAAAAGTGTAAGGATGAATGAATAATCTTATGTTCACAATATCAATAAAAATCAGATGATCACAGCTTACCCTCACATTTTGTAGAGGGCAGAAAATGCCACATATACGCCCGGTCAGTGTATAACAGTCTGAACAAAGAAAACGAAAATGCGGCAGCTCTAGCACAAAGCGAAATAAATGCGACATTATTGCGAGAGAAGAAAACTCCATTTAATCTTTTCATTAATAACACGGGTTTCTATTTTGGAAACTCGATTTTTCTACTTTACGTAGATGATTTGACATTTTTTCGTAATATCATATTATACTTAAGTAAGACTGATATTCATCTCTTACAACTGGACTTAAATAATCTCGTCGACTGCAGTCGCATAAACTATCTTTGAATATTAGAGATTTTTAATATTTTGAAAATTTTCCATATATCTATTTCTAGATATATCGAGGTTCGGCAATCGTGTTAGACTCTCTTTAATCACCAACTTATTTCATTAAAATATTTTGTTGGTTTCGGAGTTGTGTTCGAAAATTGTTTTACGTTCAGAAATCATACACATTTTGTCCCTCCCTTTGAAAGATCCAAGTGCCAGATACCAGGCAGCCCTCTCCAGCTCTCTGTTAACTCGGCATACTCTCTATTAGAATCTGGAATGGAATCTGATCTAATAGTTGACAAGTCACTAGAATAGAAAGGTAAGTTCATTCGCTTTACACTAGAATCGGTAAAATTTTTTTACGCTTCCCCTATAGTTCACGCTGTATATTAATTGGTTTAAAGACACTTGAAAGCAGAAGAATAATCCAGTTTCTTATGTTTGTTACCAAAGTAATCAATGGTTCCATTGACTGTTCTGAACTTCTCGGGCTAATTAGTTTTAATATGCCGAGCAGAGGTCTTCGTGCTCAAAATGGCTTTTTTCCGCATGTGCTCACAACTAGTTAGACTACCTATAGTCTGGCCTGGTTCTGAGGTAAAAAATCATTAAATATTTATAAGCCTGGGTAATGAAATCTCAAAAAAATTATATATTGATTTTTCATCTCCAATATCTGTTCCTAAATCTATCATTAACGCTCTGTACTGTTCGCTTCTATTGCCCTTATTTGGGAGATGTTATTTATACGAGGGGTGCCTTTTATATTTCGGGACTTGGCAACCCTGGTGTTGCAATCTGGCAACTGACAGCTGCATCGCAAAGTTTGAAATTTTTTTGCTTTTACGTACTCAAAACGTTTTGAAATACCAGCGCTATTTGTGTTGTTTACAGTAACTTAAAAGATTCATCTCGGTCTAAAAATGGAATTAAATCGTGAACATTTTCGTGCCAGTGTTTATCGATGGTATGGTGAACTCAATCGTGGTCGTAGTTCACTCCAAGACGAATTTCGTGAAGGTCGTCCAAAATCAGTTGTTGTTCCGAAAATCATTGATGCTGTGCGCGAACTGATATTGCAAGATCGTCATGTGACCTATCGTGAGATTGAGACAATCTTAGGCATTAGTGGGACCAGCATACATTCAATACTGCATAAACATTTGACTGTAAAAAAAATTTATTCGCGTTGGATCCCACACAATTTGTCAATCGCTCAAAAAAAGGCTCGTATCGATTGGTCGAAGGAAATGCTAAAAAAATACGATCGCGGGGCTTCGAAACACGTCTATGACATCGTGACAGGTGATGAATAATGGATTTACGCGTATGAACCCGAAAGTAAACAGCAGTCGACTGTATGGGTGTTTCAAGTTGAGCCAAATCCAACAAAAGTTGTTCGCGCACGAAGCACTTCCAAGCAAATGGTCGCCTGTTTTTTCGGAAAAACTGGACATGTCGCTACCGTACCACTAGAACAATGCAGAACAGTAAATTCTGAGTAGTACACAACCATTTGTTTGCCAGTTGTCTTCCAAGAAATTAGGAAAACCAATCGCCAAAGACGGATCACTCTTCACCAGGACAATGCGAGCTCTCACACATCGGCTCAAACAACTGCATTTTTGAGCACCCAAAACATCGAATTAATGGGTCATCCGCCGTATAGACCTGACTTGGCACCGAATGACTTCTTTTTATTCCCGTACTTAAAAAACAAACTGAGAGGTCAACGTTTTTCGACACCTGAAGAAGCGGTTGCGGCATTCAGAATGCATGTTTTGGAGGTACCTCATTCAGAGTGGCAAAAGTGCTTCGACAATTGGTTCAAACGCACGCAAAAGTATATAGATCTTCATGGAGAATATTTTGAAAAACAATAAAGTGATTTTCGAGGATTAAAATTTGTTTTTGTTCTCTAATCCCGACAAATAAAAGGCACCCCTCGTACCTGTATAAGTATATAAGTAGATTAGTTTTAAATAAAATTGTATGCCACTAGTTTTTACGATATTCCATGTCGTAGGCAGAAATCTAATGTTTCAAGGATGTAGCAGGTCTTTGACATAATTTGTAATATGCTAATTTTTTCGCCCAATTTGTACTATAAACTTTGGCAGATTTATTTATGCAGCGATACTCAGTTGCACAACTCGTCAACCTGATCCATACTGGATATTTCGGTAGTCAGCATCAACAAAACTGCCGCATTTGGTGCACCCTGTAGTAATAGTTTTCCAACCAGTTAGCATTTACTTTTTTATTTATTAATTCTTTTAGTTATTTACTTTTTAAATTAAATTTTATTTATTTAACAATAATCTAGAGAACGTACATTTCTTTAAAGATTATGCAGATAACAACACCATTTAGTATTATTTAACTCATTCATTTAATATGTAAGTATTTAAATCTAGGCTTTTGAATAGGAAAATCAATACGAATATGAGGACAAGTTAAATTCTTTTAGTGTTCTATATATAGAACTAGTTTCTAGTAGGGATATTGATAATTATGTAATTACTATATACGGCGGCCGCCGTAGCGGGGGTTGGTGCGTGACTATCATTCGGACTTCACAGAGAGAACGTTGGTTCGAATCTCGGTGAAAGCAAAATTAAGAAAAATATTTTTCTAATAGCGGTCGCCCCTTGGTAGGCAATGGCAAACCTCCGAGTGTATTTCTGCCATGAAAAAGCTCCTCATAAAAAATATTTATCTGCCGTTCGGAATCGGCTTAAAACTTTAGGTCCCTCCATTTGTGGAACAACATCAACACGCCCACCATAAATAGGAGGAGGAGCTCGGCCAAACACACAAAAAGGGAGTACGCGCCAATTATATATATAGATGTATATAATGTTTACAATTTAAAGGTAAAGGTTTTGTACTGGCTTTACGAAAATAAGCATTCCTCATGTAAAGGGTCTTCAAAAGACGCGCTGGATGCTATTTTCAAATAAAGTAACTAAAAATTTAGATTCTTTCTTAACAATCATTGATGAAGAACGGCGTTATTTAAATGTCCACCACCAACACGTCTGCGGGTAGAATCCGCTCAACAGTTGATTCATGAATGCCTATTTGTTGAGAACGCCGAGATATCGATGCTGAAGATGGAAGGTTCTTCAGCAACACTTTGCGCCACAGCAACAATATTATGAACAGAACGTCCACTTTTCCGTCTGTCAGTTCTTTTTCTATCCTCAACAGAACCAGTTTCTGGAAATTCGTGCCTCATCCTTTGAATTGTCGACTCATTCGGACGAAAAAATCACGCATTTTGCGATATGAAAAGATTTTCTTAAAAATCAACTATTTTCATAATAAATTTCAATAATTTTACCGCCTTGTTCTGTCGTGTTACATTGTAACGGGTGATCAATTAAGAGGAGTTTTTTTCATTTGCGTTTTTTTTACAGATCGCGCGCGAGTTGTGGCAAACTGTCATCGTGGATTTGTTGAACAGCGTTTGGCATTTCATCATGGAAAGACTCACACCGCAACAATGTCTACAAATTGTTCAACTGTATTATGAAAATCAGCGTTCTGTGACAAATGTTTTTCGTGCGCTTAGACCGCATTATGGTCAACATAATCGGCCTGCCTTAAACACTATTCGACATACCATCAACAAATTTGAATCCGAATATTCATTGGTGGATAATTCTCGACCGAATAGACCACGTCCAGCAAGAAGCATTGAGAATATAGCGGCAGTAGCAGAGAGTGTACGTGAAAACCGCGATGAATCGATTCGGCACCGTTCTCAGCAACTTGGACTGTCGTATGGAACAACTTGGTCAATTTTACGGAAGGATCTTCATTTAAAAGCATACAAAATACAGCTCGTACAAGAACTAAAGCCAAATGACCTTCCTGCACGTCACCGTTTTGCTGATTGGGCTCTTGAAAAGATTGAAGAAGATCCGCTGTTTTCGAGCAAAATTTTGTTCAGCGATGAGGCGCATTTCTGGCTCAATGGTTACGTCAATAAGCAAAATTGCCGTATTTGGAATGAAGAGCAACCAGAACAGGTTCAAGAGCTACCTTTATACCCAGAGAAAACAACGGTCTGGTGTGGTTTAAGGGCTGGTGGAATCATCGGTCCATATTTTTTCAAAAATGATGATGGCCGCAACTTAACTGTGAATGGTGCTCGCTACCGTACCATGATATCGGACTTTTTGCTACCTGAAATTGAATCTAATGATCTCTACGACATTTGGTTTCAACAAGACGGAGCCACTTGCCATACAGCTCGTGAAACAATGACTTTATTGAGAAGTCATTTCGGAGAGCAGCTGATTTCACGTTTAGGACCTGTGAGTTGGCCACCAAGATCTTGTGATATCACACCTTTGGACTTTTTTCTTTGGGGATTCGTGAAGTCCAAGGTCTATGCTGATAAACCAGCTACGATTGAAGCTCTGGAAGCCAACATTACGCGTGTTATTCACGACATACCAGTCGAAATGCTCGAACGAGTGATTGAAAATTGGACCTTCAGAATGGACCACCTTAAGCGTAGTTGCGGCCAACATTTGAATGAAGTCATATTCAAAAAGTAAATGTCAAAGAATGTCCTTTCATATGATAAATAAAGGTTTTGAACATAATTTACATTTTTGTTTTTTTTTAACTATTGAAAAAAGCACCTCATGATTGATCACCCGTTACTTCTGTCTAATTGACAAATGTCAAAGATATCATAAAAAAGGTAATGTTTAGGAATTATTTACTATTAACGTAGGTGCGTCCCTTTAGGAAGACCTTTTAGTAGGTTTCACTTTGCAAATAGATTGACTGCATCAACAGTTTAGCTTCGAAAGCGGTGTCATTTAATATAAAAATATTTGCTTTCCATATACGTTTTGGTCACTTTGTAACTGGTATATCACTAGTCACCATCGAACTACATAGTTTGACTAGCCTCATTAAATGCCAGTACGTGAGCCAGAATATTTGCTGATTAGATTGATTTTTCACCAATACCGAAAATGGAGTTCCAGAAATGTTTCGAGAGCTGGACCAAACATTCGCATAAATGCGTTGCAGTTGATCGGGAGCACTTTGAAAGCGTTAATATCACTTGTGAGAAATAAACTTGTATATTCCGAGAACTTTTTGTTCAAGGTGGTATGTGTAGGTGGATGAAAGCGTGGGTGTTCTCATAGGTGTGCTAAAAGTGCATTGAGCTATAATGGCAGCCACACAAACACATGAAGTCTTCTTGGGGGACCCAAAGTCACATATGCGTGCGTGGAGACTAATGCACTAGCATTTACTATTTAGTTTTTGCATTACTTTATTTTGGCATTTTGCATTAGTACGAACAAGTTTTGGTGGCTAAAAGTTTTGGCTGCACTTCTAAGCGCCACCGCAGATGTATAAAAACAATTCGAAAACGTTTTACAACGCTTAGAAAACTTCAATAACACTGTGGGTCTTTGTCTGTGCATGGTGTGTATTAGAGATGTCACGAATATTCGGCAACTATTCGGTACTCGGCCTATTCGGCCACTTTTTTTGCTATTCGGTATTCGGCCGAATAATACGTACTATTCGGCCGAATGCCGAATACCAAATCATGTAAAAAAGACACGTTATGTTACTCAAAATTATGTATTTATTTTCAAATTACAACACTTTAGTATTTAAAATTGATCAGTGGTAAGTTGTGATGGATAAAAACAAGCTTTTCAGCATTTTTTGGTAGCAAACGATTACGCTTTTCATCGTAAATGTTACCAGCCTCAGAAAATAACCTCTCACTATACACGCTACTTCCAGGAGAAGAAAGATAAACTTTAGCGAATTTCGAAAGGTTTGGGTATTGGTTTTCATTTGCTAGCCACCACTTGTAAGCATTGGCCTTCCGATCTAGGCGACCTGTTTTCAAATAAAAATCCAACTCGTTTGCCACAGTATTCCGCTCCACGTCCTCCTCATTATTAGCATTTCGCATATTATCTGTAGCGACTTCCTCAAAGCAGTTCCAGAAACTGTAATTAAATAGTAATTAAGTTTTATTTTATGTATTATTCAACTAACAAAGCGTTCCGTGACATGATTTACTCGCAATTAACTCCCGCACTGTGTTGTGTTTGCGATTTGTTTTATTGGTTGCGTGCGACTAACAGGTTGCGACTTGTCTTATTCCAGCTAACGCGCCCCCGACAAGCATGTATTTCGTGCCGAATATTCGGCGGCCGAATATTCGGCGCTTCGGCCGACAGCGTTGCCGAATATTCGGTATTCGGTATTCGGCCAATTCACTATTCGTGGCAACTCTAGTGTGTATATATGTACCTATGTTCATATGCATATGTTTGCACATTCTTTCACTCATCTAAGTAAACGTATAGTATTCTTATCTGCTAGAAATTGTCAATATTTTTGTGCGCGACATCAATGAAATTTATTTGTGTGGCATGTTTGTATTGCAAGTAAAAATATTTCGGTTAGAAGTTTTAGTCTGCATGTTTTTTATTTTATTATTTTTTATTTATTTTTAATTTTTTTTTTCATGCCACAACTCTGTTCTCATGTGGAATAGTTTACAAAGTTTTTATATTTATCCAAAGTCCCATTTATTTCTATAATCTGATGGGGTTTTAAAACAAATGCATTGAATGTTCATTCATTGAATATTTAGCCATTCAGACAGAAATTCTATATCAAAGAAAAATGTAAAAACAAATTAATTTTTGGCAACTTTCACTTCACTTTTATCTACAATTTTTTATGATATGCAGGTAAAATGTTTTCCTTTAAAAATTATAATAATGCAGTGCCACGAGAAGTGAACTTCGGATAATAAAATTTCGCTAATGTGGTAACCTATATTTTCTCCCCTGATTTTTCTTTGTTTATAATACCACTCTCCTTGATGCACAACTGTCTCCACGCTTCAGTATCGACTGATTCATCACGCTTGAACAACCTATGACGTCGCCATTGCCTCGCTTTGCCCAAAATAAGGCAACGCAATCTTCAGAAAGATTTCTTCAAATACTTAGATGACCTAATAAAGAGGAATATTTATGGAAAGTGAAAAGGGATTTGCGGAACGTCACTCAAGTAGTATCACAATGGGTCAGTAAATTCAGATAGACCCAGCGTCCTCCAAATTTGATAGGAGAATGTTTTTAAAATACTTAAGTACAATTTTTGCCAACATCTATTTATTCTATTTAAAACAATCACCTTCAGACTCAATAGAGCGATTTAAAAGTTTCAAAAGTATGGAGAATGAGCGGTATCGAAATTTATACCCATGGTTCTAAGATGAACTGCGGTGTGGGAGCTGGCTTCCATTCGGAGCCACTCAACCTATCTCAATCAATTCGTCTTCTTGATTATGCCACCGTGTTCCAGGCAGAACTTTTAGCAATCAGAGAAGCATGCAAATCCCTAGAACTCTACAAGAAAGTTGGTGCAAGAGTAGCTATCTTCTCAGACAGTCAAGCAGCTATTAGGGCCTTACACTCCAACTACATTTCATCTAAACTGGTCCTACAGTGTAGAGAGGAGTTAAAACTGCTCAGCCATTGGCTTGAAATTACTCTGATATAGGTTCCCGGTCATAGGAACATACGGGGCAATGAGATAGCGGATGAGCTAGCTAGAAAGGGTTCGACACTAGACAGAGCAGAGGCGGTGGCAGTCTCCACCCCACTGAACACACTAAAAGCATCCATTGCTTCACACTATCATGCTTTAGCGGAAAGAAGATGGAAGCAAATACCGACATGTATTACAACAAAAAACACATGGCCGTCATACAAAATCCAAAGGACGAATGACCTGCTAGGATGTTCTCGGCCAAACATTTCTCGCATCACTGCAACCCTTACAGGACATTGTAAAGTAGGGGATCATGCAGCTAGACTCAATCTACCCTTCAATCCTATCTGTAGAAGCTGTCAAGCGGAAGGGGCGAAGGAAAGTCTTTTCCACTATTTATGTGAATGTCCGGGACTAGCCAGGGCACGACTCCGATCATTCGGTAAGCCTTTCCTACAGCAAATTAAAGAGATCTCAGACATGGAGATAAAGGATTTGCTGCTATACCTGAACCTCACTAAATGGATCTGACTTGGAAACAAAAAAAAACAAAAAAAATCATCATCACACGAGATAGTGGTAGTAAAACGGTGCTGGTCACTAATTAGGAGCATTTCAGCTCAGAAGTGTTCAACCACCTTAACAACAACAACAACATGGCGAATGAACGTTTTAGGTCTAGCATAGGAAGCATAATTAGTTCTGTAGTAATTTAAGTTCATATTAGCTCTAAGAGGTCTAAACTATAATTATGTTTTAGACTGGAAATAAATGAAGAAAACTTCGCTGAGAAATATTTAAATAAATTTTCCGAGTAGCGATGAGAAGCTAATCGCCCCACTTATCAAATCGAATACGAAAGTGAAACTAAAAATAAAAGTAGAGGACCCTTGAGTATACTTTCTTGGGGTACACCAGAGGACGCAATAAAAGAAATAGATGACACACCAGCACGATTTACGCTTTTAACTTTGCTTCAGATGATTAAATCTTTTATGCTACCCCTTGACCAAAAAGTTCCCGGAACAACCGCCAGGAACGCTCTAAGTCAACTGATTTTTTTTGTTTGTCAGGTTCCTACATCCGTGATTAAGATTCCAAACATTTGTAAAAGTTACGCCGTCCATGCCTAGTGATTGGCAGCAAAATGGGCTCAGCTTGATGCACAAGAGCGTGATCCTGTCGTTTGCACCATTTAACAAAAGGGCTGAAAAGTCCCGAGCCTAACACATAGATGGCACTAATTTTATTGCATTCACGTATTTTTCAGTTAATACTAACCTTAAGAATACAGTTGCGAAAATTTCTTGATATTCTATTCATTAGTTCGTGAGTTATTGTGCTAAGAGTGACGCTATTTTTCTTATTTTCAAAACACTGGTTCAAAAAGAGTTTCGTATTTTAATTTTATCATATTTTTTGATGGGAAAAATATCATTCAAGCAAAGCAATGGCTTAAAGAGAATTATGGGGACTCGGCTCCATCAGACACAACACTAAAACGATGGTTTGCTGACTTCGAACGTGGTCGTAGAGTCCACGTAGTGGGCATGAAAATGAGCAAATGAGGCGATAACACCAGAAGACATCAGAAAAATCCACAAAATCCGCTGATTGATCGAAAAGTGAAGTTGCGTGAAGCTGACATCGAAAAGACGTCAAAAGAATGTCTTGGCTTTATATTGCATGAGAATTTGACTCTGAGAAAGCTCTGTTCAATCTGTTAATCAAGATCAAACTGTTAATCAAGATAAAGCACTGTGTCACAAGTCAATCAAAACAATGGCAAAATTACAAGAATTGAACTTCAAATTGCTCCCACATCCACCGTATTCATCAGATTTGACTGCCTGTAACTACTGGCTGTTCGAAGACCTAAAAAAATACTCTCCCCGTTAAGAAATTTCGCTCGAATGAAGAGGTTATCGCTGAAACTGAGGCGTATTTGGAGGCAAAACATAAATCGTTCTACAAAAGGGGTATTGAAATGTTAGAGCGGCGCTGGAACGATTGCGTTGCTCTTAATGGAAATTACGTTAATGAATTAAGCAAGTTTTGAACAAAAAAAAGAGGTTGTCTGTAAAGTCGGTTTACTGACGATAGTTTAACGTGACAACGTCATAAGAAAATACCGATGGAATGGTTGCATTTTTCAAAAGAAAATTTAAATTTTATTTGTTTGATAGATATTTTGTATGGATATAGAGAAGGAGGTAAATGGAATCGTAAAGGAATTGATCAAGTTACGCTTTCACAAACGTGAAAAATGACGGAACATTTATCAAATTCATGAAAGATATGTCCAATTTCGATTGTTCATCAGACGTTAATAAGTCAACTACACGAAGAGGCACCATCATCGATTTGACTTTTTCAAGACACATTACACTCGAAACACTCACTTTCATTTCCTACTTTTCCTATCATCGTCCTATTCTCAACAGAGAAATGGTTCATTACCATGCACACAGGAAGAAGGCATATGCAAATACAAATATGTGAATTTATATACAAATGCGCGTATACATACATATATATGCTCACTCAAGTAGGAGAGAGCCAGATGTCGAACGTTGCCGAACGCGGGGCCGATTGTGCCTCTTTGTCGTTCGTTCCGAGCTCTCAATTGCAGTTCAAGCAAGGTAACGCCGCATGAGCAAGATAACGCCGCATTTTTTGGTGCGTGCAGCCGGCTACATCGAATTATATCACGTCAAAAAAACGTGTTTTCTTTGTTAGACCCAGGACTTTTCAGCCCATGTGTCAGAACGTCCTATTTCCATGGTCAAAATTCGAAGAATCTTCAATTGTTGTCGTTGAATTTTTACTATATGAGACGTTTTAGCCGTTCCCCACACCTGTAGTCCATATAGCCAGATTGGTCTAATCATAGTTTTGTGCACCCACAACTTGTACTGTATAGTAAGTCTGTATTTTGTGCTGACTATCCAATGAAGTTGTCGAAGTCTTTCTTTTACTTGTTTGACATTTTGTTTTATGTGGTTATTCCAATTTAGTTTCGAGTCCAAGTGGATTCCCAGATATTTAGCGGTTGGTGCTATTGTAAGTTCTTTGCTTTTTTAATAGGAACTACATAACTTTTGCATTGGTAGAAGAGGTCATTGTACGCTTTTGTCCCCATTTATTTTCAAGCACCAGTTACCAAACCATTCCTTAACTGTGTTTGTGTATTGCTGCAGTTTTTTAGTAGCGATAGTTAAGCTTTTGTCTGGTGTCAATGTCTACGAATGTAGCAATTGATGAATTGGTTTCGTCAGGAGGTGGCATGTCCGTGGTGAACGAAACCTTAGTAGTGGTACAAACTCCAGCAAATATTTGATGAATATCAGAACAATGATTGCCATATTTAATATGAAAACTTCGATCGGTTAGGTAAATTTATATGATGTGATAGTAGTCAAAAGGTAGTATTGTTTCTAAAAATACTGTCACTCTAACGATTGCTTTTAAGTTCTGATTGGGTTTTATGTGTAATTCTATGGATAGGTTGGATAGTCGCATGTTTTTTTTTTAATGTAAACGGTATTGCAACAGCCAACTGATTTTACCTTATCAGTGTGAGATCAGACCGGACAAATCCACCGTAGGTGCAGTATATCAAATTGTCCGCAGTGGCATAGATATTTTGGTGTGATGGGCGGTGTAAGGCTTAGCAAATATGTAATTTCATGCGAACTCTCAATGGAGATCTTTATTGCAAATGTATTTCGAAATCTGAAAGTGTGCCTACACCAGCTTAGTGAATAAAGAAAAATGTGATTGTGTAGCGGTGAATAGGGGCAAAGCAAGACATCCTTCCTGAATATTGAAGTAGTTGGTAGCTATAATTTCGGAGTACAAAGTACTTTGTATCATTCAGATACATAACAAAAATGTCAACCTTATGATTAAGTGCAGAAAAGCTTCTACCTGTAGAGAAATTAGGTGTCATTTTGGACTCGACGGCCACCAGAAATAGTGAATCCAGAGAGTATTCGGCAGAGTAATCGAACAGAAACCGTACTCTGCATGTCGTCCTTCTAAACAGGAACTATAATCCAGTTGGCTTGAACGACGGGTAGTGACAGAAATGAGGGAATATAATGACATGGGCACTGTTCAACGCATAAAAGTCTAATGGCTGAGTTAGCTTGGTCCGTGACGCACCAGTGAAAATATTCTTGCCTTCCGGCGTCCATCGGCTGACCATGAAATTAAGTGCAAAACAATAATGCGACTAGGTTCAGAAGGGTTGACGAAGTCTCTTTTTATTTATTAATTTTTTTTTTTTTTTTATGGGCCCGCACCAACTAACTACCCACCATGTACACAAGGTTGCATTCTCTATACCACATCAACTCATTATTTCCAGTCAACCACACCAGCCATGCGTTGGTTTTAAGTAAAAGATTCACAAACAGCCATAATTTCGCTCTTACTTAAAAGTTTAGTTCGCCTCTTGCGTGATTTTCTAGCTTTTTATTTAGACAAAAAGAAACTGCACACTAACGAAATGATGACAAATGCACCAAGCGCATGATACCGGGTATTTAGACGTCCTTTTAACTCCCGATTACTGTCTATTGACGTTGTGAAGTTGCTTTTAATGCACTTCCTGCACATCTTTTGCTTATTTTCTACTAAAACTACATATCCATATAAGCCTAGAAGTACCGTATTATTTATTTATGCTGTAAATATCCTCATGCATGCGTTTGCGTGTGGTTGCTGTTGTTCTTCTGTAAGCTTTCACAAATGCTTTTATTGCAAATGTTGCTTGTCACCTGAGGAGTCTTTACCTGTCGCCGCCTTTTTCAGTATCTGGTGCTTTGTGCAGCGCTAAATCCTTTAGGTTATATATATTACACATACATACATACAAGTATGTACATATGTAGCTAAGCATACAAGCACAGGGGCATACTCATAAGTATGTACATATGTATGTGTACGTACATGTGCGCGTGCAACTTTGCCATTTCGAGCTCATAAATTTAAAATCCGCAACGGTATTGACAGAACTGCTACCGCACAGTGGTTCGATTACTTTACATTATCCTTTAAAATTTACCATTGAATTCCCATAAGATGCTGTTTTCCTTAAATTTTAAATATAATATAATTTTTCAATAAGGGCGGGTAGATGTTGCTGTGTGGCACGTAGCGCCGTCCTGCTGGAACCACATGTCGTCTAGGTCCATATGGTTCAATATGGGCCATAAGAAATTGGTTATCATCGTTGCGTAGCGCTCGCTGTTGACGGTGACCGCCTCACCAACGTCGTTTTCAAAAAGTACGGACCAATGACGCCGCCGGCCCAAAATCCATACCAAACGGTAACTTTTTGAGGATGCATTATCACCTGGTGAACCTCGTGTGGATTGGTGTCGTCCCATATACGGCAATTTTGTTTGTTAACACAGCCATTCATCCAGAAATGCGCCTCGTCCCTAAAGATTATTTTTCGCCCAAAACTGGGGTTCTCTTCCAAACGATTCGAAGCCCAGTCAGCGAACAAACTGCGTTCTCTATGGTCATCAGCTTTGAGCTCCTGGGTCAGTTGGATCTTGTACGGGTGTAGGCCCAAGTTCCGACGCAAAATTCGCCAAGTTGAAGTCTGCGAAAGGCCAAGTTCTTGTGCACGGCGAGGAATAGACTGCCTCGGGTTCTGCTGTACACTTTCACGGACCGCGGCAATGTTCTCGGCTGATCTTGCGTTCCTTGAACGTACGGGTGTTGGCTGCTTGTTTACTGACCCGGTTGTCTCAAATTTGGTCACCAAACGTTGAAGAGTCGACTTTGAAGGGACACCACGTCTACCGAAAAATGGGCGCAATGCGCGCAACGTTTGCGTTAATGAACACTCATTTTGATAATAAAGTTTTATCATTTGAACGTGCTTATACTTATGAAAACAAGCAAACAAGACCAATAAAAGTTATAGCAAAAAATCTTCATCATTCGTGCGATCCTACTGATATCATACAAGATCTTAAAAAACAAGGCCTAAAAATCACTAATGCAGTTAAAAAGCTAAAATGGAAAACAAAGGAGCCACTAGATATGTTTCTACTCACATTCGAATCAATTGAAGATATTAAAAAGATATTTGAAATAAAAACAATCTTACATGCGGTTGTCAAAATTGAAGCGATTAAACAAACAACATTAATTCCTCAATGTAAGTCATGTCAGTCCTACGGACATACTCAAAATTATTGCGGCAAGCAGCCACGCTGTGTCAAATGTGCGCAAAAGCACAAAACAGTCGAATGCACAAAATCAAAGGAGCAGCTGCCAAAATGCTGCAACTGTGGAGAAGCACACCCTGCTAGCTACAGAGGCTGCATAGTAGCCAAAGAATTACAAAAAATTCGCGACAAAAAAATCGGACAGCGGAAAAATAACACTGAGGCTGAAAGCGAAACTAAAGGAAGAGAGAAAAATAAAGATGAAGCTAGTACAAAATCAATACCGCATAAACCAATACCAATTCCAGCACCAAGCAATCGACCAACCTATTCACAAGTGGCAAAAACTAACGAAAATGTCACTACACATGAAGAAAATATACTTTCAAAAATATTGCAAAAACTAACAGAACAACAAGAATTTAACAAATCACTGGAGCAAAGGTTGCAAAATCTTGAATTTAAAATTTATCAGTCAATTATCCATGCCTAATTTTTTAAAAATAATGTTATGGAACGCGAACGGTCTTCCAAAGCACCAGCAAGAATTGGAAATGATTCTCAATTCAGAAAAAATCGACATTTGTTTAATTGCTGAGACGCATTTCACTAATCAAACTTTTTTCAAGATCAAAAACTTTGAAACTTACCACACTATTCACCCAAGCAACAGTGCCCGAGGCGGAAGTGCCGTAATTATTAGAAGCAATATTAAACACTACGAACAAGAAAAAGTCAGCACCAATGAATTCCAAGCCACCACCATCACAATTAATGCTGGAGGTGATCTAGCATTGACAGCTGTTTATAGTCCTCCAAGGCACCAAATCAAATACGATCAATATGTCCATCTTATTGAGCGTCATAAAACAAAATTCATTATGGGCGGTGATTTTAATGCTAAACATATCCATTGGGGATCTAGGCTAACAACCACTAAAGGAAGGGAGCTCTTCAAAGCGCTTCAACAAACAAACTGTAACACTGCATCTTCATGGATGCCAACGTATTGGCCATCCGATCCACAAAAAAATCCGGACCTTATCGATTTCTTTATCACCAGAAAAGTCTCCAGTGCTTATCTTAATGTTGAAAATGGGCTAGACATGAATTCAGATCACTCGCCAATCTATCTAACTCTCAGCGAAACGGTAGTGTTACGTGATCCAGTTCTCAAATTAACTAGTCAATTTACCGACTGGGATTATTTCCGCAAAATGTTAGAAGAATCTGAAGACAATACGTTTCCAATGGAATCAACAACAAAGATAGATGACGAAGTTTTAAAACTGACGAGAGAAATACAACACTCTGCTTGGTCGAGCACACCTCCTTTAATGAAAATTTCCGCCGGCCACAAATACACAAAAGATATAAAAGAAATGGTGTTAAAGAAGCGAAAAATGCGGCGTAGGTGGCATCAAACAAGATCAAATGTTGATAAAGCAGCTTTGAACAAAGCAGCGAAAGATCTCAGCCATAAAATTAAAGAATACAAAAATCAATCATTTACAAACTACGCACAGCAATTAAATAACAAAAGAGACACAAACTACTCACTATGGAAATGCACCAAAAAGCTTAAACAGCCAGCTAACCATAATCCACCAATCAAAGTAGGCAATAATGGATGGGCGAAAACCAACATAGAAAAAGCAAACATATTTTCAGATTATCTAGCAAAAATCTTTACACCCAATAGCGACACATCACCAATACTAAATAATGATGGCATAGCCAATGATAATAATGGCGATATAGTACCTATAACTGAAGATGAGATGTGCGCCGAGATACAAAAGTTGAAGTCGAAGAAATCTCCAGGGTTTGATTTAATAACTGCCGAAGTCCTCAAACAAGTTCCACGAAACATCATTACTAAGCTAACAAACATAATGAATGCTTGCTTTAAGCTGCAATACTTTCCAATCTATTGGAAAATAGCTGATGTCATCATGATTCTAAAACCAGGAAAGCCTCCAAACGATGTAGCATCATATCGTCCAATTTCACTGTTGCCCATCTTGTCAAAACTGCAATATCATAGAAAATAAACAAATAATACCAACACACCAATTTGGATTTCGCGCGCGCCACTCAACTATTGACCAAATTCACAGATTAACTCGTATCATCGAGAACACATTTGAAGAAAAAAATGTCTGTTCGGCTGTATTTCTCGATGTCTCTAAAGCTTTCGATAAAGTATGTCATGCTGGCCTGCTGTGGAAAATAAAGAATGTACTGCCAACAAAATATTTTAATATCTTAAAAACCTACCTGTCTGAGCGCTATTTTCGCGTCAGGTACGAAGACGAGTTCTCTGAACTGAAAGAGATAAAAGCTGGTGTGCCGCAAGGAAGTGTGCTTGAACCTCTTCTCTATCTACTTTTTACTCACGACCTGCCAAACAGCAGAAATTGCTTTATAGCAACATTTGCTGATGATACTGCAATATTAACCGTCGGAAAGACAGAAATAGAGTCTACTACACAACTGCAGCTTGCTATCAATAAAATATACAATTGGACAGATAAATGGCACATTAAACTGAACGAAACAAAGTCTGTACACATCAACTTTACAAACAAAAAGATCAACTACCTGCCAATATACATAAACAGCATTAAAGTACCATACTCTAATACAGCAAAGTATCTAGGTATGACGCTCGACACGAAACTTAGGTGGAGTGCGCACGTGAAAAAGAAAAGAGAAGAACTGGACCTAAAATTCCAAAATATGCATTGGCTAATGGGTAAGCAATCAGCGTTATCCGCACCCAACAAGGTACTGCTTTACAAACAAATTCTCAAACCTATATGGACCTATGGGATTCAGCTATGGGGTTGCACCAGCTATAGCAACACAGTGCATATACAAAGATTTCAGACTAAGGCACTCAAGCATGCAGTTTGTGCTCCATGGTATATCAGGACGCAAGATCTAGAACGTGACCTCAATATTGATTCGGTTACGGCAACCATAAAGAAATTTGCAAAGTCGCACGCAGAGCGACTAAGCAAGCATGTGAACAATGAAGCCTTGATTCTTAACGATAATACAAAATGGAAACGAAGGCTCAAACGTAAAAAACCTCTGGATTTAAACTAATTAATAAATAAAAATCAGTTAAAAGTATGAATTGTATTTTGCTGAGGATTAACTTAAATTATTTGTTGTAACAAAACTCCACACAAATTGCTCGTTAGTATATATATGTAATGTTATACTAGTTGCAATGAAAATACTAATAATAAAAAAAAAAAAAAAATTTGAACGTGATGTTCAATCGTGTAACTTGCCATGATGATTTGGCATAAACAACTGAATAATAAACAAAAGATTTGACCAAAACAAAATGGCTGCCACAGGGCGCCAAAATCGACCCGCGCCAATTTAAAAACCCTTTATAAGTGGTGCGTACACCCCGTTTGGGTGTTTAGCCAAGCTCCTCCTCCTATTTGTGGCGTGCGCCTTGTTGTTCCACAAATGGAGGAACCTACAGTTTTAAGACGATTTCGAACGATAGATATTTTTTTATGAGGAGCTTTGTCATGACAGAAATACACTCGGAGCTTCGCCATTGCCTGCCGAGAGGCTCCCGCTATTAAAAAAGAAAATTCGAACCAACGTCCTTCGAACTCCGAATGGTAGTCAAGCACCAACCCATTTCCTAAATTCGGCTACGGCGGCCGCCATAGTTTAAATACTCACAGAAAAATATTAAAAAAATTAGGTGTCTCATTGTTTTAACTATAGAATAAATTGAGCGGGTACCACCAAGAATGCGAACTAAGTAATGCGATAGTTCTTTAACCAGCCACATTGACGACGCCGCTGACGATAAAATAGTCTCAATTTACAGATACGAGCCTAGAGAGACAAGTCCGAACCCTCTATAAAAACATTTCGATAGAGCCACAATATTGGATGTACTCGGAAGATATAAAGCAGCCACGATAAATATATTCAGCAGCCGATATGAAAAACACCAAGCTTTACGCGGTGCACAATCTTGGTATAGGATGAGTGATTGAATGGAAATCCCGACACCTTGTCTTCAGACTTACCCCGGTAACTGAACACGATCTCTTCCAAATATACCTTTCTTCAACACTCATTGCGACTGGAAAGAGATCGCACAGAATCTGGACTGCTGCTATTAGAATGAAGGAACACATCGTCCAAGGACCAAAAGGTCTATGCGTGGTTTAATGGCAGTCGGGTTAACCTAACTTCGCCCGGATATACACAAAGTGTTGGATTTTTAATTAACATTTTCGCGGAAAAAAAATTCAAAATTCTTAAAATTTGTATCCGCTTTATTTTCTAAAATAGAGATATCCTCTTTTTTCAATATTGGACCCGAAAACAATATGAAATGTGTTAACCAAACCAAAAAAAAAATATGTATCAGAAAGCTGTTCGGCTTATGAAAAAATGGTGTTTGAAATATTTAAAATGAGTTTGAAGTGTCTCACTAAATTTCCTGCTACAAAGCGTGGCTTCTTAAGAAGGGTTGTACGCAGGCTTAGCACAAGAACTCGTATTTTCTATCGAATCGCGCATCCTCTAAAACGCGATATGCTCAAGTTATTGGCCTTGTCGGGGAAATGAGCTACACCACCGTGCGATTCTCTAAAGAAAGGAGCACAGCAGACGATAAGTATACAAATATTTTGCCACGATAATAACTATTGCGCCGCCAGGTGAAAATTTACATGCTTGAGTGTTTGCTGTGACTTTATTTTACTATTCCAGTATAACTAACGAGTAAATGTTTGCGTATACTGTTTTGAGCATCAGATACCGCAAAGCGGTGCAGTATGTCTCTTATGTACGTATGTATAAGTGTATGTATATATGCTGGCAACTGTTGCGCCAATCCGTGAGTAAGCGATAAGCAGCAACTATCCCTGTATGGAAACATACAAGTTCCGAATTATTGTTCTTTTAGAGAATTCGGAATGTTGATTCAGTCTTCCCATATTAACCAATGGTGAATTTATTTTATGAGTGATGCCTAAGGAAACATCAAATTGGCAAGCAGTGATCAGAATTATTTTAAGTTACTACAGGCAAAAAGTGCTTCTACAACTTAAACAAGTCCTGCCAAAGAGAGTAAATAAACAGCTTTGAATGCAATGCCAAGAGCAATCCGAAGAGTTTTTGCCGTTGCATTAAAACTAGAAAAGGTGTTTCAACATTATAAAGGCCGTTTTTAACAACGATAGGATGGCGAATTTTATTCGGGATGTAGCCTAAGTAAATTCCATTTATTAAGCCTATAATATTTCGGGATATAAACGGGGAACACTGTAAGCGAAATTAAAGATCTAAAAGTATTTTTCGACTCTAAACTCACAGCCAGTAACCATTTAGATTACTTAATTCCGAATGCATGCGCTATGCTGGCCTTTGTTCACCGTAATTGTACTCATTTCTTAGATCCATATACTCTTAAAAATGCTGATTTTATCTGGCCACTCTTCCAAGCCACTCACATAAAAAGAATTGAGAATATACGAGGGGTGCAACCCTGGTGTTGCAATCTGGCAACTGATAGCTGTATCGCAAAGTTTGACATTTTTTAGCTTTTACGTACTCAGAACGTTTTGAAATACCAGCGCTATTTGGGTTGTTTACAGTAACTTAAAAGATTCATCTCGGTCCAAAATTGGAATTAAATCGTGAACATTTTCGTGCGATTATTTTTTACAACTTTCGACGTGGATTAACTCAGCAACATTGCATGGATGAACTTAATTCATTTTTTGGCGATGAAGCTCCATCAAGGACCAGTGTTTATCGATGGTATGGTGAATTCAATCGTGGTCGTGGTTCACTCCAAGACGAATTTCGTGAAGGTAGTCCAAATCAGTTGTTGTTCCGAAAACCATTGATGCTGTGCGCGAACTGATATTGCAAGATCGTCATGTAACCTATAGTGAGATTGAGACAATCTTAGGCATTAGTGGGACCAGCATACATTCAATATTGCATAAACATTTGACTGTCAAAAAAATTTGTTCGCGTTGGATCCCACACAATTTGTCAATCGCTCAAGAAAAGGCTCGTGTCGATTGGTCGAAGGAAATACTCAAAAAATACGATCGCGGGGATCGAAACACGTCTATGACATCGTGACAGGTGATGAATCATGGATTTACGCGTATGAGCCCGAAAGTAAACAGCAGTCGACTGTATGGGTGTTTCAAGATGACCCAAATCCAACAAAAGTTGTTCGCGCACGAATCACTTCCAAGCAAATGGTCGCCTGTTTTTTCGGAAAAACTGGACATGTCGCAACCGTACCACTAGAACAATGCAGAACAGTAAATTCTGAGTGGTACACAACCATTTGTTTGCCAGTTGTCTTCCAAGAAATTAGGAAAACCAATCGCCAAAGACGGATCACTCTTCACCAGGACAATGCGAGCTCTCACACATCGGCTCAAACAACTGCATTTTTGAGCACCCAAAACATCGAATTATTGGGTCATCTGCCGTATAGTCCTGACTTGGCACCGAATGACTTCTTTTTATTCCCGTACGTAAAAAACAAACTGAGAGATCAACGTTTTTCGACACCTGAAGAAGCGGTTGCGGCATTCCGAATGCATGTTTTGGAGGTACCTCAATCAGAGTGGCAAAAGTGCTTCAACAATTGGTTCAAACGCATGCAAAAGTGTATAGATCTTCATGGAGAATAATTTGAAAAATAATAAAGTGATTTTCGATTATTAAAATTTGTTTTTGTTCTCTAATCCCGACATATAAAAGGCACACCTCGTATGTACAAAAAGAGTTTTATAAAATTTGCGTTACGGCCGCTGAACTTATCAGAGCTGAGCTTAAGTATGTCAGCTTTTGAATGTAACATCACTAAATATAAGTAAATACAATCAATAAAATAAAATTAAATTAGAAAAATGCCGTATTGAGGCTGGCAGCCACGCAACGGGATAGCGCAGCGGAAGAAGAGCAACTCGAGAATTGCAAGTGAAGTTGTCAAGTAAGCAAACATTTTGAGCTAATAGACCTTTTTTGCGTGTTAATTTTCATAAATAATTCTGTTGACTTTGACAGTTTTCTTTTACATAAAACTTACACTTAACTAAATTAACTATTCCATTAACGCTAAAATACTAATGTTGGTCGGTTAACGTAGCTGATGTTTCGTAACATAGTTTTTCTCTAAAAACACACTTCATGTAATCTGAGCCGATGGTATCATATCATAACAAAAAGTGTTATCAGATTTTTTGTAGTATGAAGAATTCGCGTATTTCTACTAACAAAGCTTGTATGTATTTCTCTCAATCTGCCGATCGCTTTGAAACTTCGTGTGATCTCCGTTACCGATATTAGTGAGTTGTAGTAGTTTATATTTCGCAACATAGTTTTTTCTCTCAATTTGCCGGTCGCTTTAAAACTTCGTGTAATCTCAGTTGCCAATGTTATCATATCATAACAGAAAGTGTTGTGTTGTGTTGTTTTTTGGTAGTAAGAAGCGTATGTTAGTTGATACGCCTAATAATTAACATTTTCTGTACATTCAGCCTTTTTTTAGATAACATTTTGTTTTCGTGTTAAAGGAGAGGAGTTTGTATTTCTTGTGCTTCTGTTATTTCAATATGGGATAAATGTGTTTCAGCAAAGGTTAACAGACTATATTAAAGAAACTAAGTGCGGAATGACTAATAATGAAATAAAATAAAACCATATGTGCGAGCACAAAATTGAAGAACAAAAATTACTCTTAAAATGAAAAATTAATTAGTTTTTAAGCATTATATGTTTTTTAAATAGATTTACTTTTATTTCTTATGAATTTAATGTTTGCAATTTTGTTATATTTGTATATACATATTTATGTTTTTACACTTAATCCCAGGAAAACTTTTCTTTCAAAAGTATTTTTCAAATATTAATTTTTAAAATTTAAGTAGTAACAAAACGGCAAAGCTTTGAGCTGCTGCCATCAACAGCTACACGACTCTTTGCCATCAGAGGAAGTGAACACACACTGAAAGACTTTTGAACTCAGCTTACTGCATTGCTAAGGAAACTTCTTTCTAATGAAGGAAGGGCAGTCATTGCTAAAGACAGCTCCAGAAATGAGTCTATACATTGATCTCTAAGACCAAGTGCTCTAAGCTCCAAGTGCTCGAAGAAGTAGTTTAGGAATAATAAGTGTTTTAGCGGGTTTTCATGGCAGAGATACACTTGGAGATTTATCATTCTAGCCGAGGAGCGACCGTTCTTACAAAAAACATTCCTATCATCTGTTCTTTCAACAATGTTTTTCTGAATATTGCACTAAACCAACTTTTTTTAAGAGATTAAGTCATTAGCAAAAATATACTTTCTTTGATTTTCGCAATTTGACCTTCGTTAGAAAATTACGAGGTGTATTCCAAAACAAGGTGAATTTTCAAATTTCGCCGACTACGTACATTCGACTTTCGATTATTATTTTTTTATGTTGGTACACTCGTCCCTAAGATACTATATGTTCACTGTTTTCCCAATATGACATTTTTAGTTTGTTTGTGAAAAGCATAAGTAAAAAACTGTTTTGCGTGTTCGGTGATTTCCTGCTAACGAAAAAAAGGATCAAAGAAGTTGCACCAAATTTTGTGTAAAAAATGGAATTAAGTGCTTAAAAACACTTGAAATGTTGACAGTGGCATACGGTGAGAGTACTCTGGGTCAAAAAAATGTTTACAAGTGGTGCAGAAGGTCGAAAAGATGTGAATGACGACGCTAGCTCTGGACGTCCCAGCACATCAAGAACCGATGAAAATGTTGAGAAAGTGAAGAAAATTGTTATGGAGAATCGTCGAACCAGTTAGAGAAGTTGCTGAGGATGTCGGCATATCGGCTGGCCATGCAATCTTTTCGGAAATTTTGGGCACGAAACGTGTGGCTGCGAAGGTCGTTCCAAAATTTGTGAATTTTGACCAAAAACAAAGTCGCAACATGGAATAAAATTCATGGCTTTTGCATCATGATAATGCACCTGCTCGCTCATCTTTGCTTATGAGAGATTATTTGGCCAAAAACAACAGCGTTATCATGCCACCGAATTCACCAAATTTGGCCCCCGCGCCTTTTCCCCTGTTTCCACGATTGAAGAGACTCATAAATTGGCGGCGTTTTGCTGCGATTGAGGCGATAAAAACCAAATCGCTTTCGCTCAAGGACAACCCAAAAAGTGCATATCATAACTGCTTCGAGGATTGGAAAAAACTTCGGCACAAGTGTATTATAACTGAGGGACACTACTTGGAAGAAGATGGAATTGAAATTGATGAATAAATAAATATTTTTTGAGAAAAATGAAGAGTCACCTTATTTTTTGGGCACACCTCGTATGTTTATTTTTTGTGGTGGCCGCCGTAGTCGAATGGGTTGGTGCGTTACTACCACTCGGAATTCAGAGAGAACGTAGGTTCTACTCTCGGTGAAAGACCAAAATGAAGAAAAAGGTTTTTCTAATATCGGTCGCCCTTCGGCAGGCAATGGCAAACCTCCTCTACCATGAACAAGTTCCTCATAAAAAATATCTTCCGTTCGGAGTCGACTTGAAATTGTAGGTCGCTCCATTTGTGAAACAATATCAAGACGCACACCACACATAGGAGGGAGAGCTCGGCCAAACACCCAAAGCGAGTGTACGCGCCAATTATATAAACATATATAATATATAGGCGGCTTCAGTTCACCACTTCTCTGCTCGCTATCTCTGGGCTCTGCTCACTTAACGAAAAATTTCCATGTAAAAGCAATAACAAAGTTATTGAGCAAGATTAACTGCTTGTCCATAAGTACGGTTACACCTCATAACTCACTATTTTCAATGCTGCCAAAACTTTTGTTTCTGATATTAAGAAAGTTTCATTAGCGGGAGACTTTTGCTGCTTCAACAATGCGAACTCTCTTTCGGTGCTGCTCGTTGTGTTCACACTCCTTGTATTTGTTTAGTCTGAAGTCAACAACAACATTGAGAAGTGCTAGAACTCAAACGAGCACACAGAGCACGAGCATCACAAGTAACGAGCTGAAACAACAAATGTTTACCTGTAGGAATGCGATCTTACAAATACTCAATAAGAAACTCTTTTCCGGCGCTCCCAACATATGTTTATTTATACCAGTTGCTTCTTTCATTCGCAATTCTTCGTGAATCGAAGAGGTCTTGTGCAAGTAACTAAGAAACAAAACTTATTTAACAGATGCTCATAAAAATTCTTTTGGCGAAACTTGCATTACAGGTGCTATAAATTAAAAAATAATATGCATATGTATTATGTTTTTAATACCTCGAAAATCTTTCCTTTGACCCATTGTAATCAATCTCTTAGAAAAAGTTGACTTCTGATGTTTCAGTGATGTTTCATGTTTTCAGTAGGCGTTAAATCTAGAAGCCATTACAGGTGACTTACGTTCGAACACAAAGTCAGCTACGGTGTTGGCCATAAAACTATTATAATTATCTACCACCACACATTACTTTTATTTAAATTTAGAACCCTACTACTCTTAAAAAACACCCCCTAACTGCTGAAATGGAAAATAACAAAAGTGAACTAGTTGAGATGCGAGGGGAACCAATTATTCGTTAGCTCAACTGTAGATCTCACTGCAGGGTGCAATAGAGTTTCAAATGGACGTATAGAGTCCCACGTACATACATATGGGTATGGGTATTTGTATATGTGTGCGTGTGCATATACATATGTATAGGTGAGTATATCCATTTTGCGCCATGCACTTTAGCCTCTCTTTGTTAGTAGAAACTTGAATGTGAAGTGATTTATACATCAACAGACATATTTACATATACACACACTTGTATGTGTGTGCACATGTGCCGCCTGCCATGCACATCAAAATTGGCGACAGCCGACAAGCAGCTCGTGTTTTGTATTTAAAGTATTTTGAACTCTCATTTTCCGGGTGCTGCCAGCGGCCTGATTGACGCTACCCCCATGCACAGAAGCACCCGGCACTTTTTGTTCGTTTGGGCGCACAGGTGCAACACTATTGCCATGTGTCAAGTGCGCTTGAGGCGCAGCAACACACAAAGAGAGAAGAAAAGAAATGGCAACAAAAAGCCTACAAAAGCCGGGCATAAAATGTCGCCGCGCATTGTTTGCTGCAATTGGCGACGCCGTTGCACTGTTTGAACCATTTGCGCCAACTCCAAGCCGAGGGCCTAAAGCGGTGCTTGCAGCGGTAACAAACACGCACAACAACAACAACAACAACAACAATAGCTCATGCACTTGCGAGCACACAACAGTTGCCGTTTGCATTAACGCCTGCCACTTGCAGGCGACAGTGGCGTAAAAAGTGCTTTTTATTGCGCTTTTTTAATTCTTTAAAAGCCCAAGCGCACTTCTTCCGGCTTTTTTAGCTGCTTACAACAACAGCAACAACAACAAACAGTGCCATGTCTAATGACACAATGTTGGGCATCATAAAGCATGCGCTCTACCTGCACTCTACAAATGCCCTGCAACATGTGGCAAGTCGCATGTGGCATGTGGCAAGTGGCAAGTGGCAAGCATATATCTGTATTGGTATGTGAGAAGTGGCATTCGAAATGCGCTTTGTCAGGTGCAAGCTTGGCGTTGTTGGCGCTATCCACCAGCCAACCGTTTTGTTTCTATTTCTAAGTATGTTGTAAATGCTTAGTTGTTGTTGCTTTTTGTTTATTTTTGTTATTGTTATTGAGCACTTGCTAAGTGCAACGCTTACACTTATGCATTCTGTATAACGCCCGTGTCCTTTGTACTCCTCACATTCGTTGCACTTTGGCTGTCTATGAAATTCTACGAACTCCTTCGCATAAATATTTGTCTTATCTTTAATGGCACAGGAATTAAATGGCTAAACAATTTCGTTGCATGTGCTCAGGCTTCGCTCACTAATCATTTGGTTTTGAATATATTGCACAGCAATTTAGCTATTTACAAAATATTTAAGTATGTTTGTGTGTCTTTTATTAAAATTAATCACTCACACAGATTTACAAAAGATCAGAAATTCCACAAAATATATTTTATTGAATGTCCTGTGTTCTCTAAGCAAAATCCCCGATTAATCAGCAAAGCACATCAATTGAGGAATATATTGTGCATATGTATGGGTGTAAATACTTGTTAAACCACCAACAACAAGTCCTTTGCATGCTTATGCCATCGTGTTTTAGTGGAATTCTAAACTTCTATTCACTGCTTTATTGGCTTTTATTTACTTATTGGGTAAATTGCTTTTGCAATTTGATTTCAATTTTCTCTGCACATTTGGCCATTTTATCTTGTTTAATCATGTCGCATGTGCGGATTTATTGTAGGCTGTGTCAATTTGTGAATTGTGCACAAATCAATTTAAGGCATATCAAATCAATATTAGTTGCATTCATTGCTAACAGGCGGCGAATATTTGCCAAAAAGCTTTGTTTGCACTAAAAGTCGTAATACTGAGACAAAATTTGCCAAAATGCAGTTTAATAAAGGGTCTTTCACAGACAGGGTCTTAGACAGATGTACAATTTCACACGAAAGAACAACGCATTAAAATTATTGAAACTTATTATGAAAAAGAAATCGGCAAAAGGAAGTCGACGCAGGATCGCCCACGTCAAACTTGGATGTGCACAATTTCCCACGAGCGTCCTTCAACCACCACTTGGAACCAAATCAGACCCATAGCGGCTGACCGAAATAATTTGAGATTATTTCTTTCCGCCCTATGTTCCGACTAGGAACGATATAATATGCGTTATGATGATTTTCTTACATAGGTCATTTATTTTCAATTGAGAGTACCCTCTAAATGTATAATTTTTCGAGGCATAAAAAAAAAGTTATGAAAATTGACGATTTTAACAACAACATTTCGCTGGCCCGTTACTATTTTTCCATTGGATTAACGACATTTCCGGCTGTTTTCCCAAATGTAAATTTCTTCTATATGCGTCTGATCGCAAAATCTATTATGAAATTCAATGCCCAGAAGATTCATTCACTCTCCTGCGTTGGTTGATTGGTTGGTTAAAGTGGTGATCCATCCAGCATACAACTAGCGCTTCCGCACCATTTTGTTGCCACATCCTCACTACCACCTTGTTTCTTGGTTATTTACAGCATGAATTTATTTAGTCCATGCAGTTTAAGAAACTTAATAGGTTGTTGACGTCATAGCCAGACAGTTGTTCAGGGTTCTCCTTCCATAAGGTACCCCATTCACTGCAGTCGTTTCCTTTTTCTCTGGTTGCTTACAACTGTGACCGTTTGAGTTGTGAGGGATACCCATTTTTGCTGCTTATTGCATTCTTGATTGCACCCAGGAGTGTGAGTACCAATTTTGCAATATCGTTATTTAAGTATAGCAGATCTTCTTGCCACTTCGTCCGCTTTTTCGTTTCCCTCAATGTTCCGATGTCTCGGGACCCAGAATAAGGTAACATTCTGGTTTTAACTCAAGGAAGTAGGGCTATTTCTGCTTTGTTCTACCAGTTGAGAAGTTGTTGTAACTAAGTCCCGTGCCTATGCAGCTTTGCCTAGCGATATTCCTATACTATCATATTTGAGGAACATTGGCTTACATCGTGACCTCAAGATTACGTCGATATCTGAAGTTCTGAAACAATATGCTGCAGCTCATACCAAAAGGCTTGCAAAGCATACCAACCCTGAGACTCGGCGACTTGCTTGAATTTCCTGCAAGTACTGCCGCCTTCTAGATAAGAGAAAAATACTAAATAATAGTTGAAACTATAAGGTGAGCCATGTAAATTTTGCTTTTTGAATCGGCTATACAAAAAAAACGAATCAATATTTTTTCAAACTTTTTTTTTATTTTGAAGATTGAACATTGTCATTTAGGAATGAAAAATAATATCGTTCAAATGGCTGCCACGACTGGCTTTACAGTAGGCCATTCGATCAACCCAATTTTTAAGCACATTTTCGATTGTTTGGGCTCCAATTTCATTAATGGCAACTTCGATTTCGTGTTTTAAAGTATCAATGATTTCTGGATGGTTCGCATAGCATTTGTCTTTAACGGCTTCCCACAAAAAATAGTCCAACGGGCTTAAATCACAGCTCCGAGGCAGCCAATTGATATCGGAATTTCGGCTGATTATTCGGTTTTCAAAAACGGTAGCCAAAAGTTCGAGTGTAACTTTGGCAGTATGACAAGTTGCACCGTCCTGTTGAAACCAAATGTCGTCCATGTCGTCCTCTTCAATTTTTGGAAACAAGAACTCGTTGAGCATGTCACGGTAACGCTCGCTATTTACTGTAACCGCGGCTCCTCGCTCATTTTCAAAAAAAAAAATGGCTCGATGATGCCGCCAGACCAAAAACCGCACCAAACAGTGACTCGTTGTGGATGCATTTGCTTCTCTACAGTAACGTTTGGATTTTCTGAGCCCCAAATCCGACAGTTTTGCTTATTGACGTAGCCACCGATGTGAAAATGAGCTTCATCAAACGATTTTCTGCCCATTGAGCGGACCGAAAACTCATTGGATGGTCATTAGGCTTCAGTTCTTGCACCAATTGAACTCCCATTTCGTAAATGTCAAACCTTTAAGTAAATTATGAACACATTTGACATGTCATTTGTGTTACCATTCCCAAAAAAATAGGTGATTCAAAAAGCAAACGTATAACCCAGTCCTCCATGCAGTCCTGGTAGGCCGACGAAGGGATGGCCTTCAGCTCCTTCGACGCATTCTCTTTGATCTCCTCTATCGACTGAAATCTCTTTGCACAACGTAATAACTTCCACTTGGGAAACAAAAGAAGTCGCACGGGGCCATATCAGGTGAATACGGTGCTTGCACGTTAGGATTTACTTGGTGTTTGATCAAATCCAGCACAATTTGGGCTCGGTGCGATGGCGCGTTATCATCATGCAAAATCCAAGAATAGTTTGCCCACATTTCCGGCCGTTTGCGACGTACAGCATCTCTCAAGCGCTTCAAAACGGATAAATAATATTTGACTTTATTGACTGTCTGGCCCGAAGGAAGGTACTCATGGTGCACTACGACTTGGCAATCGAAGAAAACAGTCAACATCACCTTCACGGTACTTTCTGATCATAGGGTATATTAACAGAAATACAAATGAATCGGTCTAAAACTAAAATATACCTTAATTAAAATGGTGTATCAAAGAAGAGAATTGATTTTTAGTTGTTGTAAAATCTAACGATATGTATAGTACAACAACAATAGGTTTATTGGACTCTAAATTCGTTTTGAATATCTTGAGATAAAAAGGGTAAAAGTTTCGGAAAGTTCTTGCCGGAATAAGAAAGTTAATACGTCGCAATAGAAATGCACAATCAATGTCACATTCAATTAAATTAATTACAAAAGAAAGCTATAGAACCGTCCTTAAGTACTCAAGCGACTTTAATCCTATTAATAACAAGCGGAAGCTATAAGAGGCATATTTAAGAAACATCTTTTGTGCCCGGAAAAATTTCGTGATAACAAATTGGTGATAAGGTCTCCAAATAAATTAAGCATATTCCAACCTAGATCGAACGAACGCATTTCATTGTGTACGGGTTTGAGAAGTTTAGAGTCAAAAATTACTCCAAAGTCTTTGATCTCATACACAGATTGGAGGACATCATAACGATAATTGTATGTAGAATATCACGTGATTTAGAGTGACTTGAAAACATTTTTTAAAATTTAAACAGATACGTGATTAAGTAAACTAGGAAACGAGTTCATTAAGTTCAGCCCGGAGCCTAAACACATCCGCTGGGTTTCTTATTGGGGCAAACAATTTTAAGTCACCCGCATATAATAGGTGCCTGGCAAATGAAAAGCATCTACTAATATCGTTTGTAAATAAGACGGATAGCAGGAAGTCCAGAATACTACCTTGATGTACCCCAGAAGAAACAATGAAAGGAACAGAAGATTCACCCTCAATTGAAACAAGACAGTTCGTTCCACTCAAATAAGATTTTAACCATAAAAGTACTATCGAGTGAAAGCCAAGAGAGCCCAGTTTATACGAAAGAAATATATATGACACAGTGTTAAAGGCCTAGGAGAAATCAGTGTAGATATAACGAACTTGAAGTCCACACGAAAATGATTCATGCAATATTCACTGAAAACAGCTAGTTTGGAAACAATGGACGAAATTAGACATTTGGTAGGAAAAAATTTGAAATAATTTGGAAGTAGTGGACAGCTTTCTAGAGAATCGTCTACTGTAAGCGGCTTCTCCATAGCCAAACTCTTAAATCGAATCTGCAATTTACTGTCAAGCGGACCGCCGGAAGGAATCAATCACTCAGAAGTGACCGGCTCCATAGTAACTCGCCAGAAGGTTAAGAAGTTCTTTTGCAGTCATCTTATAGCCCGAACCTTGCCCACTTGTTTCTATCTATGACAAATGATTTTGCTAGTGAAAAATTCGCCTCCATAGAAACTGGAGAAAATCAACTGTCACAGTTCTTTTAATAAGGTTTGCGGAACCACCTGAATCTATACATAGGCAATACTAAGCTGCAGAAAGAACACTTCATCGCCTCTTTTACCCCTGAGAAGTTATAACTACAGCCGTTGTTTGAGCAGCCAACGCCAAGTGCCGGGAAATATTCTGCCTATTATTTTAATAATACTCGTAGTTGAGCAATAGAGGGATCGCATACTTCAGTTTCCTTGCAGAATTGTATAAGTAGACCCTCCATCTACAGCCAGACAGACTTTGCCAGTGTTGAGATGTTGAGTCAAAGATACAAAAACCACACTCACGTTCTAACTCAACAGCTATTTCATTACCAGGCTTCGTATTTTCTTTGGGAATACCTTCTCCCTCGCTCAACTAACCGGCAGTCACTTCTAGCATAGTCTAAAAGGCGTTTCTGGAAATTGTTGAAAGGATATTTTTTTTAGTTAGTTAGTTTTAGTTACTCACCCAGTAGTTACAGTTATTTGCATACATGCATACACATTCATATGCTCGTATACGCGTATGCACATATCATTGCTGTGCACAAACTTGACCGACAGCTTCCATTAAAAATACTTTACCAACTGTATGTTTAATCTCTTGCAACCCTGGCAGCTTACACTGTTATCGCAGCCTGCACTTTTGTTTATGTTCTTGAAGCATTTCGGTTTTTTTTCTCACTTTTATTAATGATCGTCCTTTTCCTTTGCTTTTGTTCACCTTCTCTAATTCTCTAAGTATACTAAATGTTTTGCATTTTTCAGTCGCTAAGCCTACCTCTTATTTCAGAATTTCACAAAGGCAAGGAAGCTTTGGCAAGAAATAATTTTGTTTACAATTTTAGATAAGCTTTAGTATGAAAGCAAAAAATACCAAAGTTAATAATGATGTAGCAAAAAAGTGTTAAAATAACTGAAAACTGATGGAAGGATTTTAAGTGAAAAATGCAAAGCAGGGGAGTATTAAAAGATTTCAGCTTTGAGGTCCTTATTAACATAAATGGAATATTTTCATTCAAACATATACATACATGTATATTCAATCCAGTGGGGTCAAAGTTGGGTTGGTGCGTGACCCCGGACATGACGTTTTTTCTAATAGCGGTCATACCGCGAGAGGCAATAGCAAACCTTCGAGTGTGATTCTGCCATGAAAAAATTTCTCATAAGAAAGGACAAAAAGTAAGGTGAATTTGGTTGTAAAATGAAAAATCTTTATTTATTCTTGTAAATCAATTTCATCCCCTTCAAAATAATCCCCTCTCGTTGAAATACACTTATGCCAACGATTTTTCCAATCCCCGAAACATGCCAAATAGTCCATTTCCGGTATAGCCATCAGCACCTTCTTCGATTCGGCTTTTATCTCCTCAATCGACTCGAAACGCGTTCCCCGGAGTGGTCTCTTGAGTTTTGGAAATAGCCAGAAGTCACACGGAGCCAAATAAGGCGAATACGGTGGTTGCGGAACGATATGCGTGGAATTTTTGGCGAAATGGTCACGAAGAACGAGTGCAGTGTGAGACGGTGCATTATCGTGATGCAAAAACCAAGAGTTGTTGGCCCATAATTCTGGTCTTTCTAGACAAATTGCTTCACGTAAACGACGCATAACGCTCAAATAATATTCCTTATTAACAGTTTGGCCAGGTGGAAGGAATTCATAGTGCACCACACCACGAAAATCGAAAAAACTGTCATCACGACCTTTATTTTTGAACGACTTTAACGTGCTCTTTTCGGTCTGGGCTCGCCTTTAGCACGATATTCGCTTGATTGGTCGGTTTATTCAGGGTCGTAAGCATAAATCCAAGTCTCATCTCCCGTAATGATGCATTTAAGCTTGTCCTGATAGTTTGAAAGCATTGTTTCACACACATCAACGCCACGACTTTTTTCCAAGAAATTCAGAGTTTTCGGTACCAAACGAAATTTGACTTTTCGTAGGCCCAAATGGTCTTTCAAAATGGTTTTCACAGATCCTTCTGATATTCCGATCATATCAGTAAGGTCTTTAACAGTCAACCGACGATTTTTGAGCACTTACTCCTTCACTTTATTGACGTGTTGGTCATCTGTTGACGTCGATGGTCGTCCGGAGCGCTCCAAGTCATCAACACGTTCTCGACAATCTTTGAAGTCTTTGTACCACTTATAAACATTTTTCTGCGACATGGTCGAATCACCAAATGTCTTCTGCAACATGCTAAACGTTTCCGCCGCCGAAATTTCATTCCGCAAACAAAATTGGATGGCACTTCTCTGCTCAATCAAATCAGACATTGTAAACATCGAAAAATGCACTCTTGGTCGTTTGGTAAACACAAGCGTAAATATATTACTGATAATGACATTCACATGAGAGTTGACCTAGATGTTATTAACAGTGCTGCCAACTCATGAAAAAAATAACTAGAGCGAAATTTTAATCCCGCGAAGTTTGACAAATAAATTCACCTTACTTTTTGCCCACAGTAGTATATTGTGTTATTTGTGAAACTTGCTGACTTCCATTGCACAACTGATCGATGATTTTAACGATACTATACGAGATATCCACCACTACAGCCGAGAAAGAAATGGATTTTTTCCCCCCCAAAGGCTCTGCAATATTTGCATACCATCTTGATCAAAAACTTCCCGGATAATATTCAGAAAATTCAAAATACAAATGTATCCCTCAAAAGTGATATTATCGCCTTCAAAATACTACCCAACAACTGCAATGCACTTATGCCAGGGTTTGATCCAGTTCTCGGAAAATTTCGGGAACTCTATACTTATACTTTCTTTCGGTTGTTAAACGCGTTCCCCGTAGTGCATTTTTTACTCGATCAAACAGAATAAATCCCAAAGAGCCCAACAAGTGAATTCGATGGCCGTTGGATGGTACTTGTTTCGTTTTTGGTCGAAAATTCACCGATAATGGTGGCACTTTGCGATGGTGTGTTATCATTTTGCAAAACCCACGAGTTGTTTTTCCACAAATCATTTCCCATAAACGTGTCCTAACGCCCAAATGATTACTATTATTATCATTTGCTACCGACCCGGCTGGGCGCAAAGCACCGATACAAATAAATTTCACTCGGGTGGATTTGCAGCTTTTGGCTTTATCTGCGGCCAAGTGAGCGAGTCGTCAGATGTCATGAATTCGTCATACATTATTCTTCTCGGCCGTTCTCTTCGGCGAGAGCCTAGCGGATTCCAGTCTAGGGATATTCTGCTAATGTCAGTCGCAGGTTTACGGATTGTGTGACCTACCCAATTCCACATTCGTTCGCGAATTTCAATCTCAACCGGATTTTATTCGCTTTGTGCAGGAGCTCGTCCTTAGAAATCCAGTTTATAGCTCTTAAACAGCGATTTAACGCCCAAGTAGTTGTCTTTATTAACTGTCTAAACTTATGGCATAAATTCGTGTTGTACAATACCGTTGTAATCCATAATCTATAAAAACTCTGTGCATCACTTTTTTTATTTACTGAAAACGGCGTGGTTTTTCTGATCTTGATTCATTCGGAGCTCTGCACGCATTCGCCTGATATTTGGATTGTGTGACGTACTCATAAACCCACGTCTCATCTCCAGCAATGATGCGTGTGATGAATGTTGGGTCGGACTCTCCTTTGAAAATTATGTATATTTTTGGCGATATCAATTTTGCGTGCAATTCAGGTTCCTTGGGACTAACTCTGCTGCAACACAGCGCAAATCTAAATCATTAACTACATTGACCTGAATGGATCCATAAGCAATGTCCAATGTACAAGTCGGCTGCTAGCTCTCTAATGGTTAACTTGCGGATATTAATCAAGTTGTCTTTCACTTTATTGATATTTTTATTAGTTGATGATGTGTCGATGTTTTCGGCCTGCCACTATGTTCTTCATTCTCGATGGACTCACGTGCTCTTCTGAAGCGTAAACGGCTGTTTTCTTTAGAGTATCATTAATGTTTCACAGTTTCCCAACATTTCTAAGGTTTTCGTATCATCGAATCTGCATCGCATTTTTTACGCAGAATTTACACTCATCAATCTCATACCTGTAGTTGTAAATTAAAATACATTTTTAAAACTGGAAGAAATATAAAACACGGATTTACTCAAAACCGCTTCGAGTTTCAAGGAATGGCGATCAAATTTTAGTAGGAATGTAATCGGTGATGTTGCAGTCTAACAAAACAAACAGAACTCGAATCACTTGGTACAGAATATCACCTGGTGGTTGCTTTGGGAACTTTTTGATCGAGGTTGTGTTTTCGAGTGTGTAGTATCAGCGTGAGTCATGTCGATAGCTTTATGGAATTCATTAATATCCTCAGCAGTTTTCAACAGGCTTACCTTTGTGGGTGTTTCGCCTAGATGATAGTAATCCAATATTGAGAAGGTTTCCCTACCATATTGGTGTTTTTTAGCACTCAATTTTAGTTTTCAGTAACGATTTTGGTATACGTACATTAGGGCGGGTCGATTTAAAAATCGCTCATTGCTCTGTGAAAATCGTATTCTAAGAATCAAAATAAGAAACTTTACCGAAGTAACCATACCTCTAAAACGAATTCTGATTTCCCCCAATTTGGGCGGAACGAAAAATCCCACTTTGACCCATTTAGAGTGCTCCAGTCGATTCCAAATGTATGACCGACCCCCACTAACTTTGGACGGCCGATCCACCCATGCCAGTGGCATACCCCCTGGAACTCCCCTGGGGGGTTTCCTATACAATCTTTTCAAAATATCACCATTTTTGGCCTTTACATGAGAAAAGAAACTAAAAAGTTCGACCTAAATTGGGGGACATCAGAACTCGTTTTAGAGGTATGGTTCCTTCGGCAAAGTTTCTTATTTTGATCCCTAGAATATGATTTTCACAGAGCAATGGGCGATTTTTTTGCCTCCCCACAAATCTACCCGGCCTAGCATACATACATATTTCAGGGAATTAATATATGTATGTGTACCAACTTAATTTGAAATAAAACTATTAGAAATTAGCGTGCATTTTTCTTCATAATTTAACTCAAATTCAAAATGCTTAGCTGCATAGTAATAAAAAAGTAAGCATTAACACCTCTTGGGAATTAAGTACACTGTTTCAATACATCTCAGGAATTTATTGACAAGAAATTTTTGAATTTAATTTTTATAATTTTTTTGTGAAATATGGCTTATTTTCCCACAAAATCTTTTTAAATCCCAGTTTCATAGCCCACTGAATTTTGTTATAGGAAAGTGTAACTTTCAAGTAACTCAAAATTTCCGTTGATTTTTTACTTTTTTTTTTTGTTGACGGTGTTGGGTATTTTCTTCCACATAAAAAATTTCGAGCAATCATTATAGTGGGAAATACGGCTGAAAGAAGCTCCTTTGCAATGTCCGAGTTACAGCTGTTACTCTAACAGCTATGTTACTTCTCTCTAACAGTTCACCATGTTTACATCTTCGTTAGCTTTGAGCTAATATTGTAATATATAAAAATATAATACGAGGGCGCGTCAATAAGTCCGTAACTTTTTGTTTCGACTGTTGTTTGGTCTCTGGTGTGTGGTGATGGATCCATGTTTCGTCCACGATTACAAAACGGCGCAAAAACTCCTCCATATTGCGCTTAAACAACGCCAAACCTTCCTGTGAAGTTGTTACACGATTGCGTTTGTGGTCGACTGTGAATTACTGAGTAGTCTGATAAAGGTAGCTGTAAAATACAAACTAACTGACGCAGCACGTTCAAGTTTTGACAGGAGTCAACTGACAGATGCCTGTTGACAGGAGCAGTATTTCTTTTTCAGTAAAGAGGCCAGAAATACAAAAAGTCACGGACTTATTGACCCGTCCTCGTAATAATAATGCTCGCACAGAACAAATTGGTGCGCTGTCATACTGGAAAGTCCTGGAATCCATGTAGAGGTTTCATTAAATACAACCAGAGCATCATGCAACAGATTCACGAACATATTTTCATTTGTCAAGATGGGTATGAAGCTAAGCTGAGAGTATGCATCATATCGAAAAGCTGCCTAATTTATTTTATTGGCGATTCACAACCGTGATTTCGATTATGGCGAGTTCGGCAGTGTTGCCATGTATTGAGCTAAGAATTATGATAGCCATCGGGATCGTTTAAATTAATTTTCTTTATTTTTTCTTAAAATTTTATGTATAATATAAATATATAGAATATAATTGAAGCCTACACCTCAGCTTGAAATTTGAAATTTGAACTGTCGAGCCAATAAGCACCAGAGATTTAAAGCGCAGGAAAGTGAAAGGGTAGATAGTCAAAGAGGAAAGGAGAGAAGTAACAGAAGGAAAAATATGGGATAGAATAGAAGAATAGAGGTATTCTTGGATAAATCTGAATATATCCTCCAGTTTGAGAAAACAAACTCATGAGATCAGAACCTAAAATTCGTAGGCTAGAGCAAGCCAAATGCGGGACACTCACAGAGAAAATGCTCAGTGATAGCTGTCTGCTCTAACCAAGACAGTCAAATCGGGTCCTCAATCATTCCAATGGTGGTCATATATTGTCTCTTATACTAATACCGACACAACCCGAACGTATTTTCTTCCAAATTTTAGAAGAAAGTCCAACAGTTTTCCGTTCCGGCTCATCACAAAATACTTTGCATTTCTGCAGCGTCCCAGACCGCACCATCTCTTTATGTGAATTACATACATAATCACTCATCCACTTCCTGATTCCTGCAGAACTGTTCTGGATAATTACCTCTAGTCCCTGTGGGGGAACCACTGATCCACAGTTACCGCATTCATCAGCTTGATTTTTGGCGAAGAACGGGTGGAGCGCGTCCTGATGTTCATCCGACTTAAATACAAAATTCTTATATATCTATTGGAAACTCCTTCATGAAGTAGTTAAAAGCATAAGAGCTTCGTAAAACGCGAATCAGTTAATAGCACAAAACATGAATCGCACATTCACACTGCAGCCAAGAGGTAATTGTAAATATATAATTAAATAGTTAGGTACATAGTTGCAAATACTTTTCATTACATTGCCCTAGAGAATTTCAATCTGAGAAAATTCTAAAAATAATAACCTTATTATGAAAGCAGTTTAAAGCAACAATTTTAAAACATGCCCACACAATCGACAAAAAATAATTTCCTCAAAGAAGGGCACAGCAGTTGCTTAATATCCTTATATCCTGTTCAGAATACCCAAAGTGACTTTTGCTAAGCAACAAACAAACTCCCTAAGGACTAACAAACAGCCCCTAAAGCGCTCTTAAGTATATTTATAGGTGCAGAAAAACAGGCGCGACCATATTGGCATATTGGCTAGGCAAAGTTTTGCTCCTGAGAAATCCTTAATTACTTATGCAGGTCACGTAAATTTAATTGTCAAGTGACTGTTTGTACTTGTTTGCTACTTTTGCTTTGGTGAAATGGTTCATTGAACAGCAGCCAAGAAACCATCGAACGAGCTGAAATGACAGAAGAAAGGGCAAAAACTCAGCAGCAAAGATTACAGAAGTACTGAAAACGAAGAAAGTACTGCAAAAGAAAATGAACATTGGCTCAGCTGCTGAAACTCGCAAATCTACACCCCCTTCCAATCAATACCAGCACTTTGATTAAAATCAAACTTTGACCTTTGGCCGCTTAATTTCAGTGTTAATTTGTAAGCATGCAATGCAGCACACTCATACATACATATCTACTGTAGCAAAGGCAGCAGAGCAGTTGGGCAGCAAGCGAACGCAGGAGGGAGGCGAGTGGCTCGCCGTCGCCAATGGCTGCATAAATAATTACAAAAGCCATTTCTGTGGTAATAAGCGGAAATTTTCTCAAGTAATTCACTAAGCAAAAACCTAAAGAAGTGAGTTTGCACTTTAAGGCAAAGCAATAGAATTATTAGGATAGGCAGCAATCGCTCACTGCGGCGTATGATAAATACTTCAGCGAAGTTATGAAATATTCAAGCATTTATTGTAGCTTGTAGCTTAATAGCAATACGTTTACGGCATTCTGATTTACTTTCAATGCTGCGAAATGCCGCATTTTAATACCAACCGCAATGGCTGCCGCATATGTGTCCCACGAACGCCGCTGACAAACGTGACACACATGAGGCCCATTGATGGGCATACTCGTATACGAGTATAAGTAGAATCGAAAGATGCGTAGAGTATTTGACCGCAAAGGTCACAGGGTTAAGATATGTAAGTAGGTAAAAGTAAGTACAGTCGACTCTTGTTAATTCGAAATTCGAGGGACTCTTAAAATATTACGAATTATCGAGTGTTTGAAATATTAAATGGTTCGAAATTTTTGAGAGAAAATACTGCTGTGGACAAAAAGTAAGGTGAATTTATTTGTCAAACTTCGTGATGAATGTCATTATCAGTAATATATTTACGCTGGTGTTTACCAAACGATCAAGAGTGCATTTTTCGATTTTTACAATGTCTGATTTGATTGAGCAGAGAAGTGCCATCAAATTTTGTTTGCGGAATGAAATTTCGGCTGCGGAAACGTTTAGCATGTTGCAGAAGGCATTTGGTGATTCGACCATGTCGCAGAAAAATGTTTATAAGTGGTACGAAAACTTCAAAGAGGGTCGAGAACGTGTTGATGACTTGGAGCGCTCCGCACGACCATCGACGTCAACAGATGACCAACACGTCAATAAAGTGAAAGAGTTAGTGCTCAAAAATCGTCGGTTGACTGTTAAGACCTTACTGATATGATCGGAATATCAGAAGGATCTGTGAAAACCATTTTGAAAGATCATTTGGGCCTACGAAAAGTCAAATCTCGTGCGGTACCGAAAACTCTCAATTTTTTGGAAAAAAGTCGTCGCGTTGATGTGTGTGAAACAATGCTTTCAGACTATCAGGACAAGCTCAAATGCATCATTACGGGAGATGAGACTTGGACAACCGACCAATCGAATATCGTGCTAAAGGCGAGGCCAGACCGAAAAGAGCACGTCAAAGTCGTTCAAAAATAAAGGTCATGATGACAGTTTTTTTTGATTTTCGTGGAGTGGTGCACCATGAATTCCTTCCACCTGGCCAAACTGTTAATAAGGAATATTATTTGAGCGTTATGCGTTGTTTACGTGAAGCAATTCGTCTAAAAAGACCAGAATTATGGGCCAACAACTCTTGGTTTTTGCATCACGATAATGCACCGTCTCACACTGCACTCGTTCTTCGTGACCATTTCGCCAAAAATTCCACGCATATCGTTCCGCAACCACCGTATTCGCCTGATTTGGCTCCGTGTGACTTCTGGCTATACCCAAAACTCAAGAGACCACTCCGGGGAACGCGTTTCGAGTCGATTGAGGAGATAAAAACTGAATCGTAGAAGGTGCTGATGGCTATACCGGAAATGGACTATTTGGCATGCTTCGGGGATTGGAAAAATCGTTCATCAGTATTGAAAATGTCTCGGGCATCATAGTTTTAAATCAGTGCCTTCAATTTACCATGCCAATCTGAGCAAACAGCATCATCAACAGTTCCAATTTCTCCGCAAACTTTTTTAAACATTCCTCTTTTTGTAAGCCACCCTTCACGTGCCGCAAAGTTTCGTATGTTTAGAGTAGACGCGAACTCTTTTGCTCTTTCCTTTAACAAAGGTCCGCTAATAGATACTTTTTGTCCTCTACACTGTCCAAGCCAAATGACCAGGCTTTCTTCCTGACGAGGAAGTTCACCTTTAGTTGTTTAGTAACTTTCTCCTTGTTCTTTATTATGGTTGAGAGTGCACTGAAAGGAATCTTAGATTCTTTTGCAACATCGCTTTTCTTCTCACCTCCTTCTACTTTTTCAATTAATTTCTTCTTTTCAGTAATCGTCAAACATTTATACTTTTTAGGACTCATATTTAATAGAAATTTTTAATCTGCATACCAACAAAGCGATTCGTGCGGAAGCGTGCATCAAAATGTGCCGATGTTTTATGCGTAACACGCAACCACGTACAGTAAAGGTATTTTCAGGAGAGTCCCAAAATTCAAAATTCTTACTAACACACCAAGAAACTTTGCAAATTTGAATTGTCGAGTGTTTAGCCATATGAGTTCGAGTTACCGCGCCGTAGCAATGATTTTTCGTTCGAATTACCAAGTGCATAAAAATGTATGGCGAGCGTTCGAAATATAAAGAGATTTTATAGGAGACTCGTGATAACTTTGAATTAATGAGAGGTTCGTTATATCGCAGGTTTGAATTAATGAGAGTCGACTGTATTTGTCATGTGCATAAGACTTGTACATAAGTACATAAGTACTTGGAGGTAGACAAGTGCCTCTACAGTAATTTGCATATTTTAAGTATTTACACCATCGCCACTTTTTACCAATGTTCAAAAAGTATCGCGAATTTTGAATTTTCGTAGGTTACGTATATTCCAATTTCGATTTTTTTGTGGCGATATGTTGGTACTCATGTCTCTCACTCATGCCGACGAGTTCGGCCATTTTGAATGTTCAGTTAATTGCTGACAGCTGCTTTGCTTGCGGCTCGTCTTTGTGTTTCGGCTCGTCTTCGATTTTTACCTATTCAAAAAGATGGATCAAAGAACCTGTATCAAATTTATGTGAAAAACGAAATTAAGCGCGCGGATGCATTCCGAATATTGACTGTGTCATACGGAGAAGCTACTTTGGACCAAAGCAACGTTTATCGGTGGTACAAGATGTTCTCAAAAGGCCGAGAAGATGTGAAAGACGAAAAGCGTGCCGCACGCCCGAGCACTTCAACAACAGACGAGAAAATTGATGAAGCGAAGAAAATGGTATTGGCCGGAGAGTCATAACTGGTGAATCGTGGGTTTATGGTTATGACGTGGAAACCAAAGCTCAATCATCTCTATGGAAGCTGCCTTACGAATTAAGACCGCAAAAAGCGCGCCAAGTTCGGTCGAATGTAAAAGTTTTGCTTACCGTTTTTTTTTTCTTTTTGATTGCAGGGGCGTTGGGCATCATGAGTTCTTGCCACAGGGTAAGACGGTCAATAAGAATATTACCTGCAAGTTATGCGCAATTTGCGCCAAGCAATCCGCCAGAAACGCCCGGATTTGTGGAAGAGCAAAAATTGGCTCTTACATCACGATAACGTTCCTGCGTGACTTTTTGGGCAAAAACAACACACTAATGATGCCACAGCCAACGTATTCCCCATATCTGGCCCCCTGTGACTTTTTCTTGTTCCCGAAGCTGAAGAGGCCCATGAAAGAACGACGCTACGCTACGATTGACGAGATAAAGACGGATCGAAGGAGGAGCTGAACAAGATAAAAAAAATGATTTTTTGAAGTGCTTCGAAGATTGGAAAAAACGTTGGCACAAGTGCATAATAGCTCATGAGGACCACTTTGAAGGGGACAAAATAGATATTAATGAATAAATAATTAATTAATGAAAAAACACAAAATTCGCGATACTTTTTGAACACACCTCGTACATTATGCAATGCAACTTTCCAAGGAGTGCTACGTTGATTTTATTCTCTTCCTAAGCCAATATACAATTTTTATTAATCACACTAAGCAACAAAACGGTCAAAAAATTCCCTCATGAACTGCGTTATTTCCTTTCTGATGAAGTTCAATTCCAAACCACGAAAATCAAAATCATTAAAAAAAGGGTCTTCCAGAATGTATTAAATACAGTAGTCAACAAAATTAGTTCGATTACAAAATACGAAACCAAACCACGTAAATCATTAAAAAAGTTGTTTTCCAAAATTTATTAAATACAAAATCAGAAAAAAATATTGTATCATGAGGTGTATTCCAAACTACCAAAAAAAATAAAAATGTTTATGGAAGCTTATGGAAACTTTTTTGCCAGCAATTTTTGAATTACACTAGCCAACACAATTAGAAACAAATGTCGTTATTGTGTCTGTTTTCCCCCTATTAAGTTCGATTGCTGAATACGAAAATAAATAAAATAAAAGTTAGTGAAAACTTTTTTTCCAAATTTATTTATTACACTAGTCAACAAAATTAGAAAGAAAAAATTCCATTACGAACTGTGTCTATTTTTTCTTATGAAAATCGATTCCAAACCACGAAATGCAATAAAAAAAAACGGTAGCCTTTGTTTAGAATTAAAAATAAATTTTTCCCCTTTTTTTAAAAAACGCCGCCCAATATATACAAGTATGCAATAAGCACCGATTTGCATATTTACTTATTTCTTCCTTACTTTAAAATTGTTTCCCCTTAGAAAATAAGTTCTTAACCTTCTAAGAATGCACATTTTTTCCTTTTCATATAAACTAATACTAGCCACTGTGAGAAAACTATGACCATGCTAGTGAATTTAGCGCAGTTTAATAAAAAATGTTATTTCAATTGAAAATTTAACTAAAGTAATTAATGTTTTTATTTCTTGTTCTTCAGGTAAAAATGCGGTGAAAATGAAACAAAAAACACATGCCATAAAAGTCCCCTATAAGTCTCTAAGAACGTCAAAGTTCAAAATTCAACTTGAACGCCAGAAATACTTAAGGGGTCACGGTGGTGTAGACCTCGAAAATTTAGGGTATTTGCAGGAATTTTTCTTTTACAATAACAAAATGAAAACCGATATTTAAATTTTGTAGGCTTTTTATTTAACTTCTTTTACATACAGAAATGAAAAATTTTTTTCTTTATTTAATTTTGATAAATTTAAAAATGGTGCTGAAGTTGAGCTTCCCGAAAAATTGGACATGGACGGTGTTGTCCATTTTGGCTCTTCTATTTATCTGAAACACAAAAACCAAAAAATTATTAATCAGTAAGGTTGTAGTTAGAGGTATGTCTCGCCACTAGAATACAAAAAAAATTGACAAAAGGCGCGGTTTTGAATCTCACACTCTAAAAATCGGGTTTTTTTAGTTTTTTAATCAAAAAAATATGAAAAAACTTAAAAAATAATATAATATGATTCTAGTATGGACGGTAGCCCTTGTGAGCAACATATTACAATTTCAGACGATTCGATTGAATAATTCTTTTTTTTTGACAACACCAGGCCGAAAAAGTTATTTCGAGATAAATGAGTTTAAAATTTGAGGTTCAGGAGCGCGCGGACCACTCCCTACCTAGTTAATGGGCTGTAGAAGCTATAATATTGGGAATTTCCGCATGAAAATTTCACCGTATATTCTTAAGATACTACGAGGGGTGCCTTTTATATTTCGGGATTTGGCAACCCTGGTGTTGCAATCTGGCAACTGATAGCTGTATCGGAAAGTTTGGCATTTTTTGGCTTTTACATACTCAGAACGTTTTGAAATACCAGCGCTATTTGTGTTGTTTACAGTAGCTTAAAAGATTCATCTCGGTCCAAAAATGGAATTAAATCGTGAACATTTTCGTGCGATTATCTTTTACAACTTTCGATGTGGATTAACTCAGCAACATTGCATGGATGAACTTAATTTATTTTTTGGCGATCAAGCTCTATCAAGGACCAGTGTTTATCGATGGTATGGTGAATTCAATCGTGGTCGTAGTTCACTCCAAGACGAATTTCGTGAGGGTCGTCCAAAATCAGTTGTTGTTCCGAAAACCATTGATGCTGTGCGCGAACTGATATTGCAAGATCGTCATGTGTCCCAACGTGAAATTGAGACAATCTTAGACATTAGTGAGACCAGCATACATTCAATATTGCATAAACATTTGACTGTCAAAAAAATTTGTTCGCTTTGGATCCCACACAATTTGTCAATCACTCAAAAAAAGGCTCGTGTCGATTGGTCGAAGAAAATGCTCAAAAAATACGATCGCGGGGCTTCGAAACACGTCTATGACATCGTGACAGGTGATGAATCATGGATTTACGCGTATGAGCTCGAAAGTAAACAGCAGTCGACTGTATGGGTGTTTCAAGATGAGCCAAATCCAACAAAAGTTGTTCGCGCACGAAGCACTTCCAAGCAAATGGTCGCCTGTTGTTTCGGAAAAACTGGACATGTCGCAACCGTACCACTAGAACAACTCAGAACAGTAAATTCTGAGTGGTACAAAACCATTTGTTTGCCAGTTGTCTTCCGAAAAAATTAGGAAAACCAATCGCCAAACACGGATTACTCTTCACCAGGACAATGCGAGCCCTCACACATCGGCTCAAACAACTGCATTTTTAAGCACCCAAAACATCGAATTAATGGGTCATCCGCCGTATGGTCCTGACTTGGCACCGAATGACTTCTTTTTATTTCCGTACGTAAAAAACAAACTGAGAGGTCAACGTTTTTCGACACCTGAAGAAGCGGTTGCAGCATTCAGAATGCATGTTTTGGAGGTACCTCATTCAGAGTGGCAAAAATGCTTCGACAATTGGTTCAAACGCATGCAAAAGTGTATAGATCTTCATGGAGAATATTTTGAAAAACAATAAAATGAGTTTCCATGATTAAAATTTGTTTTTGTTCTCTAATCCCGACATATAAAAGGCACCCCTCATACTATCAAAAAATTTGAAAGAAGATGTGCTCTACCTCAGCTGCTTTAGTTGCGCAACGTTTCGTTGTTTTTACTCAATTTTTTTTCTACGCGAAAGTGGTAACTACTTGCATTACTTCAATTTATGATTCATTTATGATTCTGTATCTTCCAGTTGGTTGACTGAATTATTCATTTCAATTCGAATTGAAAATTTAATATTTCATGTATGACTGCGTTTTTACATTTTGTCTCGTTCACTCGTTGTTGCCCTTAAGCTACATATACACACATATATTTATGCTTATATATATACATACATTCCCCTCTCTGTGATCTTATCGGATCTCTCACTCGCATGCATGTGAGACGGCACTTCTGTGCGATGTACTTCAACTACATGTTTTATGTCGACAGTCCGAATTAAAGTATAAATCACAATTTTCCAATGACAAATAAAAGTATTCCCTGCTGAAAATACTTGTAAGCTCTTTCGCATGCATATGTGTGTGTATAAATGATAGAGAAATGTCCAAGAAAAGCGAAGAATAAAAGTAAATTGAGTAAAAGCTGAGTAAAAACCAAAAAATCAACCAAGTTTAAGGCAAACACTTGTTTTATTATTTCAAAGTTACAAAAATGCCCTACAATGAAAATTGTCGGAAAACTGCTCTTTACTTTAACAAGGCAAAGGTATGTAGACGTGCATCACAAATGAGTTTTTTTTTCTATAAATTGCGGAATGGTTTAATACATCGAGTGAACTTACATTGCTTTCTACTTACTTGCTCTCTTCTGTAAAAAAAATGCTTAACCTTCTCTCAAGTTTACAGTGGCAACAGCCCGAAAGCAGAGCTCAAGTTGAGCTATGTTAAGCGATGTAGCGATGTAAAGTCAAGGCTACAGAAAATTTCTACACTTATTGCTGTTGCCTTTAACTGAAGCCCAAACTTGGTGTAGTCCTTCAAGTTGTGGTGTGACAAGGACTAAGCCGCGAAGGCATACACTTTATCTCAATAGATGAGCATAACTTTTACTTATTTATTTTCAAAAAGTCAATAAACTACAAGGGTTCTTACTGACTAAAACAATAACTTAGAACTAAGTGCGGAAAGCACTAAAATAAAATTCAATTTAGTAATTTGGAAAATACATTCTTGGACAAAAAATATCAAGCAAATAATTCGTATTAAAAGTCTTTATGTACGAGGGGGTTCAATAAGTACACGTGTTAGAAATGAAGGCACCATTTTTTCGAACATTTTATTTTTTTCAACATAGTCCCTTTTTAGAAAAGTACACTTCTCCCAACGTTCCGGCCATTTTTTAGCCCACCCAAAACCGAACTCTCCAAAATACGAGGGAACAAGAAAATGTCGCAGGGAGCCAGATCGGGTGAATACGGGGGGTGCGGCAGCAATTCATGCAGTTTTGCGGCGCCTACTACGGATAAAGTGCTGATGCGTTATTGTGGGGAAACTGCACCTTCTTTCTCGCCAAATGCGGCCGTGTCTCCTTCAGGTTTTTGTGAAAGCAGTCCAAAAACTCACTGTAGTATTGTCCGCTGAGCGTTCTTCCTTTTTCTAAAAAATCCATGAGGATGACGCCGTTCGCATCCCAAAAAATCGTCGCCATAACCTTTCCGGCCGATGGGACTGTGTTCACTTTCTTTGGAGCAGATTCACCGGAATCAATTGAAACGCATCGCCAAATATCACACAATATGGCGCGCAGGTGTGGTTGATGCCCTTTGTCCCACGAGGGATTAAGGACCTGAAAAACAAGAAAATATAAATAAAAAAAAATAAGTAAAAAGTGTATTCTTCTGTAGCTATCAAGGTCACGGTTACCAAACGGTTTAATTTTACCCACAAGTGAGCCTGGCAGGCTGAGAGAGGCTGCAGATGGATAAAACTGATGTTATCTCGCATGTCCGACGGACTGTCGCAGATCCTCCTGTCATTAAACAGAAAAGACTGTAGGCAGCTGGTTGGACTGATGACGAGCCACTTTCTATGGGCGAAACACATGGAAAAGATAGGCATCTCAGACAGCGCACTTTGCCCAGCATGTGAAGAGGAGGATGAGACGGCGGACCACTTTCTATGCGTCCGACCGGCCTTCGCTCAAATCAGAGGTCTTTCACACTAATGTGTTAAGAAGCGACCAACTTGGCTCCTTGCCTTCTTGGCTCCTTGGCATCACAAGATCTACACAGATTTCTTCGGAGGTCGGATAGATTTAAAGAAAATTAAAAAGGGAGTCCGAGTGCAGTACAATGGACTTAAATGTGTCTGAGTGCTGTTGTTGTTGTTGTTGAGGTGGTTGACCATTTCTGAACTGAAATGCTCCTAATTAGTGACCAGCACCGTTTTACTACCACTATCTCGTGTGATGATGATGTTGTTTTTGTTTTTTTTTTTTTGTTCAAGTCAGATCCATTTAGTGAGGTCCCAGTATAGCAGCAAATCCTTTATCTCAATGTCTGAGATCTCCTTAATTTGCTGTAGGAAAGGCTTACCTAAGGATCGGAGTCGTGCCCTAGCTAGTCCCGGACATTCACATAAATAGTGGAAAAGACTTTCCTTCGCCCCTTCCGCTTGACGGCTTCTACAGATAGGATTGAAGGGTAGATTGAGTCTAGCTGCATGATCCCCTACTTTCCAATGTCCTGTAAGGGTTGCAGTGATGCGTGAAATGTTTGGCCGAGAACATCCTAGCAGGTCATTCGTCCTTTGGATTTTGTATGACGGCCATATGTTTTTTGTTGTAATACATGTAGGTATTTGCTTCCATCTTCTTTCGGTTAAAGCATGATAGTGTGAAGCAATGGATGCTTTTAGTGTGGTCAGTGGGGTGGAGACTGCCACCGCCTCTGCTATGTCTAGTGTCGAACCCTTTCTTGCTAGCTCATCCGCTATCTCATTGCCCCGTATGTTCCTATGACCGGGAACCCATATCAGAGTAATTTCAAGCCAATGGCTGAGCAGTTTCAGCTCCTCTCTACCCTGTAGGACCAGTTTGGATGAAATGTAGTTGGAGTCTAAGGCCTTAATAGCTGCTTGACTGTCTGAGAAGATAGCTATTCTTGCACCAACTTCCTTGTAGAGTTCTAGGGATTTGCATGCTTCTCTGATCGCTAAAAGTTCTGCCTGGAACACGGTGGCATAATCAGAAAGACGAATTGATTGAGATAGGTTGAGTTGCTCCGAATGGAAGCCAGCTCTCACACCACAGTTCATCTTAGAACCATCGGTATAAATTTCGATATCGTGTCTTCCAATCACCTCTCCTTTGCTCCACTCGGCGCTCGGTGGAAAACGTACCGTAAAGCCTTTCTTGAAGTTGAGGTCGGGGACTGTGTAGTCTGATCCATTTTTGAGCAGCGGGGGTCCCTGTAGGAGGATCTTACTGTGACCGTACGACCTTGTTGTCCAGCTTCCTATGTCTCTGAGTCTCACCGCGCTGCAAGTAGCTATTGTTTTAATGTGTAAATCTAATGGCAATAGATGTGTTAGTACATTGAGGGCTGGTGCTAAGCGCTCCTGTAGTTAAGATACACGCTATTCTTTGTATCTTGTTCAGCTTAGTTTTGTTGTATTTCCTTTCTGTTGCAGGCCACCAAACTAGTGCCGCATATGTTAGTATTGGCCTTACAATGGCTGTGTAGGACCAGTTGGATAGTTTTGGTTGGAGAACCCATTTTTTTCCCAACATTCTCTTACACGTGTAAAGTGCTATATTCGCTTTCTTTACTCTGTACTCTACGTTGAACTTCCAGCTGAGTTTGGGGTCCAGGATAACCCCTAGGTATTTTGCCTGTTTGGTTAGCGTAAGGCTGACGCCGTTTAGTTTTGGGAGATTAAAGTTTGGCACCTTGGTTTTCTTGGTGAATAGCATCAGTTCAGTTTTTCTCGGGTTTACACTTAAGTGCTTAGGGCTGTACTTGCTAGTCTGTCCTGACAAAAAAAGCCGAAAAAAAATTGTGTATTCGAAAAATATTGCATCACCATCAGTATTGAGGAGCAAACATTTGAAGGATGGTTTGATATATTTCTCCAGTAATGATAATAAATTTATTAATTTGCTTCATTATGGAATTTTCAAAATGATTCATTTCAGTACTAATGAATTAATAAAATGATCTAAAACATTTTCTGTATAGAAAATCATACCTGGAGCTGGTCACGGGGTAATTTTGCGTTACTCAGGAGCAGAATTGTAGACTGCAAGTAATAAAAATAAAATGAAAAGTATTATCTAATAATAAACTAATATAGATTATGAATTTAAAAAACACAACACAACAGTGCCCACACATCAATATACATACATATTTGTACATATCACACTTGCATACATACAATAAATGCAACATTGCGTATGAGTAACGGTGAAGCAACAAAAAATAAGTAAGTAAATTTGCGCGTGCGTCACGTACACGCTGCCGTTGCTGTTTGCGCTGCCACATTCTGTGCAGAATTTTTTCATCACTCAATGTTCCGCACGTCCTGCATGGACAGCAGCAAATGTCAATAATATGACAAGTCCTCAGGGGAGTTGTTAGCGTACAAAAAAAAACCGAAACGCTCCCCATGGAAAAAATGCGAACAAACAGGCAGCGGTTCAAAGCAACCAACCACCCAACCCCAATGAAATAAGCAAAAATCAGCAACTTTTTATTACTTGTTGTTGTACTTACTTATTGGGTGCTGGCAGTGGTTGTGTGGTTGTTGTCGCATTTATTGGCAGCGCCGAATATTGCAAACGGCAGTGGCAGCAACAAGCTAAGGAAAAACCAATAGAAATTACAGCAATAATAAGAGCAACAGCCACAGCAGCAGCGCCAACAAAAAACCGCTACAGCAGCATCCGCAGTAATGCGTCTAGTTGGACATTTCATCGTGCTGTCAAGTGAGAGCTGATGTTGTTGCTGTCAATATTTCAACTTCAATGGCGGCTGTACGTTGCTTCAAAAAATTCAGTACGTCGAAGGAATTATTAATTATGTTTACGTTTTTCTGCTTTCTCCGAATATCGAATGAAAGGGAAGCGCGTGTTGTTACAAGATTTTCTACTGGTCGCATATATCCATTCAATTGAGTAGCATTAAAAATGATATTTCTGTTTACACAGCTCACATACGCTGGCGTACATATGTATGTGTGTATATGTATACGAGTGATGAATCAAATCAAACAGAAGTAATGTTTAGCCAATAGCAAACTAGTTGCCTACTGACTAGTTGCTCACCAGTTGTAGAAACCAAACATGTGAGAAGAGAATTAAGGAATGCGATTTTAAATTTTTTTTATTTGCATATTAAATGTAAGTACATTATAATTAGACATATTCTCCCAGTCTAGCACGGTTGTACAGAAGCATGAAATGCAAATATCCTAAAGTAAAATATGCTAAAGTACGAGTGCACTCATATTGCACGGCATAAAGGTACAATGAAGTGCTAATAACAAACAGTTGGCACAGGTTAGCAATCGTCGTTTCATATAATTCACAGCCTAAAACTATGCATGGGTTTCGGTTTTATTTAGGTACCTACTGCGAATGTTTTTCTTTATATTTTGTTGTTGTGTGATTGCATGGCATACAAATCTCTACATTCGGATTCCCTGTGCAGCGTACAAGAATTTTGTTTCATTTCGTCAAAAGAAAAATAATGCTTTATTGCAAATTAAAGCCAAAGACGTTGTTGATAGTGTTTTCTAACATATTTGTAGAATATTCCTTCTGACCAACTACATACATATATTTAATTTAGAATAATAAATAAAAAAATGTAAATATATGTGAAGTGCAGGGGTGCTGATGAATATTTTATGTGCTTACACAAGGTGTGTTCAAAAAATAAGGCGAATTTTCAAGTTTCGCGGGCTTCGTACACTCGACGTTTGATTATTATTTTTTTATGTTGGTACACTCGTCTCGAAGATATGTTCACGATTTCAGCAATACTCGTGTAGCATTTTTAGTTTGCTTGTGAGAGGCATAAATGAGACAAGTTTTGCGTGTTCGGCGATTTTCTGCTATCGAAAAAAATGCATCAAAGAAGTTACATCAAATTTTGTGTAAAAAAGGGAATTAAGGGATCAAAAACAATTGAAATGTTGACAGTGGCATACTGTGAGAGTACTCTGGGTCAAAAAAATGTTTACAAGTGGTATAAGCTTTTCACAGAAGGTCGAGAAGATGTGAATGACGACGCTCGCTCTGGACGCCCCAGCACATCAACAGTCGATGAAAATATTGAGAAAGTTAAGAAAATTCTTATGAAGAATCGTAGAATCACAGTTAGAGAAGTTGATGAGGATGTCGGCATATCGGCGATTGCTCATGCTATGCAATATTTTCGGAAATTTTGGGCTTGAAGAATGTGGCAGCGAAGTTCGTTCCAAAATTGGTAATTTTGACCAAATACAACGTCGCATGAGCATCGCTCAGAAACTGTTGAATGGCCTTGTAGGCCACAACTGGTGACGAGTCATGGGTATATTGTTATGACATCGAAACCAAAGCCCAAACGCCCCAACGGAAGAGTCCAGGAGAGCCAAGACCAAAAAAGTACGCCAAGTTCGATCAACTGTCAAGGTTTTGCTCATTGTTTTCTTGGATTACCATAGCATAGTGCATCAGGAGTTCTTACCACAAGGTCGTACGGTAAATATGAAGTATTATCTTGAAGTTATGCGACGGCCGCCGGAATCGAATGGGTTGGTGCGTGACTACCATTCGGAATTCACAGAGAGAACGTAGGTTCGAATCTCGGTGAAATACCAAAATTAAGAAAAAGTTTTTTCTAATAGCGGTCACCTCTCAGCAGGCAATGGCCAACCTCCGAGTGTAATTCAGCCATGAAAAAACTCCTCATAAAAATATCAGCCGTTCGGAGTCGGATTGAAACTGTAGGTCCCTCCGTTTGTGGAACAACATCAAGACGCAATCGCTGAGAGAGCTCAAGGACATACCAAAAAGAGCATATCGGAACTGCTTCGAGGATTGGAAAAAACTCCGACACAAGTTTATTATAGGGGGACTACTTGGAAGAAGATAGAATAAAAAAATGATAAATAAGTAAATACTTTTTGAAAAAATTGAAAAATTACCTTTATTTTTAACACACCTCTTATTTCGAGAATGTTTGTTTACCGCACCATCAATCCTTTTTCCCAAACGTCTGCAGTGACAGACGAAGTGGTCGTCGCCGCGTGGTTCGAACCTGTGCAGCCATAAAAGCCGTTCGAGAAAGATTTCGCAAAAATCCCCTTAGAACACAGAAAATCATGTCCAGGGAAATCTCCAAGGCTTCGGTCGCTCAACTGATCATCTTTTGACAACGCCTGCGAAGAAAATTAGACTTGACAGATGTAAGCAACTTCTTTGGTGGCACGCGGTCAACGGGCATGAAAATATTCTTTTCACAGATGAGAAAATGTTCACTGTTGAAGAAGTTTTTAATAAGCAAAACGACTAAATCTATGCTAAAACTTTTAAAGACGCAAAAAAATTTGTTCCAAGGATTCAGCGTGGCCACCATCCAGCCTCCGTAATGGTTTGGTAGGGAGTATCTTGCAAAGGCGTTACACATCTTCAATTCTGCGAAAAAGTGGTAAAGACCAGGGCAAAAGTGTACTAGGAAGATATCTTAGAAGGCGAGGTGAAGCAGTTGGGCAGTGCTTTCTTCAATGGAGTGCGTTGGATCTTCCAGCAAGCTTCTACTCCAGCCCATAAGGTAAAAACCACCCAGCAGTGGCTAAAAAACAATATTCCTGGACTCATAGCCGCCGAAGATTGGCCGTCTGGAAGTCCAGATCTGAATCCATTGGACTACAGGCCAGAATTCTGGCCAGAATTGGAGAACATGGCTTGTCAAAGGCCTCACAGAAATTTGCATAGCATCAAACAATCTTTGGTTCGAGCAGTCAATATGCATCAGAACGTCAATATCCATAGAAACCGTGCATGTTGCAATAGCTGAATGGTCTAATCGTTTGAAGGCTTGTTTAAAAGCAAATGGTGACCATTTCGAATGGAAATTTCAATGACCCTTTTTTAATATTTACATGATTAAATAAAACTAACTTCTTTAAAAAAGTATTATAATTTCATGTCCATAACGGACTTAACTTGTAACAGAACTTATGGCAAAACTAAGTATATTTCTCGCAAATAGTTATCCTTAATTTTTCGCACTTTTCATTCAGAGGCGAAAGGGTTAACACAGGCTTAAGGCTTAGTATCAAAGGTTTATTGCAGCTAAAGCAGCTAATTTTATTGAATGCTTTAATAGATATATAGTAATAATTCAATGGTGTGTAAAAAATTCATTCGTTTTACTCTCAAGTTGTTCTCAAATAGGGTACACAGCCTGTATATATCGATCAACTTTAATACACTTATTCCAATGGTCATCAAATAATTTTAGCCTAGTACGCAGTCTAGAATACTGCATTACGGTCAAGTGTATTGTGACAAGCCCGAACAGAAAGTTCACGAACTTTCTTCTTGTGTCGGTATTATTACAAGAGACAACCAAGGGGTCAGCATATGACCACCATTGTAATCATTGAGAACCCAATCGGTCTGTCTTGCTAAGAGGAGACGAATGGCACTGAGCATTCTTTTTGTGAGTAACCCACATTTGCTAGAGCAAGGCTACAAATTTTAGGTTGCGATGTCATGAGTTCGTTCTCTCAAACTGGAGGATCTTTTTAGATTTGCCAAAGAATCTGGAAAATTCTCACAGAACTAGGTATATCTGTCCTCATCATGTTGGTCTCCTTGACGCGGGGATGAGGCTTAAGTGGTGGTCTGACCCCCATAGCATGGGGGCCAAACCAACACGAACTAAGAGGGAAGCTCCACATGGGTATTGGCTAGCCATCCACTCGCTTTACGGCATACTTGGTGGCCACCCAATCACCATGCGAAGATCACCGTACCGACGAAGATCCCTTTGTCATCCCCGAACCCCCTACATCCCGTTATTTCCTCTCCTAGCCCACCCCCTAATCCAGGGTGTTATGCGATACCGTGCCCATTGGATGGTTTGCAGCCAGGGGGTTCACCAGACCGGCTGTATTTCAACGGCGCCTTCCTAACACCGGGCCGCCTTAGGAAGTAACTGTGGCCTTGCCACGGCATGGGGCGCTGCCGTGGTGGACCGTGTTGAATTCCCCATTATAAGAATAGACCACTGCGCTCGCCTCGTCGAGCAGGTGGTCGTACGAAAAAGATGAACACAAAGGAAAATTCAAGCAACAAAACTTCCATTGTAGCGGGAGCAGGCTACAGTGGTCGTAACTCTACTGCCAAACAAACACATAACGCTCTTCAGCGCGGAGGTGCCGTTGTCAACGAAGACTCGGACCACGAAAGCGTTGTGAGCATTAACACAGCTGAGGAAGAGGCTCTTCTGCGTTCTCCGGCTGGATCCAATGGTGCTGCTTCGGATAGCAAGATCAGACCAAGGATCAAGCCTGATAAAGAGAAGCTGAAGGCCAAAGCCCGATACAAGGCCGCGGTTAAAGTTTGTGACCGATTTGGCAGCAAGTCCAACCTGACGAGGCAAGAGGAGGAACGGTTGGCTTGGGCCAGAGAGGAGATCAAAAATGGCCGGGCCTTCTACGCAACAAAGCCAATGTTCGCGGCTTCCAATCCGAAATATGCGAACAAAATCGAAGAAGAGCTAGCCATCAAGAGGCAGCGTTCTGCGGATAGTGAGGCCTCAGGGCCATCAAAAAAGCAGAAGCACAGGCACGAGACGGCTAAACCGAAAAACAATGACGAAAGACCTACGACATCGAAAGCAGCGGCAGCGGCCAGTGAAATTGCCAAGAGACATCTCATAGTGGCACTCACTGACCGTAGCGACCAGCTGGGGCGAATGTCGCAGGAACGGTGGAAGGTAGTGGAAATGAAGCTACTGGAAACCTTGTTTACAAAAATGGACGCAGAGCCGGACGCACCCATGCCAGCATTCGACGGAGCAGGGTGGTTCAGCGGCGTCAAAATTATAAAATGCAAGGATGACCCCACGCTCACATGGCTAAAGGAAGCGGTAAAAACGATTCACGGCCTGTGGGAGGGGGCATCACTGGAAATTGTTGATCGCAGCTGCATTCCCTCAATACCGAAGGCAAAGGTTTTCATTCCGCGAGTGGTAAAACCGGAATATGCGCTGCGACTACTACAACGACAAAACACGGACGTGCCGACAGACGATTGGAAAGTGTTGAGTGTGGCAAAACCAGCAACTGCTGATGGAGGCCAGGACTACATCATCCAAATCAACAAGCCGGCAGAGGACCTGCTTTACGCGCGATTCGGGAGGATGGCTTGGGGAGTTGGTAGCGTGCACCTTCGCCTCAAAAAGCGCAACCCGACAGATGACAACCACAACACGCTCGCTGCGGGGGAGGTGGAAAAGGATCTCGGTATAGAAGAGATCATGGAAGCCTCCCTCAATATACAGGAAGTGGAGAAGGGTGACTTGGAGGTAGTATCCAACCCCGAGAACGTACTGAAGCCAGATGCTGAAAGTCCTTCAGATAAACCTCCACAAAAGTAAGAACGCCTCAGCCGAGCTCCTGCTCAACATAGAGCGAGTCGGCTACGATGTGGCTCTAGTCCAGGAACCATGGATAGCATCGGGAAACATAGTCTCCGGTCTAAAGTCAAACAACTACAACACATACATCCCGACTGTAAAAAATAAGGTAAGAACAGTGATATTGGTCAAAAAAAGTATATGTTCTTATATTGATAACAATCTCTCTTCAGACGATCTGACAGTGGTGGCGCTGGAGGGCTGCAAGGATGAGACGCTACTCTTTGGGTCCTGCTATATGCCACATGATGGAGAAGCACCACAGACGGAACTTCGGAAGCTGGTAGAAACAGCTGCCAGAAAGAAGCACGCTCTGGTGGTAGGAACGGACGCAAACGCACATCACACGGTCTGGGGAAGTGCAGATATAAACGACCGAGGTGAGTCACTATTCACCTATATTCTTCAAAGTAGCCTAGAAATAGCTAATAGAGGTGAAGAACCAACATATGTGGGACCAACCTCGAAGAATGTACTCGATTTAACACTCTACACAAGCAGGCATGTTATGGTTCAGGAATGGGAAGTGTTGAGTAGGCCCTCATTCTCTGATCACAGATACATAAGCTTTCAGGTCATATTCCGCTCAAAGAACAAGATTACATCCTTTAGAAATCCTAAGAATACGAACTGGGACTTGTATAGGGATATACTATCAAAAACACCAATGATACCCCGGAAATACAAGTCACACGTCGCACTTGAGAAAGGGGTTGAATTGTTTGCAACTACTCTCGTCAAAGCCTTTAAAAGATCCTGCCCTCCAACACGTAACAAACGCAAGGTGAAGCCTCCCTGGTGGAACAGGGAATTAGGAGCACAAAGGCGTAGAGTACATGAATTCTATAGGTTAGCCAAAGTGGCTGACAATGAGTTCTGTTGGAAAGAGTATAAGGATCTACTAAAAGTATACAAGAAAGAGATACGTAAAGCCAAGAGAGAATCTTGGAAAGACTTCTGTAGCAGTATGGAAGACACTAACGATGTGGCTAGACTCAGGAAACTGCTATCCAAGAATCCGTCTATGCCAAGAACAATACGAAAAATTAACGGGGAGTGGGCTGACAGCTGTGAGGACTCTCTAGAAGACCTAGTCAGTACACATTTTCCAGGGTGTGTGGACATTACAGATCTCGAACCTAGAGGAGATATTGTGCACGAAATCCCGACGAACGTAATTACAACCAACAAAATAGAATGGGCTATACAAAGTTTCGACCCATATAAATCGCCAGGACTGGATGGAATCTTCCCAGCCATGCTCCAAAAGGTAAGCCACCTTGTGGTACCATGGTTAAGAACGATATTCAGGGGATGCCTGAGGTTCAGCTACGTTCCTGTATCGTGGAGAGAAGCGAGGGTTGTGTTTATTCCAAAAGCGGGAAAAAGCAACCCTCTATACTCAAAAGAATACAGGCCCATTAGTTTGACTTCATTTCTCCTGAAAACGTTAGAGAAGATTCTAGATACATACATTAGAGACACAATTGCGCCGGACGAATTATCCAAAGCGCAGCATGCTTACACTAAAGGCAGATCCACTGAAACTGCACTTCACTCACTTGTACTAAACATAGAAAAGGCGTTAGAATATAAGGAGTATGCTCTAGGAGTATTTCTAGATATATCAGGGGCCTTTAACAACGTGACAAAAGATGCTATTTTAAATAGCATAGAGTCACTTAACGTGCAACCCGCGGTTTATCTATGGATAAGGCAGCTATTAGCTAGCAGAAAGATAAGAGCGGAGTGGAACGATGCGACCGTCACCAAATATGCATGCAGAGGTACTCCGCAAGGTGGGGTACTATCGCCGCTATTATGGCTACTAGTAGCAAATGAAATTCTTAAGAAACTTGACAGAGGGGCACCTAAACTAGTGGCATATGCCGATGACATAGCTATAGTAGTTACAGGAAAGTACCTGGACACCATCAGTAATGTGATGAACAACACTCTCAAAACAATACACCAATGGGCATCTCACGCAGGGCTAGGGATAAACGCGGAAAAAACGGACATGGTACTTTTTACCAGGAAGTACAAAGTTCCGGCGTGGAACCTCCCGAAGCTAGGCAACAACGAATTACTTCTCAAAGATTATGCAAGGTACCTCGGAGTAATATTGGACAGCAAATTGCTGTGGAAGCACAACGTTGAGGAGAGGGTGAAAAAGGCCAGTAATGCGTTGTACGCATGTAAAAGAATGCTGGGCGTTACTTGGGGTCTATCACCCTCCCTGATGCATTGGTGCTACACAGCAGTAGTCAGACCGATATTGCTGTACGGAACCTTGGTATGGTGGACTGCGACAAAAAAAATGACATACTTAACGCCGCTGGAAAGGATTCAGCGACTCGCTGCTCTGTGCATAACAGGAGCGATGAAGACCACTCCAACGGCGGCGCTGGAAATGATACTCAGCATGCCACCTATTGACCTCATGGCGGAAAACCTGGCAGCGAAATCCGCGAGAAGGCTAATGGCTGCGGAGGTACTCATCTGCAGAACCTTCGGTCACAGCTCAATAGGAAAGTGGAGCTCAGGTGGCACAGACTACATGACTCCGTACTTTAATTGGGAGAGAAGGTTCCGTACTACAATTGAAGAGGAGGGATGGCATAAAGGCATGAAGCCTGGCCATAGAACCTTTCACATCTATACAGACGGCTCAAAAACTCCAGACGGAGTGGGAGCGGGTATCTACTGCTCAAAACTAGGAATAAGGCAGTCTATCAAGCTGCCAGACCACAGCAGTATTTTCCAAGCGGAAGTTTTTGCTGTGGGGAAGGCCGCGGAGCTAGCCTACACTAGAACAAGAAAGAACTCAACAATTAATATATACGTGGATAGTCAAGCAGCAATAAGAGCAATAAGCTCATATTGTATTAAATCCAAAAATGTTCAACGGAGCAGGGAGGCCATAGAAAGGCTAGCCGAAAACAGTAGGCTGCATATCTACTGGGTACCTGGTCACAAAGGCATTATAGGGAACGAAATAGTAGATGAGATAGCAAAAAGTGCTGTGAGACTACCATTTGAACAAGAGAACGACATACCGAGACCGCTAAACACAATATACAATGAAATGGACGACCACATGAAAAGGCAAGTGAAAGCTAGGTGGACTAACCTGACCACATGCAAAACAGCAAAACTCATGTGTAGAACTAACGACAAAAAACTCACTCAATTCGTACTTACGCTCTCGCGAAAGGAATGCAGAACTATCATAGGTATGCTAACAGGTCACAATCTATTGGCTGCACATGCGTACAAGATAGGGATTGCTAACACGGACAAATGCAGAAAATGCAGAGAGGATGTTGAGGAGACTTTAGAACACCTTCTGTGCGTTTGTCCGGCATTATCAAAAACGCGACTAAGATGCCTGGGAGCCCCACTGTTTGAGGGTCTGGAAGACGTCTCAAAAGCGAAGCTCCCAGACCTACTTAGATTCGCCAAAAGCGCTGACATCCTACATGATGTCTACTTTAGGGATTCATAGAGGTCGGTCTCCATCTGGTATCGCTAGGGACCAAAAGGTCTATGCGTGGCTTATTGCCAACCAGGCTAACCTAACCTAACCTAGGTATATCTGTCTCTGTCTCTGATTTATGATATCTCTTTCTTGTGTTTTCCAATAAGAGGAGTTATTTTGATAAAAGATCAATGGTTTCGTTGCTTGTTGAAAATAAACGTTGTCCAGATCAATACCATCCAATTCCGGTCATAAAAAATCCTTAATCATCTCTTGATAGCGCAATCCATTCACCGTAACTGTTGCTCTATCTTTATTGTCGAAAAAATAAGATCCAATGACTACGCCCGACCATAAACCGCACCAAACAGTCACACGTAGGGGATAGAGAGGCTTTTCAACAATAACTCTTGGATTTTCTGAGCCCCAGATTCGACAATTCTGCTTGCTGACGAAGCCCCCGAGGTGAAAATGGGCCTCAACACTCAAGATGATTTTTCGATGGAATCATTCGATGGATCATTTTCATGCATTTCAACGACCCAATCAGCAAAGACACGACGTTGTTGACGATCGGCCGGCTTGAGTTCTTGTGTTAACTGGACTTTATAAGCCTTAAGACCCAAATTTTTAATCAAAATACGGTGTAACGACGTTGGTGGAATGCCTAATTCCAAAGAACGACGTGGAATGGACAAACCTGGGTTTCCTTGAACACTTTCGGCTATTTTCGATTTTCGGCTGTTCTTGGGCGACCTGCACGGTTTTATTCTTCACATCACTAACTTGTCCCAACAGCTCGAATTTTTTCAGCAATTTCTTTATTGCGGTCCAACAAGGTGCTTCACGATGACCCAAAATTGTTCGAGTTTTACGCACCGTCTCTGCCAAATTTTCACCATTTTTATAGTGAATTTTATCAATTTCAATGCGTTGTTTAAGCGTGTATCGTTCCATTTTTATTATTGGCGTAGTTTTTACTTGTCAAATATCAAAAAATGACGGCTTCAGAAGTGACATCTACCGAAATAGCGGGCAATTCAAAATAACACCTGTTATTGGAAAACCCTTTACTTCTCTTCTTTCAGCCTTGACTATCTACCCTTTTACTTTCCTGCGCTTTGAATACAATGGACTTTAGCCTGAGTATTTTAGGAGTTATCTAATCCCTTGGTGCTTCCTGGCTCACCTTTTTTAAATTTGAATTTCATTTTCAATAATTTGATACCATTTTTATAATGATTCTCCAAAACTCTCTGAAATATTATTTTAAAGATTTTTTTTAATTGTTAATGAATGCAATAAATATTTGGTTCTTCATGTAAAATATGCCGTCCTTATTCTTCTGAGATGCGTGCCGGCATTTGTCGATTTAGTCAGAAAATTAAGATGCGTTCTTTTGATTGTTGGATTTGCCATCAATTCTAATTTTCATTGCTTTATTGACCCACTCTTGCATATGCAAGCCTCTAGAGTTGTTTTTTTTTAATATAACAAAATTGAAACTCCCACCACAGTCGGTTCTACGTAACCAGAACGACCCGAATTTATATCCGTCCAAGCACCTGTTACTTCAGCAGCATTCCCCGTATATGTATGGGGAATGTTTATGCAGCACCACAACAACAACAACTTGTTTTTTTCAAAAGCTAACAAAATTAAAATTCGGTACAATTCAGTAAATGTTAATATTTTCGTAAAGAATTTGGAGCATTTGCGATGGACTCTTTATGTAATTTCGTATCGAATGCACAAATAGCCTAATATTCAAAAAATTTGGATTGCAAAATTTAAATGTGTAAAGCGCGACTTTTTTAACCCATCCCACCACTGCCCAAAAGATCAAGCAAGTTTGAGATTTGACACAAAATGTCTTTGTCACATCTTAACAATCCTTCGGGTCAGCAGATCTACGGGCATTTCCATTAATATTCCCAATTTAAATACAAAACGGACAAACTTCCCCTCCTTAAAGTAAAAAATTCGAATAGAAATTTAAAATAACAAAAATAAAAAAATAGTTCTTCCACCAGAGAGCCGGTATGCATACAATTTTCTGTCTGTTCATTGGCAGATGCTTAGTGATTTTATCACTAATTTTTTGCCGCCAATGCACTATCGTACTGCAGGTTTTTTTTTTTACTTGAAATCCGACACTTTTGTGAAATACTGCATTCGCAGTGGCCGCAATTGAATGCCAGTCGGAGACGCATTGGCGCTTTGGCGTGAGAGTTGAACGCAGCAATTTGGTATGTTCGTTTGGTGTGATTTCAATTTATTTTTGCAATGGCAACACTTTGACACTCAGTCATAATTTGTTTTGGCCTGCGACCAAACCACAAAAAGTAACGAAAATAAATGTAAAGCACGAAGTCAGTGTACAATGCGAGGGCAAAGAATGTGAGGTGGGAAAACTGTTGAAATCAGTCGTTGAACTCAACGGCACTGACAACAATCGCGCTTCCACGTTATTTCCCCCCTCATGCCATGTACTCGGCTATATGTAACTAATACCTTCACTAAGACTTTGAGCGTTTGCCAGATTGAAGTGCTGATTGCTGCTCACCAACTCTTCTATACGATTGTACAGCAATCTTTGGCAAGTCTGAGTGTAGCTGCATAGATACTTTATTTCAACAAATATTTGTAGCCTTTTCATTTCGGCTTGTCTCAGTGTTATCACTTGTCTGATTTTTAAATCCAATTTCTACCGAGCACAATTCGCTGATTTAAAATGTTCATTTCATTTCACGTTGGCACTTTATGGCTGGCCTTTTGCGGCTAACAGCCCATAAATAACAGCACATCTCGATTGCAAATCTGTTTACCTCTATTGAGGTTTATCTTTTTTCCAAATAACCACGCACAATTCATCCGCCAGTCGCCTGTGGAAATCCAAGCAAAAAATTGCAAAAATTTAATTCCATCACCTTCAGCGAGTAACATTTGGGCATGCCTTTTTTCTTTTTTTTTCTTTTTTTTTGTTGGACTTTTTATGTTTTTGTTTTTAAGCCATTTATGTTGCCGAAAATACACCTCAAATGTGTTCGGATTTCCTTTGACATACTTTGCGCACCACCAACAAATTGCCAATGCTGCAACAATTCAATGTGCATGAATATGTACGCGTATGTATGCAAGTGTGGGTGTGTGTGCGTTTATGTTAGAAGTCTGAAGGGCGCGTGTCTTCGACACTGGTTCTCCAGTCGACTTTTACAGATCTCCTTTTTTCATTTCGAAGCCACTCAGCTTTCCGCATTTTCGGTTGTTTGCATATCACATATTTGTTTACATGCTCTCACGTATGCAAGCACCCACATCAACACACGCTCAAACCCACATACGTGCAAAGGTGCATGTACCTTTGCATTAAACATCACATACACTCACCCATACCGCTCGCTCATCAGCACTCACTGATCCATGCACTCGGCTGTGTTCGTGAGTGTGTTCTCTTTACGGTTTGTTTACATTTCAAAGTAGAAACGTAAATAGCTTTGTAAATTTAACCAAGTGAGCTTAAGGAAATAAGGTGGAGTTGATGTCTGGTCCACATTTTAGTATTTGTTTTTGGTTGGGGTTGCTGAGAACTCTTTCCATTATTTTATTTAAAATTATGTCTATTTAAGGTTAACTATTTATTTTTGAAGAAGAAAAAATACAGCTGCAGATTGAAGCGAATGAGGTAGGTTGAGTTGATCCAGTGTTTAGTGCCACACTGCTTGTTACGTTAATCTTAGTTTCATTGACTGACGCAGAACTATTTGGAGATAGCTACATACATACTTGTATATTCGAGCTGTAAATGTTTGGTTGTCAGGACTTGGCTGAGACGTTACCGGACGTGATGTTGCTGAGGTTACCAGCAGTGGCTGAACGGAGGCAACTCACTTGCGAAAAATTTCCATCGGCCAATCAAAGTGTGGGTATCCATATTCTGGCAATTTTCCCTTAAATAGGTTAGCATCTGTGCATTCTCTTCATACAAGCAATGCAGTGTTGCCACTGATAATATTGAGAGTTAAGCAGATCGCTTCTTACAACTGACTAAACAATTTTGGGTTCCATTAAAATAATTTTGATGTCAGATGATATTATCAGAAACTGTAAGTGGAGTGTATTGGATATATGGTGCACTGAGTGAAATAACTATAGCACTAGAAGTTATTGACCAGTTCTGACAAGTTATTTATTTCTAATTTAATTTTCATTATAATATTTTATTAAAATATAGTCTATTATCCTACAAAAAACGATATAAATCGAAATTTTATTATTTTATTTTTATTATTTTATTATTATTATTTTGTTATTATTATTTTTTTTATTATTTTTATTTTTATTTTTTTTAATTAAAACGTTTTAATCAGAATTTTTAGTAAAATTTTGCGTATGCAGTTTTATAGCCCATTGAATTTTCGTATAACAAAGTACAAGTTTGAAGGTCTCAAAGTTCTCCTTGATTTTTATAATTTATTTCGTTAGTGATATTGCGCACTTTCTCCATACAACGAAACCTCGATTGGTCTGTATGGAAAACACCAATTTCTTAATGGCATTTCCAACTTAAATAAAAATAAAAATATAACTTTTGGTTACTCTGTGTTGATAAAAAAATAACAATAAAATATTAATTTCAATTATTTCAAATAGTTGTAACCTCAGTTCATTAAAAAAAAAATTAATTTTGCAATTCCTTTTGGCCACTGCAAATACACCCCAAAAATTACCAAATATGTAGCAGTGTTTTCTGAAATTCAAAAGTTCACGGACGAATTAAAAGCTGCAAAGGTGAATATATTTAACAGAATTTTTCCCAGAAAAAAGGGCTAATCGGTTTCCCATGTAGCTTCCTACGCAGATCGCGTTGGCTTGCTTATTAACATTGAAAAGCTGAGGTCTAAGGCCATTATAATCGACCTGGCATATCCACAGTATACGGAGAACCCGTGGAAAGTGTAAACAAATTTGTCTACTTTGGTAGTGAAATAACACCCGATAGCGGCACTAATAGTGGCAGAATAACAAAAGACAGATCATTCTTCCCTATGCTTAAGAGCATATGGTACACGAAGCAGCTAACCACCAGAACAAAGCTAAGGATTTTCAACTCGAATGTGAAGTCTGTGAAGAAGACGAAGCCTGTATGACGATTTCAAAACATCTGACGACTCGCTCATTTGGCCCCAGATAAAGTATTATTTCGTATTATGCTGCATCCCACTGTAAGATTATCAGGGCATTTGACATAACCTATTCCAAACTTGTAAATAGGTTTTTAGTGGTATTGGATTCGTTCGATCAACATTTTCAAAACGCAGTTACTGTATTTCCTTCTGTTAATAAATACAAGCGTTTGTTTAGTCATAAAGGTTACGCCAACTATCCCCAAACGATTTAAGTTTGAAAGATCAACCCGAAATTGTCACTCGCGAGATAAAATTTAGGGAAAAATTGGGTTGACAAATTAGTTGGGATTGGGTACTGAGAAGCCAGCCGATACAGACACTTTTAAAACAGGTCCCCTAAATGGTGGTAGTGTTTTAATTGCCGTAAAACTTCATTCGCGATCATCAATCTATTAGCTAATGTATAGCGCGACCGACTTATTCATCAACTTTATATGTGTATTCTTGGCTGCGTTCGTAATTTACTGATTTGTGTATTTTATAAATGTGTATAATAGTTAGATGAAAACAGAAACCTGGTAACGGGCATCCACAGCATGCTGATGATATGGATGAGTCACTTTTCAAAACTACTAAATGGTGATGACGTAAACACCCCACCAATAGAGAAGTTCATCCCAGTAGTGCTGTTCTGATTATGATGTTGACGTTCCAACGCCCAACTACAGGGTTTGATTGAAAAGTAATGAGCCTTAATTTTTTCAAGCAGTTCTATGAAACCTTTTGGCTTATAAAACTACGATTCTTCAAAATAGGACCCTTGAGCATCAATACACCGCTGGTAGCGGTCCTTCCACTGCAGGAAACATTTTTTAAACTCATCCGCCGGAATCGCGTTCAATTCGGCTGTCACAGTTTTTTGGATCGCCTCGATGGAGTCGAAACGCCTCCCCTTCAGCTTTCTTTTCAGGCGCGGAAACAAGAAGAAGTCCGGAGGGGACAGGTCTGGGCTGTAGGGAGGGTGGGGAAGCACCGGAACCCCATCTTGGCCAATGCAGAGGTGCAGAGGAAGGCGGTGTGCGCCGGCGCATTGTCGTGGTGAAGGGTCCAATTGTTGACGAGGTCGGGCTTAATCTGGGCGACGCGGTTTCTCAGCCGAAGGAGTACTTCTTTGTTTACAGTGCGTCCTGGAGGGACAAACTTCTTGTGGACGATGCCTCGAAGGTTGAAAAAGATGATCAGCATGGATCATGCATTTTCGCCACTGCAAAATCCTAACACACTTTTAAAACAGCTTTCACGCGCGGAGCGATGTTGACTGCACCGCTGTTGCCAGCGAACTGGGACCGGTTTCTAGTGGAATGGGAAGGTCCGACGATCATTTTCCCCCACAAGCCGATTTGGTTGATCGCTTGGCAGACGCTCCGCGCGGGAAGGCTCATTATTTTTCAACCAAACCTTGTATAATGAGATCTTAGAGCTATTGCCCGGCTTAAGTTAAACAAAGCTGCAGATGCGTATGGCCTGCCGGCAGAGCTCTTCAAGACCGGGGGTGATACGCTAACGAAAAACCTTACAAACACCACTAGCGCAGTAAGACTCGCCACAAATCTTTCTGAGCCATTTGAAACAAAACGGGGTTTCATACAAGGCGATTCCGTATCATATGACTTTTCGAACTTGATATTGGAGAAAATTATTCGACCCGCCAATATCAGCATCTCCGGCACTATTTTCTATAAGTGTCATATTGCTCGCTTACACTGATGATATCGACATTGTTGGCATTGGTCAGAATCCTAAAAAGCGTTAGCGTCAAACAGTTCCATAAATCAGGATCCTGTATACTTATTTATGTTACTAACTGTATATATACAGTAATACAAAATAGATAAATTCGAAAAAAATGCATTCGCTTTGCAACTCATAATACCACTTTAGCTTACTATTTAGCAAGGCGTATTCATTAAAGGCGGTAGCACTAAACCAACAACAATGATTTGTACGTTTGATTTTCAAAGCCTTATTTCATTCTGGGCTGACAGCCCTATGGACATGGCGAATTAAGAATAACAAATCAGCTGATTTACCGATACCACCTTTAATAGAGTCGTCTTGCTGTTTAGTATGTGATCCAGTCCACACGTTTGTTGGTGTTATACTCTGAAATAAACAGAAATGTAATAAAATGCAGCCATTTGCATTCAATTTTTAAAGGCAAGGTTTACTCTTTACCCTATTTCTTATAAAAAACAAATTAATTGAAAAAGTGCATGCCTCTTTCGTTTAGAGCAGAATGATATTTAATTTCATACATGTAGTTGGATCACCCTGTACAATAGTGCATAAAAAGAAAGGAGTTACACATTAGAAATTCAGATTAGAGAACTTTTATGCGCTGTAATGGACGGGAATCCATATACGAATTTTAATATGCAAATTATGCGCTCTTTTCCACTTCGATATATTCAACAGAGACGCATAGCAATTTCACACATTCACACGGATATATGTATGATACTTATACATATTATATTACTTACACATATAATATTATATCTTATGCTATCTGATTGTACACACATTTTTGAGTTTAAAACTTCGCGAATGTTATTTAAAAACATTTTCTCTCATACAAATTCTTAATAAGAGTTTGCATGTTATTTCGCTCAACTCCCTCTCTTTCGCCAGTTTTAAAACTTTTGAGCAGTTGTTGGAGAAAAAATTCCCATGTACGCTGCCAAAAATACCCTCAGAGGATATGTCTTATATTGAGTCAGTGAAGTGAGGGATTTACAGTAAGCAAATCCCTGTAAAATACTTACACACTCATATGATAGTAGAAACAGACAACAGTTAATCTTATCCTGTCAATGCAAATACCGAAACCTTGTTGCTGTCATGTCCAATATTATTAAACATAAGAAATATGTGTTCGCCAGGCTAAAAATTGACTTATGCGTTTGAACCGCAACGGCATTTACTTACTTTGTAGAGACATGCGTGTATTTATTGGAAGGTGTAGCCCCTTGGGCTCTGTCTCGTTGGATATATGATTTTATTATATTTTTTATGTAAGTTTGTATGCGAAAATAAGAAATACTTCTCGTGAGAATGGTCAAAAATATGGAGTCTCTGCACGGTAAGTGATTTTTGTTAACTATCGAAAAGAAAGTTGCTTGCGATATGGGAATGTTTCAATTCTATACTTATTACTGAAAAAGTCTGAAAAAGTAGTTGAACTTTCCTCCTGTGAAATAAAGTACATATACGAATATACATGGATGCTCGTGCTATGAAAAGTCTATATTTGTATTGGCGAAAAGTAACCATAATAATTCTTTTAATGCCTTTATATCCTCTTTCGTTTGATATGCATATTAATATCAAAGAGTGAGTATAGGTTAGGTTGAAGTGGTTGTCCTCTATGGGAAACACTCAGGCTCTTAGCTCATTGTGATGCGACATGGGCAACTCCTAAAAACAGTGATAACTTTTCGTAAATTCTAGAAGATCCCTGGTTTCTGCCGTACTGAGGTCTTCCAATTCGTTACAAAATTGTCCACCTAAAATGGTAAACCTACGTCCGGATAGAGCAGGGCAATGGCACAGGAGGTGCGAAATTGCCTCCTCCTCATCTAGACAACTTCTGCAGAAGTCATGTACTTGCACGCCCTTTCTCTGGCAGTGCCTATTAAGCAGTGCTCCGTTATAACTGAAATCAGTGTGCTAACAAAACTGTGGTTATTTTTGCTTAGCAGAGATTCTGTGCATTTAGCATTAAGAGTCAGCCACAATTGTCGGGTGATTGTGCAGGTGGTTTCATTATGCCATCTTTCATTCGCTGCTGTTCCAATTTCCTCAAAGATAAGTAGCTTACATGAAAGCCTATGTCAGTGTCGAGTCTCGCTAGTTCATCGGCCCTTCAGTTACCCTCAATGTCACAATGACTAGGAACCCATGTTACATTTGGGTGAAATGACTCAGCCATCCCGTTAAAAGATATGCGGCACTTCATGACTGCCTTGGAGGATGTCACTGCATTGTGAGGGATTTCATCACCGTCTTTTTATCAGTGAAAATGTAGATATCATTTCCGGGTCGCATCCCACTGTACCAGCCTGAAAAGCATAACAGTAGTTGAGAAGCCGAAACTGAAGAAGATCGCCAGATTTTCAGAATATACAGCACGTGAAACCATGGATTTACTGCGTCGTCATTTCGGTGAGCAATTTATCTCTCGCCTGTCATTTAAAGCCTGTCGCTGCACCTTCAGGACCAGACAGTGGATGTCTGCTAAGTTTATGTTTGGCTTCTGAAAAGTCTCGGAGACGACTCGCATTCGCGCGCGAATATCTGTTGAGATGCTCCCTGCGTTAGCATTGAAACAGAAACTGCTTACGCCTTACTCGTTAAATAAGAGCACGTCCGCCTCACTATGTAGGTGATGTTCCGAGGATATCAGAAAAGAACCCCCTGCATTGCGGCATTTCTACAGGTTTCTAGTTTCATTCTCTGTGCTCTTCTAGCCGTCACTACCCAAATTGGTACCGCTTAGTATGAAACCAGCCAGCCGCTCTTTTCTATGGCTAGCAAGGAGTACCGGCTAGCGATTTCAAGGTTTTGTTAGGTGCTGTCCTCTTGTCGTGCTTGTATAATATTAGAATGAAAGCAAACTTTTGAAAGCCGCCCACAGTAACTTGGTGCTATTCACAGTTGAAATTCGTGTATCACCGGCATGAATACCAAGCTTAAGTTTGGCCTTCTTCGCCTTTGTAGTGAATTAGCTTGCCGTGGGTTTAGTAGGAAAGTGAAAAAGTAAGAAATATCTCAAACATAATCAATTAAAGGCATTGCCGGTTATCATAATTGAAGGATTAATATAGGACTCTGCAGGAAAAGCTCCGATGGAGCTTCCTGTTTCTTTTTTGTCAACTAAAGAAAAGGTTATCACAGGATGTCGTTACAATATATTTATATCTTTAGATTCTGCCAATTTTTTGGAGCGAGGATGCTGGAAATAAATATAACATCTACGATTTGACATCATTAAACTGGTCCATGTGGGGTAGAGTGAAAGAAAGACGGCAGACTAAAAGCGATTATGAAAACAAAGAGGCGTGTCAAGATCATTGTTCTGAGGACGGATTCGTGTGGGGAGTTCTGCTGGACTACAGAAAAGCCCTGGAATCTAGACACTTGCTCATACCGACCTTTCTTTGCTACTCTCAACAAGAATGAACTTGCTGTTTTCGCAGGCTGGAATTCTGGCTATTACTTTTTCCAGCCATTCTCGGGAAAAAATTTATAAAATTCATTCTTTCAAACCGAACAGTTAAGCGGAATAGAACTCGAGAACTAATTGAGTTCTCTTAGAGCGCAGACAATAGGAGCTTTACGCGCATAATTTGTGTTAAGGGGACAGATACCTGTAAACGGCCATATTTTCCCTGATTTTCATTAAAATTATTTAAAATGAAGAAGTCAATATATTTTTTTTAAATTGGCATACAGTTTATTTATATATTAAAATAATACAAATTTGTTTTTTTAATTTTAATCATTTAAAATGGCGGATGTACACTCAATTCTTCCAAGAAGATCGCAGCGGGGCTTCTCAATCGGCGGGCATTGTAGCATCGATGATGATGTGACCTGAATACAAAAAACCAAAAATTGGAAAATGAAAAAAAAAAAAATTGGGGAATAAAATGCTTAAAAAAAATTAGTTTTGGGCGAGTTTTCCTACTATTTTTGCTCCGAAAAAATTATTTTTCGAAAAATTTTCGGAAACTTTAAATTCTCAAATTAGAAAGAAATATCATAAAAAAGATGTGTGCACAATTTTAGGGAGATCGGTCAATAAATGTTCGAGTTATCGTGGACGCCAATTCGAAAAATATAGTTTTGAGAAAAACGCTTCTAAAGTCAGCAACCTAACTATACCTCTCCCAGCGTCCGAACGCAAAGAATAGAGTCGTCCCGGTTGACGATCTATAATATAAGAAATACTTAAATTTACGCTCTAAAAATGTCTTGAAATATTCTTAAAGGATTATATTAACATTTTGTGAAAAAAAAAATTTTTGCGAAATTTTACAGGAAAGAAGAAGAAATTTAAGATGAAATTGCTAAGGAATATCAAAGTGAATGCTGCGTAATAGGGATGAACAATCAATTTCTCCTTTAATTACATTAAAAACAAAAAACAGTGAAAGTATGGGCATTCTACTCTCTAGAGATTTTAAATTAATTAAAATCAAACGGGAACTATAGGAAGGGATAGGATTTTAGAATTTAACGACCTGAGAGCATATTTAAATATTTAGAGACACCTTCTTTACACCTTCAATTCTCTCAATAGCAAATTGGTGGCAAAGCCTCCATAGTAAACAATTTGAAAGAAGTTCATCCCTATTATTTTGTTTTAATTTGAAGCAATTCAAGCATATTCATTTATATTAAAATAAAAAATCAAGTAAGTCAGTGCAACTTTTTATAACAAAGATATACATATGCATGAATTACTTTTTATATTCAAAAGCAAATAAAAACACAAACAAAAACCTTCAAACATATCCAATTTTTGCTAAGTTGCAAGCTTTTTTGCTATATAGTACAAAATATTTTGCTATAAAAAGGTGTTGTTCTGCCCCCATTTCATATGGTTCGTAAGAATATACAAATCCCGGAATTTCCGGGACTTAAAAATTACGAAATTTCAGGATCCCGGAATTTTATGTATAGGGTTTTCTAAACAGAAGTGTTATTTTGATATTCAAAGAAAAATGCTATTTTTTAATATAAATGATCGGATGTTTATTTCATTATAAAAAGGACGGTATGCCGTTAATAGTGGAAAATAGGATCAGGCCAATGACCACCACGCCCACGCTTACAGGACAATATCCTTTTCATGAAATTTTCCATAACCGAATTGCAAAGTGGCTGCCCTAAATCCTCGATAGCCTCACGAATTCCATATTTGAGGTCTTGAATCGACCCTGGGCTGCTGACGTAGACCTTCTCTTTCACGTGACCTCAAAGAAAAAAGTCACAAGGTGTTAAATCACAAAATCTCTGTGGCCAATTGTGATCACCTCTTCGAGAGATAACACGGTCCCGAAACTTTTCGCTTATATATATATATATATAACTGGCGCTTACCCCCTATATTTTGGGTATTTGGCCGAGCTCCCCCTCTTATTTGTCGCGTGCGACTTGATGCGGTTTCACAAATGGAGAGACCGACTCCAAACGGCAGATGTTTTTATGAGCAGCTTTCACGGAAGAAATACACTCAAAGGTTTGCCAATGCTTGTCGAGGGGCGACCGCTATTGGGAAAAACTTGTTCTATCATTTGCTGTTAGGAATATGTGGCGTCATGAAAACCACGCTATCCAGGGCTTTGGACTTCATATTACATCTGCACCCCTTGATCTCATCTGCAAATATTCAGCGGCCTGCTCCGCTTTAAAGCTCAAAGTGAACTCACAATGGAAGACTGGCGCAGATGGACATTCAACCATCTTAACTCAACTACAATAACATCAATTTCTATTCGGATATACCCAGTGATTGTGATTATCACCCCCCCATTCTCTGCTTCGAAAGGAATTTCTCAGTGAAAATCCCTTCTAGACTGGAATGGCTGGAAGAAGATCCATCACCCAACACACCCGGGCGCATCTCAATATTGCGAAGAGCTTTTTATCAGTGAATCATTTAAACTACCGGATCACTGTAGTGTTTTTGAAGCGAAAATAAACGCTATTCATGAAGTCTTAAGATGGTTAGAGAAAAACAGAATATCATCAAAAGATATCTGCATTCTATCAGACAGCTAAGCTGCCCTACGGGCTCTGGATGCATTCCAAATAACATCGAGTAGTGCCTTACATTGTCGCGAATCTCTTAATGAGATGGCTAAGCACTATCGTATTATATTATGCTAGGTTCCAGGCCACAGGCCACATTGCAGGCCAAGGAACTGTAGGGCTGACCAACTTGCAAGAGAAGGTACCTGTATGCCAAACACAACTATTTGTATGGGGGTATCTCTCGCAGCTTGTAAGTTTCTTATAAAGGGCACACCAATCAGTTCTGAAATCAAATATCGATTACTGCCAATACCTGTGAAATTGCTAGGCAAACATGGCCAAGGTTAAATTTACGTCTATCCAAGAATATTGTAAAATTGAATAGACTCCAAACTAGGACCTTTGTAGGGGCCCTCACAGGGCATTAACTCATAGGAAATCATCCAAAGAGATTAGACGTTTACATACATGATTCCTGTCGTAGCTGTAGAAATAAGAAGTTGGAAACAATTCAATACCTTATTTTCACATGCCCGGCTCTAGCCAGAAGCAGGAACCGATATTTAAGATCCTACTTCTTAATGCATATGGATGATCTGTAGACTTGAAGTATCAACAACCCAACTCCTGCGTCTCACAACGCGCCCATTTCGTGGTGTAAATGGCATCGCTGTTCCTATGCGCGATGCGGCTGTCAAACCTACCTACCTATCATTCAGTGTTTCAAGCACAGACACTCGAACGTACGCACTTCCGAATGGTAATCACTCACCAACCCATTCGGCTACGGCGGACGCCTGCTTCATTTCATAAAATATGGCGATTTTTGCTATAAAAAGAGATTTTTCTGCCTCCATTTCATATGCTTCGTAAGGAAATGCAAATCCCGTATACCCGGAATTTTCAGGTCTTAGAAATACCGAAATTTCGATATCCCGGAATTGACATCCCTAATATCTATACGTGTACACGCACACGTTTATATTTTTCACTTCAAAAACTTAAATCCTTATAATTTATGGCGAATTGAGATTTTCTAGCCACGAATTCGATTACCGAAATGTCAAAGTAGTTAAATTAGAAAGCAGCTTCTTTTTTATGAACAGATTTTTGGCAATACTGTTTACAGATAACAGCGAAAGTAGTTGGAAGCGAAAATAATGAGATAAAAAGTTTGGATCTGCACGTAGAAAGCTTTGACATTTCGCAAAAATTGTGTTTCATATATGTATGTATTTGTGCAAACGCATGCCGGTAAATACATACATATGTACATATGCATGTGTATATATAGTATAGTGTATGTATGTATGTATAGTATGCATATATAATGGCAATGATGGTGGCAACGGTGGATTTTTCCAAATATTTCATGCGTGTCAATTTTTAATGGCATAGCCAAATACATTTCATCTCACTCATTCGCACACACACATATGTGCATGCGAATTATATGTACAGGATATCTGCATAAATAAACATCCTCATCCAAATACTAATCTCAATTTAGTAATAATCCAAACACACAAAACCGATAAATTACCAGGCATTAATGTCACAGCAACGAAGGCAGAGTCGTTGATGGTGTGGGCGACTTAGCGGCAGCAGTAGGTCGCAACCATAAACATAGCCGACCGCCCATGCCTCGCATCAAAGGCCTTGTTCACACTTTGCCAAATGATAATTTGTCAAATAAACATGCATACATACGCAAAGCTGCAAAACCGGCTAATGTGCACACTCGCACTCACATACGCCAACACACGTGTCCTTTTCTAAATTATGGCAACGGGAGCGAAGTTCATAGCTTGCGAGCAAAAATAATAATAAATACGAATAAATGTCAAAATGTGAATGTCAAATTCAACATAACAACATAGTTAGAAAAAGGCAACAACAACAATAGACTATAAATCCAAAAATGAGATGGCTAAAACAAAACACGGCGAACCCATAATATTACACACACCCACGCACGCATACACATGTAGATATGTAGATGTGGAAAATCAACTAATAAATGGAATAGTAATAATAATCATTATCAAGAGTAACAGCAAACAACGCAAGCACAACGGAAATGGCACTCGATAAGGCAAGAAAGAGCGTAGTGACAAGAGCGTAGAAGATTGAAATTTTACTCCATTACCGTAGACACCTGACCTGTCGCAGACCTGTTTTGCTCATTAATATGTTTGTATGTGGGCGAATGGGTATTTCGGTGACAGGCGCATGGGTTCATTTGAGCAAATCTTATTTTCAACAACAACACACTTAGCTTTCTGCATACGGTATTTGAGGAGGACTTGGGAAAAAAGAGAATTAGCTTTTCAGTGCACGAATTTCTTACACAACAATATAATATATGTACATAATAATAAATATAATAATAATATAATAAAATCCTTCAATAATTGCTTGCCCAAATCAAACGCTCTTTATTCACTTGACCATAACGGTATTAATTGCAGACTTCAGCGAAGAAATGGTATTATGAGGAGGCTTATTAGTTTCACACTCAACTACACCCCATGCATAGTATAGGGTGGCCATGTAAAATTTGCTTTTTGAATCGGCTATAAAAAAAAACTAACCAATATTTTTTCAAACTTTTTTTTTTATTTTGAAGATTGAACACTGTCATAATATCGTTCAAATGACTGCCACGACCGGCTTTACAGTAGGCCATTCGATCAACCCAAATTTTAAGTACAATTTTCGATTGTTTGGGCTCCAATTTCATGAATGGCAACTTCGATTTCGTGTTTTAAAGCATCACTCGTGTCTGGATGGTTCTCATAGCATTTGTCTTTAACGGCTTCCCCCAAAAAATAGTCCAACGGGCTTAAATCACAGCTCCGAGGCGGCCAATTGATATCGGAATTTCGGCTGATTATTCGGTTTTCAAAAACGGTAGCCAAAAGTTTGAGTGTAACTTTGGAAGTGTGACAAGTTGCACCGTCCTGTTGAAACCAAATGTCGTCCACGTCGTCCTCTTCAATTTTTGGAAACAAAAACTCGTTGAGCATGTCACGGTAACGCTCGCTATTTACTGTAACCGCGGCTCCTCGCTCATTTTCGAAAAAAAAAATGGCTCGATGATGCCGCCAGACCAAAAACCGCACCAAACAGTGACTCGTTGTGGATGCATTTGTTTCTCTGCAGTAACGTGTGGATTTTCTAAGCCCCAAATCCGACAATTTTGCTTATTGACGTAGCCACCGATGTGAAAATCAGAAAAGAAGAAGAAGACTCACCACTTTGGAAATAGGTTTTCAATATTTCCCAATTTTGTTCAAGCGCATAGCGTCCCATTTCGTAAATGTCAAAGCTTTAAGTAAATTATGAACACATTTGACATGTCATTTGTCTTACCATTCTCAAAAAAATAGGTGGGATTAAGCAGAGTCCAGCTGAAAGATGTATGGGCTGTCACCACGTACACCATCAATCCAGGGTTTCACTACTGTCTCCATAACCTCGATGTATGCAAAAGAATTCACTTGTAATCCTTGGGTAAAGAAGTGTGGTGGCATTACATGTATTTTCTAACAGTGGCTGGCAACTTTATGTGCATGATAACAGAAACCTCTGTAAGATTGGAACATAGTTGGCACATCTGTCATTTCTGCGGTTATTCTTTCGGTTTAGGTAAAAAAAAATTCGTCAGAAAAAACCATAACATCTCAGCCGCTTCAGGGTGTTTAATTTTGTTCAGAAGGCTTTTTGACCGGATACCTCGGTGTTCTCGTACTTGCTCCGATATATACTGTCTTCTGCGCATAACGTAGGATTTCAGAAACATTAAACTCACTCGCAAAGGGCCCCATTCATTTCGAAGGGCCCTCGTCAATTATCGCTTGCACTTGTTGGATAAATTCTGCAAATTGGACAGTGTCAGAATGTTCCTCGTGTTTTTTGCGTTTTGCAACAGGTTTTGTATTGCCGCCTGATGCTTCGAATTCACGGCGAACTTTATGAACGAATGAACGGGCGCTTTTAAGAAAATTAGAGATTTGTAAATCGATGTGATTTGCATATATAGCGACGATAACTCCATGTATCTTCATTTCTTGAGTTAAGTTGTAGTCCTTCATGTCTTATCTAAAAAGGAGCAAAACGAAAAATTATGGTTTCGGGAAGTTATAGTCACATATATGCATTCCAACTACCGTATGCACCTTTTATACACGGTCCTGCTAGGCATTTCGATTCCATTTGCTGTTTTAATCTTCATAAAAGTAGAATAAATAAATTCTTTCCACAAAAATTATACACAAACCTAGTTTGGATTAAGCAAAGCTCAAACGATCGAAATGAAAAGTTTCATAATTCAATAATGAAAAAATTTCTTCTTTTCGCGGGCGAGATCCTGAGAAACAATGTGAAAGCGACTTTCCTTTTTTTTCGTTGGGCTCGTGAAGCACCCAGGCTCCCTATTTTATAGCAAATTCCATTGAATGAAGGTGATTGAGAATCGTTTTCTAATCGCAGCTCAATTCACCAACTGGTTTCGCGACCGTTCTCCTTCAAAAGTGATTTGTGATGTTCTTCATTGTATTCAGAAGGCTTCCGCTGCGAGACGCGTCATTGACGTCAAAGTCACCATTTTTGAACTTTACAAACCATTTCCGTGCTGTAGATTCGCCTATAACACCTTCTCCATACACATCGCAAATGTCGCGGACTGTTTCGGCAGCTTTTTGACCTTGATGATGAGCCAAGAAGAGCAGGTATCGAAAATGTTGATTTATGCCTCCTGAAAATTCCATTTCTAAGCCTCAAAACTAATAAAAAATTAAATAACTCAAAAACAAAATTAACAAAGTTTTGTAGAGCAGAAAGAGTGCTATCGTTATGCCCACTCGCAGCTGTTAACCGCAAAAATGTGTAAATGAATTCTTTTTTTCATAATGCTTTGTTTTCCATTTCTAAATACGTAATAAGGGTTAATTTTCTACAGTTTTAGCAGCCGCAAATGAGTACCATCGTCGACATAAATAACTGGATTCATTGAACCACTCTTTACACGCTGTAAGTATTTTTCATAAATTGTCCATTGGCTTCCTAAAAGTCCATGGAAGAATGGCAACGTGTCGCGGAAGATCTTCGACAGACTGCTTGGTCCCATGGCTGCTGTGTGTCCGCCTCCCGTTTGCCGTTCGTAACCGCTAGCTGCTAAGATTTCCAGTGTTGCTGCTGCCTTCCCTCAATTGTACTTCATTAGGAACGCACATAAATACATATTTGTTCAGTGAGTCGGTGCTTTTATTTTGGAAGTTGCGACTCTCTAGAATTTGACGCATCTCTTACACTTCTTCTATTAATTGAAGGGCTTTAAGCAGCGAAAAAGAACAAAAAACGTCATTCGTACATTTTTCACTTTGAAATGACTCTTTACTTATATTTATTTCACACAGCTTTCGAGAGCTACGAAACTCTTTCGAAATACTTTCTTAAATATGGAAATGAGAGTGCACATATCGAAATACGCAAACCAAAGCGGTATCGTCGAGTGTTCGATATCGAGTTAAGGCATCGAGCCATCGAATGCGGACTATCAAACTACGGAAAGCCACTCCAGCTAATTATCGAATCGAAATAAAAACGATTTCGAATTTTTCGATCTCACTCAGAATTGAGAGTGCCACTAGGCAAGAGCACCAATAGCGAAGCATTTATGAATGCTTATATATACATGTATGTGAGTGCATACAAACCTGCATATGCAATTCCCTCCCTGCAAATTCGTAGTCGACTGCTAAGGGGGCGTTCATAAATTACGTGAGATATTTAAGGGGGAGGGAGTCGAGTCAAATCTCATCTAATCTTACGTTGGGTGGGGGCGGTCTCGGCAAATATCACGCAATTTTTTTTTCTGATTGAAACAAAAGTAAATTATACTATTTTGGTCCATTACCCAGGTTGTACATGCTTAAGATTTTATCTTAAGCGTAATCGTAGTATGATTAAGATCATTAATTCGTTCGAAAGAAAATAATTTCATTCATACTTCGACGTTATACATTACTGCTGTCAAACCACCATATTTGTTTTATACCAAATAGCTCAATTTAATCTGAATTTACGGTACAGTGTAGCCCGTCGTTTGTTTTCGTGCCACTATCAGCCGAACGTGCGACTCGATGAACAAGAGCGTACGAGCTGAGTGGCAGCGACACACGGACAGGTTCGAACCTTCTTTGTTTAGAGAGAGCCAATATTTACTCCATGTACATTGCAGTTGATTCATATGCGTGTCTATTTTATTTTTTTTTTTTTAGTTTTTTAACGAGCGCGAATGTCAACAAATTTTTATTAAGAGTTACAAAGGGAAATTGTTTTTAATTTTTTTTTAGGTTGCGAAATGCGATGATCAGAACTGCTGCAGCCCACGCCGGAGTGATCTGCATATGATTATTCACGACTGTTTTCTGCCACCTCCATACCCTATCACTTAGGTTGATGGACGTTTGACAATTCCGGACTTTAAAGAACATGACGGAAAGTCATTTGCTCCATTTCTAATACGCCTACCGATTCAACCGCTGAATGCCTTTATCAGCACGCCTTATGATCTCTATTGCCCAAGTATACGTGATGATTTAGAGAAAATATGCTACAGTACATGCGGTATTTACTTCGCATCTATCACAAGAGCTGCAGAGCACAGGCGAGCAGCTCACATTGCACCAGCTTAGCAAGCGCGTATGTACCGCAAAGTGCGACCCTCACGGATTGTCGAAAGACGAGCTAATGAGTTACTGCGCGCAAGCGTCAACGGCTTAGAGTGGATAGATCAGAACGAAGTTGAAGGGGCAGATGATTTTACTGAAAATCATATGGACATGTTGGTCCCAATAGTCTCTCTTGAAACCGCGCATGATTCTCCATGGACTGAATTAGAGTAGATATCCTTTTTTTAATCGCAGTAGTCACGATTTAAGTCTTCTACGAGTATTGTTAAATTTGTATTACACTTATAACTCTCTGCAATATTGATTACTAGTCTTAACTAGTCGTAAATAAAAGCACGAAGCAATTTTTTTTTTTCTTTTTACAATAACAATCTAACGCGTTCACATAAGAAACCCACATTTCGAAAAATCTCACGTGAGATTGGGGGATGGGGAGGGGATTGAATAAAATCTCACGACATCTCATTAGGGGGGGAGGGAGGTACAGAAAATTGAAAAAAACACCCCACGTAATTTATGGACGCCCCCTAAAAAGCAAACTTTTAGCTCAATTTTTAATTGGTTTGAAAATCATTTAGAAACCGTGTAAGTCTCAAAAAAAATACAATAAATATTGAGTGTCCCAAAAAAGCACTGCATACTTTACGTGATTATCAAAATAGTATAGAGACAGAATTTTTATATAGAGTATAGATACAGTATAGAGACAGAATTGATGGCTTAACTTTATAAAATTCTTTAACAATTTCGTCGTGAAAAGAAGGATCGCGCGTCTCCTCGTCGTATTCGCTCACGTCAGTTGAAACTCGTCATTTGTACCCATTTTTGAATATTTTTTAATTTTAGCAATTTTCTACTGTAATTTCTGCTAAGTTCTTTGTAAATGTCACCCCCCTTTGATTTGTTTCAATTTGTAATAAATTTTCCCAGGTTAGCTGGTTGTGCGCTGGATTTGAAACCCGCCACGTAAAAATGCCCCCCAATGAAAACACAAACAAAGCCTCGGATGAGAACTTCCTATACTGATGACGACCACTGCAAACGAACTAAGGACTATGATTTGAGGGCATGCACCTGGAATGCCCAGTCCCTTAATAGGGAAGGTGCCTCTGCCCGGCTGGTTGATGTCCTCGAGAAAGTAAAGGCTGGCATCACTGCCATTCAAGAGATGTGATTGACGGTACAAGGAAAAAAAAACATAGGACCTTGCGACGTCTACTACAGCTGCCATGTAAAGGAGCACAAATTCGGTGTTGGATTTCTTGTGGGAGAGAAACTTTGTCGCCAAGTACTGTCGTTCACTCCGGTGGACGAGCGTCTCGGAATAATCCGCGTCAAAGCGAGATTCTTTAACCTCTCGCGATCAAAGATTCCTTCTGTGAGCGCCTGGAACGTTTTCATATGGGCGCTGCCCCCATCACGACATAAAAATCGTGCTTGGTGACTTCAACGCCAGAGTGAGCAAGGAGGGAAATCCGTTCTTCAGTCGGATAATTCAGCCTGCACAACGAAACATCCGGTAACGGACAGAGGCTGATCGACTTCGCCGAGGCTCGAAACATGGCAGTCTACAGCACCACATTCTCGCATATGAAGATACACCAGGCTACGTGGCGGTCTCCTGATCGAAAAACGCGAAACCAGTTCGATCATGTTACGATAGATGGAAGACATGCTTCTAGTCTTATAGATGTACGTACGCTTCCTTCGCTTGTATTCCCATTAAGCAGTGCCCGTTCATGATGTCAACCACTGTACTAATGAAGGGTCGCTGTAGATTGATGATTTTGTGTTCACGCCTTCTACGCCATACCTGTCTAGTTACTTCGCAAGGGCGCGCCGCGGTCTATCTACCGTTCGCCAGAGCGATGTAGATCGATTTGATCCCGAGCTTACTTGATGATAAAGGGGCAGAGACTGGCTTACTTCCTTGCCAATATGCAGAAAGAAAAAAGATGAGCTAAAAATACAAATTATCATTGTGGCAAATCAAACTAAAGCATTGTGTACTGATTCGCTCAAAAGTCGTGGAACTTCATTTCATGTGTCGCTTTGTAACCAAAGAGGTTAATGTAGTGGAATAACCCCGACAACGAGTTGCTTATCTTGCCACATAACTTGTTATAATAGATTAGAACTTTAATTTAGTTGAAAGACCACTTGTGCGCACATTCATTTGCCACTTAATGTGGCACATTTGTGTGTAGGACCAAGCAAGGACTCTGCCAAGCACTGAACTCTGAGTGCAACAACTGCGAATGCATTGCAAGGTGGTACGCAAATTTTTGAGAGCATCTACATTTGTACAAATAAATGAAAGCATTCAGTGTTGGGCTTAGGTGAAATATTCATAGTCTTATCTATTTTTTCTTCTCTGCTCTTCATATTAAAGCTTAGGGCGACTACTTTTTAGTTGGTGTTTTGGGCAATTTAGCGTCACGAAGTACACAAAGGATTGGAACCATAAGTGCACGTGTGTGGGTGTGCGTATGCGTGTGTATGTGAGACGACTACATAAAAATTAAAAATTGGTGCGTGACTACTATTCGGAATTCCGAGAAGGAAGGTTCAAATCTCCGCGAAACACCAAAATGAAGAAAAAGCGGTCGGACCTCCGCAGCCAATGGCAAACCTCCGAGTGTATTTCTGCCATGAAAAAGCTCCTCATCAAAATATCTGCCGTTCGGAGTCGGCTTGAAACTGTAGCTCCCTCCATTTGTGGAACAACGTCAAGACGCCCGCCACAAATAGGAGGAGCTCGGCCAAATACCCAAAACGGGTTAAAGCGCCAATTACGGGTTAAAGTGCCAATTAAGGATGTACTATTTTTCTAGTTTTACTTTCTTGGGATTTTCGGGACTCGTTATTACAGTCCTGTAGTCCCGAGACTAGCTCGAAAAATTCTATATTTCCATATTTCCCTCCATACTAAAGTCAATGTTTTCCCTCAATTTCATATACTGCGAAAGAAATGACAAGTCCCGAAAATCCCGAAATAAAAACTACCGAAAATCCGGGATCCTCGTTCTCCGGGTTTGACATCGCTATTACGTACCCTCGGCATACATGCACACACATGTTGGCACAGGCTAAGTAGTTGTTATAAAAACTCAAAGCAACACGCCCCACAACTCCCGCCCAATGCAACAACATAGCAAGAAACGCTCTTAGCGCCACAACCTGGGCGGCAAGCAAATGTGGCAAGTGTCTAAATTTCACGCCACACAAACATTCTTGTAGTGGTGTACTGCTGGCTTTGGTGGCCACCGAGCTTTTGGCATATTTCTTACACTGCCAGAAGGATGAAAAAGCAACAACGAGAATAAAAAAAAAAATAATCATCAGTAAAAAAAACAATGTGGCAACTAAGAACTACAAATGCGGTACCTACTCTTCACACATCGCATGGTACCTGCCACTTATTATCTTCTCGGTTAACCCAGTTAAGTGACTGCAAGGCGGGGGCGAATTTGCTCAGTGGTGGTGAATGGCATGTGAGTAAGTGGCATAAACTGCATTAAGTGTAAAGCGCATACAACTGTAGCGGGCTTTGGCAACAAGCAACCGCTTTGATGCAAGCTCTCTGCTTAGTTATCCTTGACTCGACTGCCAGAAACACTCTCGAGACAAGAGGGAACAGCACAGTCGACTCTCCTCATGCCACGACGACTGTATGTTCTTCAACTGCTGCGACATGCAACTTATTTGTGCAACATCGTGTAGTTATCAACACGTGCAACTACTTCTCAAGCTTCTATCTGCATCTGTTCCTTTTGTTGCTATTTACAATTATCTTCTTCTTTTTTTGTAGTTGTTATAAGACTATTTCACTTTGCTCTGTGTCCAATTGTTTTGCGCTCGAATTGCTCTCATCTATGTTGCCAACAAACATGTAACTTGAAACATTAATTACCAAACAATAAACAGCAGCAGCAACGGCACACAACTGGCTAGCTAACTAAGTTGCAACATAGTCACTTTCAACTGCAACAACTCATATTTTATAACATTTTTTTTTGTTTCAAGATGTTGCAAAACAAGTTTAAAATTCGTTACTTAACGAGTCAACTGTACTCGCGTCTACATTCAAAGTTATTTGTGTCTCTATAAATGTGAAACGATTCACTAAGGTGCCTTTGTAGTGCTCCCACCAGATGAATGATTCCCAGAAATGCAAAAAAGCTGAATGGAAGTAACTACATACCATGCAATACACTGCGAGCACCAAGAAGTAGCTTTGTCTGGAGAGCTTTTGTGCCGCCCTTCAATTAAAGCCCTTTTTAGCTCGTCCTTTTTAGAAAATTTGACTGTAAATATGCCACCAAATGGTTGAAGTGCCACTCTGGCACTCCCCAAGTAGCACTAAAGCGACATTTTGACCCCATTATGAGACCTCCAACAGCCAGATATCTACAGCCAGCCAGGGCTGTTGATATAATACAGCAAATTGATCGATCGTCGAATGACCCAAGGTCCCTGAGGCCGATTTAGTCCCCTTCCTGGCAAGCTCATCAGCAATTTCATTTCCCTCTATGCCCCTATGTCCTGGAACCCAGATCGGAAAATTGTTACCTGTACAGCCAAGCGATTTAATCTCCTCCTTACAGGAGTTTACTAGTTTGGTTCTGCACCATGGCGTAGTCAGTGCCTTGATCGCGGTTTGTGAGAAAAGGTTAATATCTCTCTTCCCACGTTCCCTAAGCATTTTGTATGCCTGAATTATAGGAAAGACTTCTGCTTGAAAAACACTGGCTTATGTAGAGGAAACCCCTACTCCGACTCCCGATTCCATCGTGGAACCGTCAGTGAAGACAGAGGTGCAAGCTTTGGTGCAGATTTTCCCCTCGATCAATTCCTAACTATTTGGACTCAATTAAATTTAGTTCAGTCATGTTCGTCTTGCATATATGGCAGCGTCTGTTTTTCTCAGTTTTTAACTTACCTAAGTTATGATTCCACCACGGCACTGATCTCTGTTTTTTTTTATTATTAAGTGTTTTTAGTGTAGATTCATTAGCAGATTGATTTTCCTACGGTTGGCTGCTTCTGCATTCGAAGTGTTTACATTTCTTATCAAATGGTTCCCAGTTTACAAGGCCAGTTTTGAATGAAGTCTTACTGGTTGCGTTTGATCGATAAACAGACGGGAGGAGCGAAATAAAAATGGAGAAATGATCGCTTCCGTTTAAATCATTGTGAGTGCCCCAATCAGCGTGAACTGCAAGATCGGGCGTACAGAAAGTTAGGCCTATTTGCGGGATTGAATAAAAAAATTCGGTAATATGTTACCTTTCCGGTTGTTAGGGCGTGAACCCCAGCTTTGGTGCCAACTATTAAAGTCACCAGTGATAACGCACGCGTGGTTAGTTTGATTAAATACAGCCTCTTTTTTTTAGTTTTTGAGTTTATTGTTGTCAAAGTCCTTTTCAGTTTGAATTACCTCGATTTCTATAGATTTATGTAGCTACACCACGTATGATGAGTTCGAGTTGAATCAGTTCAACAGGAAGTTGCTTGGAATTGGCATGTTTTGGAATTTTGTATACACATTAGGATGGGTCGAGCATTATAAAGTTCTAACAAATTTGGCAACAATTTTTTTTCTAATGAAAAATTTATGCACATACATACACACATAAATATTCCAAAGCAAACGCAGCAGAAATAATTTGCGAGTCTGTACAGTGAAGGACTTAAGTCTACGTTCAGCAGTATTTTTCTTATTTCCCAGAGGGTATACAATAATTGAAAGAAAAAAAACCAACAAAACAAACAAAAGTAGGAGAAATGACAAGTTTTTGAATATTTAGGGAATGATTCGGAAAGATTGTGATTTATCAGATATAAACTAATCAAACTTATGAAAACAAAGTGCCGTGTGTTAAATTGTGAAAGCATAAATTGATATAAATCCTCCAAATGCAGTCACTGCTCGACTCTTAGGATACGGCAAATTAGGAAAGCGCAATCTCTTTCTCCATCATTCTCGCTTTGTATTGTTGTGAGTCGGCTCGAAAAGTTTCTCGGTTTGCTGCTATAATAATACCAGATCGAAATTTACCATCTTCCCCAAGTTTATTTCCATTAAAGAAGCTTTGCTAACTAAGATTTCGGCACACTTTTACGAATTAAAAGAGTTTGTTAAGACAAACGATATTAAGTGATGATATTTAAGCCAATAATTGGAGCCTGTCTTCACAGAGCTATACAAATTGTTAACTCTATTGCCTTTAATACTTTACATTACTTATTTAAACAAAAAAATCTAGAAATTAACCGAAAAATGCATTCAAATATTATATAACCTGTATGTAAAATTATGTCATCTTCTGTTACACATATTCAACTTCATCTATATTTTTCTTCTAATATTGTAATATGGACCTTTCTTACTTTGACATCCACTATTTTTAACTGATCTGGCAATATGATCTGCTGACCAACCATCAAAATCAAAATGCAACAAACAAATAAAAAGCACAGTTTACGTCAAATGGTTTCAAAGTTTTTTTGTATCATGCTAATCATACCTATAGATTTCGTTCATGACTTACGAGTATATGTATGTATGTATGCACACATATCATGGTTCAATTATTATTAATATATACTTAAATTTCTTAATAGGGGAATCACACGTTAAATGCAGTATAAAAAGTGGAATGCAACGTGGTAATGCAGTTATAAATTGACGTTAATTTGCTAACGAGCTTTTTAGCATAGTGCGTCGAATAATTTTTTGTTCTAATAACAAGTCTTATTAACTTTATTTTTTAAAGTTATCATTTGGAAACTAATTTCTAAATATGCCAAACCCGAATCCATTAGAAGCTCTTGCGATCGGAGCCGGTGCTGGCCTCCTATATTGGTGGTTTAGGAGCGGCTCCAACGAGCAAAGAGTTACTCCAAAGATACTGCTACAACAACAAATAGTTGTAATAAACAACTATAAGCAATGTGAGGACGCCGTGAAGATTTTACGAAAGTGGGTATATCCATTTTAATGGAGCCAAGTTTAAAGCATACATTAATTCCATTTTTAGGCACTGCGAAGAAAATCCAGTATTAGGCTTTGACTGCGAGTGGGTGTGGGGATCGAAGGGAGTAGATCTTTTACAGTTGTGCACTCACAAGGGCTATTGTGCATTAATTCGTTTGTGTGCAATGGACACTTTGCCACCATCACTTGGCGACTTACTGAATGATTCTCATATAGTTAAAGTTGGCGTCGCTCCACTTGACGACGCTGGGCGGCTTTCAAGAGAATTTAACCTAACGACTGTTTCTACATTAGATTTGCGTTTTGTTGCCGTTCTTACTGGTGAAAAACCTGGTACTTTGGCTGCTACGTATAACAGCGTGGTAGGCGGTACTCTAAATAAGTGTTGGCAATTGTCTGCATCTAATTGGCAAGCGAATAATCTGACACAAGAACAAATTGACTATGCTGCTGGTGATGCCATCACTGGTATACAAATATATACAACTCTAGCTCAAAAAGTGTCGGATGTAAGCGTTTTCGAACAGTATTACGATCAGAGATATGATCCGTATCATCACGATAGATTAAAACCCATTGTAACAAACACATGCCCACTGCAGTGAAGTTAATATACATACATATGTACGTCTGTTTAATATAATGATCGGTCTTTGTATGTATATACGTGTATCTATGGCAAAAGCTTAAATATATATCAAGGCGAATTTATAGAAGGTGGTATAGAATACATTTACATGTACGTATTTTGTTTTTTCAATTTGGTTGCTCATATGTATATATGTATGTATGTCAAAATTCAATGAGAATGTAAAAAAAAACAAATAAAACGACAATAAAGTAACAGTGCATTTTAAGGTATCAAATTTCAAATCGCGACTCGGAAAGTCAGCCACCAATTAGTGGTCTGCGCTTAAAACTAGTTGGGAGGGGCGGGAGGAATGTTTAGTCTGTATTTCGTTCGCTTTTAGTTTTTTTTATTAGGCATATCTGGGAACCTGGTGACATGGAAATTACAGGAAGACGCCTTGCCGATAAGCTAACTAGACGGGCTCACCTGGCTGTTTCCGAAGTTCGAGAATTGGTATCTTCTTGAATGTCTGTGGTCTGCTACTAGAGAGGTAAGCTTTGCGTCGACGCTGGGCAAGTATGTACACAAATTTGTAAGGTCCCGATATCCATCTGACTACATTTGGATCAGAGGCGGTCAAGGGAGCTTCCAAACTTAACAAAGCTTCAGAGTCCGAGTTTTGTAGGCTCGTTTACTGGGTATTGTACGCGAGGTATGCATTCGGCATTGCTTCGATACCTTACTGCGCTATTTGTCTTGAGGATAAGGTGGAGTAATCTCAGCATCTTCTTAATTGTCAAGGGATAACCGACTGTACCGATTTCATTGTGAGTGTCGAAATATAATACAGTTATCGCCTGAATAGTTATTTCGCGCTCATCTTTCTATAATATGTTCTAACCAATTTACAGTAAAACATTGTTTCGGATTGAAGAACTCGTACATATTTATATGCACATATACAGCTAGTCACTTAAGTAAGTATACACGAGTTTTGTTTTTGGAAAAAGTTAAAGTTAATAAGTTTTAGTACGTAATCGCAAATTTTAACAAATTACAATTTTTTCATGTACATATGTATTTACGTAATGGCACACGCCTTCATATGCTGTAAATGAAAGAAACCTTTCGTGAGTAGTGACAATCGGCTAAAAGGCGTTGCATTCGCAAAAGATCATGAATGGTGTAACCAAGCGATTTGGAACAACGTCATATTTTCTGAAGAATTCAAATGTAATATTAGTGGGTCCGATGGTCGTTAAAAAGTATGGAGAAAAATGTAAATCCTATACACCTAATCCTGTTTTACGCGGTCTTTTTTACACGGTTTGAAAATAAAATATTTTTAATTTAAATTAAAATGTTTTGTGCCTAAATTTTTTTTGTCAAATTTAATTTTTGCAAAATACATATGTTAATATCACAAATTTAGGGAATTCCCTTTTTGTGCATACAAGCAAATTTACCGGTCAGAGCAATTGAAATGTGTTAATATTTTGTGAATTGAGTATCTATGTTGGCGTCGCTAATAAACAGTTACTTTATTTTTCGCGATTTTGACAAGTCGGACGTCAGCTCCCTTCGCAATACAAAACAAACAAAAGTAGGAGAAATTACAAGTTTTTGAAGATTTAGTGAATGACTCGGAAATATTGTGATTTGTCAGATAAACTAATCAAAATCTAGGAATTAACCGAATAATGCATTCAAATATTATATAGCCTCTATGTAAAATTATGTCATCTTCTGTTACACATATTCAACTTCATCTATATTTTTCTTCTAATATTGGAATATGGACCTTTCTTACTTTGACATGCACTATTTTTAACTGATCTGGCAATATGGTCTGCTGACAAACCATCAAAATCAAAATGCAACAAACAAATAAAAAGCACAGTTTACGTCAAAAGGTTTCAAAGTTTTTTTGGATCATGCTAATCATACCTATAGATTTCGTTCATGACTTACGAGTATATGTATGTATGTATGCACACATATCATGGTTCAATTATTATTAATATATACTTAAATTTCTTAATAGGGGAATCACACGTTAAATGCAGTATAAAAAGTGGAATGCAACGTGATAATACAGTTATAGATTGGCGTTCATTTGCTAACGAGCTTTTTAGCATAGTGCGACCAATAGTTTTTCTTCTAATAACAAATCTTATTAACTATTTTCGGTATTTTTTAATTGCAATTAGCCGTATCATCGCAGCCACATGAGATAATTATGTATCCTGGGCGAAAGGTGCAGCTATTAAATTTGGGATTTGCAGCACCAGTCTGCTTTTTCCTTATAGCCTCCTGGATAGCATGTTGTATGGCCGTTAGTTTTTCCGTCGACCATATTGTAGTTGGATAGTCAGGAGGTATTATTCCCAACTTGGTGCTACACGCCGCGTCTTTGTAAGACATTTTTGTTAAGTCTACCTTGACTTCTGGATTAGGTACTGCTGCCTTTGGTCCTTCCGTTTCGGTAGTCTCGTCTGCCTTTCTTTAGATCAGCTGGTTTTTGAACCAGCTCTCTTGCCTCGTCAATGCTGTGACCCTTTCTCAGGAAATACTTTAGACGCTTTCTGTCGGCTCCACACAGCCGTACCCTGCCATGTTTTCATCCTTTCTTCCTGAGTCACGAGTGGGAAAAGCTAGTAGTTCCTCCTCTTCCTCTAGTGTAATTGCAGAAGCTTTACAATCTGGCCCCAGGGCCATGTCGTCAAATTCCATATCCTTGATTTCGCTGGCAGTTGGAGGGCATTGGTTGCACTTAGCTGCCTGCGATGTTGTTAGTAGTTCGGCACTGCTTACCGAAAGGTCGTTATCGACCTGGTTTATATTAGGCACTCCTGCCCTTTTTAATAAATTAATGTTTGACTCTGCCATGTGGTCCCATGAGTAAAGGGAAGGGAGGGTCGCGGTAAGGCTAATTACAACCAGAAGGCGCCCGATATCTGGAGGTCACCGTTATAAGACACACTTACGTAGTGCCATTCATCCTATAGGCACGGTTCGAATTACACCTAGGATCACGGGTTTTTCGAGTTTTGCCTCTCTAGATCCGCCATTTTTAGTTAAAAGCAGGGGCACCTCATGCAGGAGTGGCATTCTACCATAATGGTCGGTCTTTAGGCTACTGGCACAACTGCCATACGCCTCTGTGTGCATTGCCCCAAGAAGCAACGTACACCTCACCGCCATACCATATTATTTAACCCTCTAGTGCATAGAAAAGATTTTTTATAATAAAATTATGTTTTGTACTAATTAGAGGCCATAAAACACAAATATAATATTATTTTTATTTGTACGACCCGAATTCGCTCTGTGGCCCTGGAAATTAGCACCCCGCCTCTGGACGGTCTTATGCAGGTAGCTTAAAAAAAAATTACTAAAAATACAATACCACTTAAACAAGTAAACAGAAAACGTTTATTTATAAAAATTTAACTAATATATTATATAAAATAGTATACAAATTGTTAAGTTTGGTTCAAAGTCTAAGAAGAACGGATATATGTATATACATATACATACATTTACTTAGAAATAACTTCCCACCATATCTTCAAAAATGTCCTTTATTCAGCATGAAATTCCTTAAAACATGATTTTTTGACAGACATGCAAAGTGGTATGTTGCATTTTTCGCAATAAACTTGAGTCTCCGATTTACATGGTTTGTTACGACATTGACGATTACTACTTTCATCGCAGAAATTTGGCCAATGATTGAGACAATCATACCTTATATTGGGTGGTGGTAGGTAGAGTAACTTGTTTCCCTTTGGTACTTCTTCGGCTTGTTTTTCTGCAGTAGTGGGGCGACCTAATTTTTTCATTTCCGGTTATAGCGACGGGACAATGTGTTTCGGTTGCTCGGATTATTCGAGTTAAATGGCTGCACACCTGCATACGTTGACGCTAAACGAACTGATTTGCTGTCCTTCCAAACAACAGTAGAAATATCTACTCCAAATGCGGTGGCAACGAATTCCTCCGAATATCCACGAGGAGCTTTTTTCACCTCTAGCTGTTCATCGGTAGATAGTTTACAGTTTTTCACACGGTTGCCTCGAAAAGTTCCAAGCGAATAAATTCCATGACTTCGAAGGTAAACCAATAGTCCAAGCGACGTAAAGTAATTATCGAAATACACTATGTGGTTTGAAAAGTCTGGTATGTTTCTTGACAAACGGACAACAATATTTGAAGCGGCTCCCAAATCAGGCATTCCTTCTTCACGGACGGTATCGGCAGCGCCTGTAAACAATTCAAAACTATAAGAAAAACCTTTGGTGTCACAAATGGAGAATATTTTGAAAGCCCATTTATGAGGCTTTTTCGGCATATATGTACTGCTTGATATTTGTTTTAGACATTTTCGTGCCGCACATTTGTTCGTCGACGCTCAAACGCTGGGACCTTGGCACAGAGGAAAATCGAACATTCATATGTTTAATAATAGGTCGAACAAGGTACAAGATATCATAGTCAGCGTGGTCTCTAGATGGTGGTTTCGATCCATCAGCGAAATGTATGTAGCTCCGAATTTCTTCGAATCGATTTACTGGCGTGGCATTTTTTATTGGTTGAAAATAATGTCTGCCCCAATATGATCGCACATTCGGAAAGCGATATATAGACATAAATATCAGTATGCCAATATATTTTCGTATTTCTTGCACTGTGCAGACGAAAGTTGAATTTATTTTCTTCTGACAAGCATAGAGATTGGTTTCGTCACAAATCAGTTCCAATAGCTCTGTATTAAAAAAGTATGCGAAGCAGTCATAGGGTGTTTTTAAGTGAAAAAACTCTTCAAGATTCGGGTTATCGTCAACTCTTCAACATTTATTTGAAGATGATTTTTACGCCACAGTAAGTTTTGAAACTCTTTCATATTGTTTCGAAGATTAGCAACATCGCATTCAAAGTGCGCTGAAGAAGTTGGTATACCCCTTCCCGAAAATTAGTCTGTTCCTGTAATTTCAATTTCTCCTTGTGAAACCGGTACAGACATGCTTTTTAGATTTTCTTGTGGACCAGTTGGTACAGCAAGGGAAAGAGAAAGATCAGATACAGAAATGTTGTTAGCTGTTTCTTGTAGAAAGGAATCATTTTGATTGGGGACCACAAAATCTGGGTCATTCACGTCGTTGTCACTATCGAAATAATCGCCTTCAATTTCCTCATCACTGTTTTCGCAAAAGTTCATAAAGTCGTTGAACTCCTCATCTGACATCTTCGACAAGTCGTATTTGCGTTTGCGCCCCCACCGCGACATTTTTCTAGTGATAAAAAATATAAATCAGCATAATATGTGAACTTAAAGTTCAAAATAACTGAACATTTTTTTTTTTGAAAGCACTGCATACGGCCTCCTGTAGACGGTTGCAGCGTGAAGCACACAGTGGCACAATGTACATAAAAAAAAAAATGGAGAGCACTTTATCTCACTCTACACTTCTCAATCTACTTACCAAATATTTTTTTAACTCAATATTCCAATAGGGCACTTCTTAGGAAGTCTCACAAAAACACCTTCTCAGAAAAATACTTTTTTCGGTTATTTGATCACTTCTTTTAATTCCACTTGCAAAATTTTTGTAATATGAGCACATGCAGCTTTCACGTTCAAGGGTAAACTGAAGAATATGAATCGTGTAAGGTGCATGACAAACAAAAAAGCACTTCGTGTTTATAGTTTATTTTTTTTTTGCTTTTAAGTGTTGCCCGCCTGTAGGCGGTTATATGCACTAGAGGGTTAATAATAATTTTGATGAACACGTAGACTACAGAAATCCGCGTCGTTTTCTACGGGCCTAGACGTATGCGTCTGTAATATCACGCCATATGTCATCATATGACATAAGCCGTAGGCTGCAGTATATGGCTAGTATGTACAATAAGGCATATTGTTAAGCGACCTAATGTTTAAGTCGCTTACTGTTTATTGTATCAGCTTATTCTCCTATTCCCTTTCGTTTTCACATTTATTTTCATACTTTCCTAGAATGTTTCTCTTTAGTATATAAGCAGTAGTATTTTGAATTGGATTGCGCTATCGAGATATGAGTAACGATTTTTTATGGCCGGAATTGGATGGTATTGATCTGGACAACGTTTATTTTCAACAAGACGGCGCTACGTGCCACACAAGCAACGAAACCATTGATCTTTTACGGGAAAAGTTTCCGGGCCGTCACAATTGGCCATCGAGATCTTGTGATTTAACACCCTGTGACTTTTTTCTTTGGGGTGTCGTGAAAGAGAAGGTCTACGCCAACAGCCCAGAAAACAAAAAAATTTAGATTAATATGCAGATGTGACTTCTCTACAATTGCGGCTTATTACAACGAGACATAAACGTGATTGAAAACTTTTGGGCAGAGTCGCTAGAAGACATCCAAGAATGCAGCAGTATTAAAAACTGCAATAATGGAGGAATGGCAAAATATACCGAACGCAAACGACATAAACAAATGGGTCCATTCCATGAAAAAGCGAAATCTAGAGAAATCAAAAAATTATGCATTCACATTAGGCCTCTTCTTTTCGCCAAGAGTTAGCAAGTGGCGAATAGATAAAGTAACTGGTACAAATGAAATATGTCGGCAACGCGGGAAGAGTCTAGTGAGTTATAGCCGTACTCGCTAGCGGCGAATTTTACTCGATGACTTTGTTGTTGCTTTCGCATGCAATTTTTCGTCAAGTTAATCTAGCATAGAGATACCGAGCGTGGAAATAGCAAAAAGAAGAGGCCTATAATGTATTAAACAAAAAATTCAACAAAAGTTTGTAAAAACAGTTTATTCATAGTGTTGAAATAGTGTATTATTTGTTTTGTTGCTTTAGTTGTTGTTTTTCCAAAGAATATGAAACAATATTAAAAAGAAGTCAAAAATAAATAAAGAGTCTTTTTTTTGCTAATGAAGTCAAAAAATTTAATTTATTTTCAATGCCAAAACTCATTCTTGACAAACAGTAGTCTGTCAAGATTTCAATGATAATGTAAATTAAAAAAAAAACAAAGCGACGACAAAGGCTGTAAAGCGCAGCTCGGAAAACCAGGCAGCAATTGAGGCCTGGTTGGGAGGAATGCTTAGCCTTGCTCGATCGCATCCGATTGTTTTTTTAAGGATAAAAATTTTGTTTAATACTGTGGTTTCGAAAGCATTAATTTACAAAACCGATCATCTCGTTTCGTTTTTTTAAATTTATTGAATTGCTTTTTCTAGTTCTTATCTATTATTTATTAGTAAGCTAAATTTTGTTATTAGTCAGAAAGGAAGAAGTTTTTCAGTTTTTGCAGAGCACGATAAGAATTTTATGATTTTTTGACTTCTACACAATTCTACAAAAATCAAAGTCATTTATAATATAGTAGAATTTGAAACATGTTAATCATGAATGTGATAGTTGTCCCAAAGGGTGTCAATTACACGTGGAATATAGTTTCAGAGTATAATGAACGCCTTCATACGCATTGAGTTCTTGGTAGCCAATTATTTGAGAAAAGATGATGCAAGTGTTCCAATAGATTCAACGCCGATAGAAAACAACCCATGACCCGTTATTACGACGGAAAATATTTCACCTGATGAGACTGATTCTTTATCTACCAGTGTACCCTCGACTTCAAAAACTCCGACGCTTCCAGCAATTACTCAAATACCAGTCAACGTTTCGAAAGACGTGGGCGATTATATAGGGAAGAGAATTGATAAGCACGTAAGAAAAACTTTACTTCAAAACCCCCGGAAACCACCAGAAGATTATACTTTTCCATTTTCAACGAAAACTGTTTCTGGTAAAGCTATAAAGCATTATATCTCACAAAGCCATTTCGACCAGTATAAAGATTGGCTTATACTATCCGATGTAAAGAAAGGGCTTTTCTGTAAATATTGTCCATGGTTTACGCCTGGAAGTGAAGGAGGATATCAGCAGAACGTTTCTCTGGGAGTACTCGTCAGTCGGCCGCTAACGAATTTCAAAAATTTAGTTGGAAAGAACAGCGCTTTACAAGTTCACTTGCAACTGTTTTATTATAAAAGTGCGAAAAGGCTTGATGAAAAATTCTCATAACCCTCAGTATGATATTAATCATCTCCGCGAACAGAATTTTGCTGCAGAGAAGCAAAGAAATCGAGAGATACTTTCTCACTTCGCAGTAGCAACAATTTTTTTGGGCAGGCAAAACGTTTCGTTCCGTGGTCAGAGAGATGATGGCCCAATGAATCCAGATGAGCCATCAATGAAGAATGAGGGGAATTTTCGGGCAACACTAAGGTTGATGACTAATTCAGGTGATACAATTCTGAAGACTCATCTTCACGAGCTACTTATATCTGCAAGAAGAGCCAAAATCAATTGATCGATTGCTGCAAGGCTGAAATAGAGGATAAAATTTTAAACAAAGTTACACTGGCAAAGTTCTATTCACTTGTGTTGGATGAATCTCCAGATCTTTCAGGAAAAGCTCAGGTAATTCATTATTCGTTCATATGTAATTAGTTCGAGCGTTTGCATAAACATTATATTTTATTCATTAATCAGACGTTCAACACTCTATTGTTTCTTTTATAAAAGTTTTTCATTCAATTAACATTTTTATCAAAATGAAAAACTTTTGAATCATATATTTATTCATTTAGTGTGGAGTTTCTCTTAGATTTTTGTCAAACATTTGATTTTGGAAAGAGTTTATAATACAAAAACTCTTTCAGGAACACAGTTATAATAATTAAACATCCATATTTTAGCAAAATATTTTTTGTAGAATGTCAGTAATATACACCATATAAATTGTTGTCTTTAATAATGTAGAAATTTGGTACTTTGCATTGTTGCAGGTGAGCCTTATCCTACGATATGTTGATTTAACTGCAAACGGACCTTGCATCAGAGAAGAGTTTATGGCATACATTGATGCTTTTGGTGAACTGTAAAAGAATGACACAGCAGAAGATAGTAACTCCGACGACTCTGAAGTGGAAAATGAAGATCCCTCTACTGAGACCACTGAAGAAGAAAGCCAAACTGATGTGGAATTATCTCTCACGGGGGTTGCTCTTGCGAAAATTGTTCAGGCGGAGATGAAAAAGATAAATCTTGACTTAAAACACCCTGTTTTTCTCACAAACTAAACAGCACTATCTCTAAGTCTGCAAAGTTCGAGTCAGTGAAATGGTTTGCAACACTATACGCGAAGTTGACAAGTTGTTCAAAAAATCGTTTCCTAAACGTTCAACTGCGTTAGCAAAAATACTTGGAGAACAACTTATACAGCTATGCGAAACAAGATGGGTTCAACGGCATGATGCTGTTATTCAATTTGCCGTAAAAATGTCGTTAATTGTTAAAGCTTTGACAAAAATAAGTGAGTGGATAAACAAGGAAACAGCAGGGAAAGCAACAGTTCTCATAGCAGCTTTGGGCAAATTTGAATTTATCGTTGGGCTTTTCTGTTTGTGTGATATTTTATCTTTGACTCATTCCCTCAGCGTACAGCTTCAGAAAGAATCCATCGATAATGCAAAAGCATCGGCAATGATATATACGCTGCTTCGAATCGAAAAGAAGAAGCTGATGCAAACTTCAGAAGTATTTTTTCAAATGCAAAAGGACTGGCACAGAAACTTGATATTCCCGAACAGAAGCCAAGAACTTGTGGACGAAACGGGAGAATTACAACGTCAGCACTTGCGAAGATTACTACAGGGTTTCGGTGTACATTCCTTTGTTGGATACCATCTGCGAAGATTTTAAATTACGTTTCTCAAGAGAAGTTCTAGACGGTTTCCAATTGATTTTGCTGCTTCCTCTAAAAGTATATGCGCTTGATACGACTGAGATTGAAAATCTTATCAGCTGTTTAATGGAAAGATTCAAAAGACTCATATCTAATGACATCGTACAACGTTTAAAGTTCAAAGGCGAGTTGAACTACTGGAAATGTTATTGGCAGCAGAAGAGGAAGATTCCAACAAATAAACTTCCAACCACTACATTGCAAGCTTTGGACAACAAAAGTTCAGAATTCAATAAATAAATATTAATAAACAAAACTACATTATATTGTTATAACTTTGTTTCTGAAAAAAGTTTTCTCCTCCCAAAAATGACCTCTGGATCTGCCCCTAACACAGTATCACTGGCATAGTCTGCCGACCAACCACCAAAATCAAAATGCAACAAATAAAAAGCACAGTTTACGTCAAAAAGTTTCAAAGTTTTTTTGTATCATGCTTATCATGCCTATAGATTTCGTTCATGACTTACGGGTATATGTATGTATGCACACTTATATACTTCAAACAGGGGAATCACACCTTAAATGTAGTATAAAAACTGGAATGGAACGGAGTAATACAGTTATAGATTGGCGTTCATTTGCTAACGAGCTTTTTAGCATAGTGCGTCGAATAATTTTTTGATCTAATAACAAGTCTTATTAACTTTTTTCGGTATTTTTTAAAGTTACCATTTGGAAACTAATTTCTAAATATGGAAAACACAATTCCATTAGAAGCAGTTGTGTTCGCAGCTGTTGCTGGCCTCCTATATTGGTTGTTTAAAAGCGGCTCTAACGGGAAAACAGTTGTAATAAACAACTATAAGCAATGTGAGGACGCCGTGAAGATTTTACGAAAGTGAGTATAACCATTTTAATGAAGTCAAGTTTAAAGCATACATTAATTCCACTTTTAGGCACTGCAAAGAAAATCCAGTATTAGGCTTTGACTGCGAGTGGGAGTGGGGATGGATGGGAGTAGATCTTTTACAGTTGTGCACTCACAAGGGCTATTGTGCATTAATTCGTTTGCGTGCAATGCGCGCTTTGCCACCATCACTTGGCGACTTACTAAATGATTCTCATATAGTTAAAGTTGGCGTCGATCCACTTAACGACGCTGAGCGGCTTTCAATGCAATATACCAACCTAACGCCTGTTTCTACATTAGATTTGCGTTTTGTTGCCGTTCTTACTCGTGAAAAACCTGGTACTTTGGCTGCTATGTATAAGAGCGTGGTAGGCGGTACTCTAAATAAGTGTTGGCAATTGTCTGCATCTAATTGGCGAGCGAAATATTTGACACAAGAACAAATTGACTATGCTGCTGGTGATGCCATCGCTGGTATACAAATATATACAACTCTAGCTCAAAAAGTGTCGAATGTAAGAGTTTTCAAACAGTATTACGATCGGAGATATGTTCCGTATCATCACGATTCATTAAAACCCATTGCAACAAACACATGTTCACTGCAGTGAAATGAATATACATACATACATATGTACGTCTGTTTAATATGATGATCGGTCTTGGTATGGATAGGTGTATCTATGGCAAAAGCTTAAATATAGGATTTTTCAGTAAGAGCGCTTCAACTTTTGAACTTTTTTTGAATAAAACACAAACGGTTTGACTTTTTTAACTATTTTTTTTTTATTATCGAGTTTGAACATATACATTTAAGTATAAAATTCGATTTCTTTTGCATGACCACCGCGTGCACGTTTTACGAAGTCCAATCGTTGAACCCAGTTTTCGACCACTCTTTTGCATAAATCGGCCGAAATTCCAGTAATTTCGCGTTCAATATTGCCTCTGAGCTCACAAATCGTCGCCGGCGTGTTACTGTAGACCAATGACTTCACATAACTCCAAAACGGGACGGCTTGTTAAATGGACCGTAAAATGTCCGTATTGCTCTTAAAGTAGCAGCAACAGAACGATTATTTTCATAAAAAATTTCCACGATTTGCAATCGTTGCTCAAGTGTTTAGGGTTCAATGATGAAATGTACACTAATGAAGTTTACAAATGACAAGCGAAAAATAAAAAATATTGGGTCGTTCGCCCTCCCTATCGGAAATAAGTTGAAGCGCACCTATTGAACAACCCTATATATATCAAAGCGAATTTATAGAAGGTGGTATAGAATACATTTACATGTACGTATTTTGTTTTTGCAATTTGGTTGCTCATATGTATATACATATGTATGTATGTCAAAATGCAATGAGAGTGTAAAAAAACAAACAAAACGACAATAAAGAAACAGTGCATTTTAAGGTATCAAATTTCAAATCGCGACTCGGAAAATCAGCCACCAATTAGTTGTCTGCGCTTAAAACTAGTTGGGAGGGAAGGAGGAATGTTTAGTCTGTATTTCGTTCGCTTTTAGTTTTTTTATTAGGCATATCCGGGAAGCTGGTTACATGGAAATAACAGGAAGACGCCTTGCCGATAAGCTAACTAGACGGGCTCACCTGACTGTTTCCGAAGTTCGAGAATTGGTATCTTCTTGAATGTCTGTGGTCTGCTACTAGAGAGGTAAGCTTTGCGTTGAACGCTGTGCAAGTATACAAATGTGTAAGGTCCCTATATCCATCTGACTACATTTGGATCAGAGGCGGTCAAGGGAGCTTCCAAACTTAACAAAGCCTCAGCGTCCGAGTTTTATAGGCTCTTTTACTGGGTATTGTACGCGAGGTATGCCTTCGGCATTGCTTCGATACCTTTCTGCGCCATTTGTCTTGAGGATAAGATGGAATAATCTCAGCATCTTCTTAGTTGTCAAGGGGTAACCGACTGTACCGATGGCATAGAGAGTGTCGAAATGTAATACAGTTATCGCCTGAATAGTTATTTCTCGCTCATCTTTCTATAATATGTTCTAACCAATTTACAGTAAAAAATTGTTTCGGATTGAAGAACTCGTACATATTTATATGCACATATACAGCTAGTCACTTAAGTAAGTATACACGAGTTTTGTCTTTGGAAAAAGTTAAAGTTAATAAGTTTTAATACGTAGTCACAAATTTTAACAAATTACAATTTTTTATGTATGTACGTAATGGCACACGCCTTCATATGCTGTAAATGAAAGAAACCTTTCGTGAGTAGTGACAATCGGCAAAAAGGCATTGCATTCGCAAAGATCATGAATGGTGTGACTAAGCGATTTGGAACAACGTCATATTTTCTGATGAATTCAAATGTAATATTAGTGGGTCCGATGGTCGTGAAAAAGTATGGAGAAAAATTTAAATCCTATACACCTAGTCCTGTTTTTACGCGGACTTTTTTACACGGTTTGAAAATCTAATATTTTTAATTTGAATTCAAATTTTTGAAGTGAAACTTCTTTAGGCGCGTCGGGGGCCCCAAGGCAGATTGAAAATAGGCGAGTGAAACGGTAAGTTCGGAGCGTTACCGAAATCCGTCAAATGGGCGGGGCCAAGGAGCAGCTGCTCCTTCCCACTCTCGCCTATTCGCTCTCTCGCATCGCAAGCGCTGAACGATGTGAGGGAGGCAACCGACAACGGGTATTATAGATAGCCATAGCCCGTGCAAATGAGTGCTGTGTGTGAGTATCAGATAAAGCGCCGATTGGATGTGTGTAAGCGGGAAAGCAATAAGAAACTGCTGTGAAGTAAATAGATGGTAGGTATGGAGGAGACCAAGCGATACAATGAGTGCGTTTGCCAAACGAGTGACGATAGTTGAAGTAGAAGGTTGTAAAATGACATTTCAACCGTTTCGGTGATCAAAGCAAATTGATTAACGCGCCAAGAGTAGGCAAAAATACCATTGGAAGTGCAAAGAAATGTCAGCGTCAAGTGCAACACTGCACCCAAGTGTCAAATTTGAAGCTAATAAGGACCAAAATAAATAGTACAAATTTATGTGGAGTGATATATGGTAGAAAAAAAAAAATGAAAACCTGAATTTAACACGAGAGAGGGGGTAGAGATCTAAACCGGGGCTCCCATGCATGGAACAACCAACTTAGAAGTTTCACTTCTACCGTGCGTGAGTCTGACAGACCCTAGTTTTTTTTTCTTAAAACTTATAATAAAACATATAAAATCGTTTGACATTATTTTACAACGGCTGAAACCAACTAATCCTTTCAAATACGAAACGCAATTTACAGCGTACATTATACGCCAACCCTCGTTTGCTCGAACATGTGCTATTTACAATAATGGCAATTACTTCTTTGAACAAGTTTGATCATTTGAACGCAAAGGCCGATGCTAATTTTATTCAATGCTGCTTTTTGTTCAATTATTAGATTTGAGCCGAAGACATTAGATCATACGTGTTGACTGCGCTGAACTACGCGTTCGCCTGCATGAGCTGACTGCACTTGACCAAATATTTTGGTTCAATTGACTGAATGTGAGCAAGAAATTTAGCGTATGAACAACTCAAGAAAACAGTGAGCCATGCAGGTCTCTGATGCACACATATCATGGTTCAATTATTACACAGGCCTGCGAAATCGCGCTTTTTTACAGTTTCTACAACCGCTACGGGTGTTTCTTGAAGGTTTTTTTATGCTTAAAACGAATATGACCTTGAAAATGCTCCAGCACGTCAGGATTTTCGGCAATTTGAGGTTAAATAGTCAAAAATTGCAGATTTTGGCCATTTTTTACATATTTTTTTGAGCAAGGTAAAGTTTGTTTTTAATTTTCCACAACGGCATCATAAAGTACTAGTCTTCAGCTTTAAAATCCATTTTTAAAAATATTTTTACGATTAATATAAAAAAAGTTATTCTATTAGGATTAGGCACTGCTGCCTTTGGTCCTTCCTCGTCAATGCTGTGACCCTTTCTCAGGAAGTACTTTAGCCGCTTTCTGGCGGCACCACACAGCCGCACTCTGCCATGTTTTCATCCTTTCTTCCTGAGTCACGAGTGAGAGAAGCTAGTAGTTTCTCCTCTTCCTCTAGTGATATTACAGAAGCTTGCCATCTGGCCCCAGGTCCATGTCGTCAACTTTCATATCCTTGATTTCGCTGGCAGTTGGAGGGAACTGGTCGCACTTAGCTGCCTGCGATGTTGTTGGTAGTTCGGCACTGCTTACCGAAAGGTCGTTATCGACCTGGTTTATATTAGGCACTCCTGCCCTTTTTAATAAATTAATGTTTGACTCTGCCATGTTGTCCCACGAGTAAAGGTGAAGGGAAGGTCGAGCCACGACAGTGACCCGGTGTCGCGGTAAGGTTAATTACAACCAGAGGGCGCCCGATATCTGGAGGTCACCGTTATAAGACACACTTACGTAGTGCCATTCATCCTATAGGCACGGTTCGAATTACACCTAGGATTACGGGTTTTTCGAGTTTTGCCTCTCTAGATCCGCCATTTTTAGTTAAAAGCAGGGGCACCTCATGCAGGAGTGGCATTCTACCACAATGGTCGGTCTTTAGGCTACTGGCACAACTGCCATACGCCTCCCATTGCCCCAAGAAGCAACGTACACTTCACCCCCATACCATATTATTTAATAATAATTTTGATGAACACGCAGAGTACAGAAATTCGCGTCGTTCTCTACGGGTCTAGGCGTCTGCGTCTGTAATATCACGCCATATGTCAGCATATGACATAAGCCGTAGGCTGCAGTATATTGCTAGTATGTACAATAAGGCTTATTGTTAAGCGACCTAATGTTTAAGTCGCTTACTGTTTATTGTATCAGCTTATTCTCCTATTTCCTTTCGGTTTTCGTTTTTACATTTATTTTCATACTTTCCTAGAATGTTTCTCTTTAGTATATAAGAAGTAGTATTTTGAATTGGATTGCGCTATCGAGATATGAGTAACGATTTTTTGTGGCCGGAATTGGATGGTATTGATCTGGACAACGTTTATTTTCAACAAGACGGCGCTACGTGCCACACAAGCAACGAAACCATTGATCTTTTACGGGAAAAGTTTTCGGACCGTCACAATTGGCCATCGAGATCTTGTGATTTAACACCCTGTGACTTTTTTCTTTGGGGTCTCGTGAAAGAGAAGGTCTACGCCAACAGCCCAGAAAACAAAAAAATTGAGATTAATATGCAGATGTGACTTCTCTACAATTGCGGTTTCTTACAACGAGACATAAATGTGATTGAAATCTTGTGGGCAGAGTCGCTAGAAGACATCCAAGAATGCAGCAGTATTAAAAACTGCAATAATGGAGGAATGGCAAAATATACCGAACGCAAACGACATAAACAAATGGGTGCATTCCATGAAAAAGCGAAATCAAAAGAAATCAAAAAATTATGCATTCACATTAGGCCTCTTCTTTTCGCCAAGAGTTAGCAAGTGGCGAATAGATAAAGTAACTGGTACAAAAGAAATATGTCGGCAACGCGGGAAGAGTCTAGTGAGCTATAGCCGTACTCGCTAGCGGCGAATTTTACTCGATGACTTTGTTATTGCTTTCGCATGCAATTTTTCGTCAAGTTAATCTAGCATAGAGATACCGAGCGTGGAAATAGCGAAAAGAAGAGGCCTACAATGTATTAAACAAAAAAATTAACAGAAGTTTTTAAAAACAGTTTATTCATAGTGTTGAAATGGTGTATTATTTGTTTTGTTGCTTTAGTTGTTGTTTTTCCAAAGAATTTGAAACAATATAAAAAAGAAGTCAAAAATAAATAAAGAGTGCTACTTTTTGCTAATGAAGTCAAAAAATTTAATTTATTTTCAATGTCAAAACTCGTTCTTGACAAACAGTAGTCTGTCAAGATTTCAATGGGAATGTAAATTAAAACAAAAACAAAGCGACAACAAAGGCTGTAAAGCGCAGCTCGGAAAACCAGGCAGCAATTGAGGCCTGGTTGGGAGGAATGCTTAGCCTTGATTTCGATCGCATCCGATTGTTTTTTTAAGGATAAAAATTTTGTTTAATACTGTGATTTCGAAAGCATTAATTTACAAAACTGATTATCTCGTTTGGTTTTTCAAAATTTATTGAAATGCATTTTCTAGTTCTTATCTATTATTAATTAGTAAGCTAAATTTTGTTATTAGTCAGAAAGGAAGAAGTTTTTCAGTTTTTGCAGAGCACGATAAGAATTTTATGATTTTTTGACTTCTACATAATTCTACAAAAATCAAAGTCATTTATAATATAGTAGAATTTGAAACATGTTAACCCATTAATGCTCACACCTAAAAAAAGGGGTTAAGATAGGTGACTGAAATTTTCACCACCTATTTGTGTTGATGTTAAACGGTTCATTTCCATTTTTCAAAAAAATATCTCATAAGATGTGGGCGTGGCAAAGCGTATGATATATCATACATAAGCGTATTCGGAGAGCTACTTCTTTGAAAATAAAACTTCAATATATACATAGGTTTTGAATTCAAATCAACATTTTATTTATAAAGTGACATATTATACATCTATACATTTTTAAATTTCTTAGTTATTTAAGGGGTTAGGTGGGTTACAGAGGTTCAAAAAAAGGGTATTTTTACTAATTTTTTTTTATTATATACAATCATATATTTTATTTAAACAATTCAGCATATCAAAGATACATATTTAAACAGTATTTTGTGAAATTTTTATTTAAAAATTGCGAAAACTCAGCCGTTGTTACCTCATCTCCCTTAACGTCTCACAAAAAAATGCTCTTGCCGTGGACAGCATAACTCATTATTGGTTCATCTAAAATCAAAAAACCAAAAATATTTCGTTAGTACATGGATCAATCTCGTTACTGGACGAAGGAAAAAAAAACAAATTTAATTTGAATTTTTGACAGACTTTGAACAAAAAAACACATTTTTTGGTCAAATTTTCGTCCTGTGTTGGCTCGAAAAAATTAGTTGCAATAAAAAAAAAAATCCTTCGTTCAATAACTTGATAATGTTATTCCAAAGATGTGTGCAAAATTTGAACAAAATCGCTTCATAACTTTTCGAGAAATCGTGTCCACCGACTTCAAAAATCGAGTTTTGAGATAAACGCGTTTAAAAACGAAACGCTGCACTGACATGGCCTGATGGGCGGAACTTCTGAAGGGTCTATCTCGTAGAATTTTACTCGGATCAATTTGAAATTTTAGGAAAATATTTTAAACATATTATACTATTTAATAAGACAAAAAAAAATAAATCGATTTTTTGAAATTTTCAAACCCACCTAACCCCTTAATAAGTCAGTTACACGATATTAGTAAAAACAGTTATCTGGGTGCAATCCGAAACTACCTTTCATGCATATAAGTTTCGTACACTTGCCACAAAATTTGCATCGGCGTTGAATTCTTGAGTTATTTACGTAGTGCTTGACTCCATCGTATCTAGTTTCGTTTTCTCGCTTCCTCTTTCGTGCTGAAACTGGACGAAGTTCTACTGGTTTTGAAAGAATGCTTACCAAAATAAGGCTCCATCGATTCGTCTATAGAAAATGAAGTTCCATATGGTTTTCCAAGCTCTTTAAATTTTGTATTTAAATGATTCAGAATAGGCTGTGCTTTGAATGCTTTATTATTCACTACAATTTGTGTATTATTATTGAAATGAATTGCAGATTGTAGATGGAGAGACCAGACGAAATGCAAAATCAGCAGAACGTTATAACCTCAAGCAATCGTCGACATTAATAAACATGAAACGACGGGACACCTGTAGACTTAAGGCAGTCATAACTGGCTTCTGGTCTATCCGAGAACAAGCCGCCAAAAGGGCATCCCTCACAACACATACGGTCATAGTTGTAAACAACCGGAGAAAAAAGAAACAATCTTCCATTTCCTCTGTGAATGCCGTGCCCTATGGAAGGACAGAATGTTAAGCCTGGGCAAACCGTTGTTCGAGAGTCTCGAGCAACTGTCTGGCTTAGACGTCAACAACCTAATAAGGTTCCTAAACCGCACAGACTGGATAAAGTCCTGCTGCAAATAACTGTTAAACAATTTGGTAACGAGGATGTGGCAACAAAATGGTGCGGAGGCGCTAGTTGGATTCTGGATGAATCACCACTCTAACCAACCAACCAACCAGGTTGATGATTAATTCAGGTGATACAATTCTGAAGACTCATCTTCAGAACGCATCTTCACGAGCTACTTATACTCGTATCTGCAAGAAGAGCCAAAATCAATTGACGAGTGCTGCAAGGCTGAAATACAGGAGAAAATTTTAAACAAAGTTACTCTGGCAAAGTTCTATTCACTTGTGTTTGATGAATCTCCAGGTGTTTCAGGAAAAGCTCAGGTAATTCATTTTTCGTTCATATGTAATTAGTTCGACCGTTTGCATACACATTATATTTTATTCATTAATCAGAGATTCAACACTCTATTTACAAAACTTTTCAATCAATTAACATTTTTATCAAAATGAAAAACTTTTGAATCATATAATTATTCATTTAGTGTGGAGTTTCTCTTAGATTTCTGTCAATCATTTGATTTTGGAAAGAGTTTATAATGCAAAAACTCTTTCAGGAACACGTTCAGTTACAATAATTAAAAATCCATATTTTAGCAAAATATTTTTTGTAGAATGTCAGTAATATACACCATGTAAATTGTTATCTTTAATAATGTAGAAATTTGGTACTTTGCATTGTTGCAGGTGAGCCTTATCCTACGATATGTTGATTTAACTGCAAACGTACCTTGCATCAGAGAAGATTTTATGACATACATTGATGCTTTTGGTGAACTGTCGAAGAATGACACCGCAGAAGATATTGACTCCGACGACTCTGAAGTGGAAAATGAAGATCCCTCTACTGAGACCACTGAAGAAGAAAGCCAAACTGATGTGGAATTATCTCTCACGGGGGTTACTCTTGGGAAAATTGTTCTGGCGCAGATGAAAAAGATGAATCTTGACTCAAAACTTTGCGCCGCAATAGGGACTGATGCCTGTGCTGTTATGCAGTCAGATCGAAGTTCTAAAAGTAGCAGAAAACGCGGTAGTAACACCCTGTTTTTCTCACAAACTAAACAGCACTATCTCTAAGTCTGCAAAGTTCGAGTGGGTGAAATGGTTTGCAACACTATACGCGAAGTTGACAAGTTGTTCAAAAAATCGTTTCCTAAACGTTCAACTGCGTTAGCAAAAATACTTGGAGAACAACTTATACAGCTATGCGAAACAAGATGGGTTCAACGGCATGATGCTGTTATTCAATTTGCCGCAAAAATGTCGTTAATTGTTAAAGCTTTGACAAAAATAAGTGAGTGGATAAACAAGGAAACAGCAGGGAAAGCAACAGTTCTCATAGGAGCTTTGGGCAAATTTGAATTTATCGTTGGGCTTTTCTGTTTGTGTGATATTTTATCTTTGACTCATTCACTCAGCGTACAGCTTCAGAAAGGATCCATCCATAATGCAAAAGCATGATATATACGCTGCTTGCAACTTTTCAAAATCGAAGGGAAGAAGCTGATGCAAACTTCAGAAGTATTTTTTCAAATGCAAAAGGACTGGCACAGAAACTTGATATTCCCGAACAGAAACCAAGAACTTGTGGACGAAACGCGAGAATTACAACGTCAGCACTTGCGAAGATTACTAGAGGGCTTCGGTGTACATTCCTTTGTTGGATACCATCTGCGAAGATTTTAAATCACGTTTCTCAAGAGAAGTTCTAGACAGTTTCCAATTGAGTTTGCTGCTTCCTCTACAAGTATATGCGCTTGATACGACTGAGATTGAAAATCTTATCCAGCTGGTAATGATGGAATGATTCAAAAGACTCATATCTAATGACATCGTACAACGTTTAAAGTTCAAAGGCGAGTTGAACCACTGGAAATGTTATTGGCAGTAGAAGAAGATTCCAACAAATAAACTTCCAACCACTACATTGCAAGCTTTGGAGAACTGTGGTGTGGAAATATTCCCGACTATTCATGCTTATCTCCGTCTATTTTGCACACTTCCCGTGTCGAATGCAAGTTACGAGCGCTCTTTTTTTACTCTCCGCTGCATGAAAACGTAGCTAAGGTCAACGATGCTACAAGAAAGACTGATTAGTTTGGCTTTGCTATACACACACCAAGGCATTGAAGTCAGCCCTGAAGAAGTCATTGAAAGATTCGCAAAACTGGGAGCGTAGAACGTTTATTCAAAACAAAAGTTCAGAATTCAATAAATAAACATTAATAAACAAAACTACATCATATTGTTATAACTTTCTTTCTGAAATAAATTTTCCCTCCCAAAAATGACCTCTGGATCCGCCCCTGACACAGTATCACTGGCACAGTAAGTGTGGGACTACCTGCTGATGTCAAAACAGAGAATAGCGGATCCGATTTGAACGTACCCATGCTGACGGATAACTGCAGTTCTTCTTTCTCGACACATGCGAGCCAATACAAAGCTGCAGATCTTATTAAAGAGCAGCTGGAGCTTCAAGAGGGGGTTCCACGCAAAGTGTCTGCAGCATTTTGCACAGCAAGATATGAAGCTAGACAATCTCGCTTCGTCTATATAGCCAATGTTTTTGGCCCTTGAAAAGATGTGCGACCTGAAAGCAGCCGAGCTGGAAGAAACACGCAGGCACCATAGAAACATGGACCAAAAACCAAATAAAGCAACAAATGTCAGAAATAGAAAATAAGAGCCTAGAAGTGTTGTAAAAAAAGGCTTAATAAAATATTTTATTGAAAGTGATTCCACAGTTTCTGAAACCTAATCAACCACACTATAATGAAGACAAATGTAATGCAAAGCTGCAGCAACGTTGACAATTTGGCATACCTTCAAAGGTTGGTAATAAAGTTCAGGATTTCTACAATTTTTCTACCCTTTGCATGTACTCCTATGTTATTATAGTTCATTTCAGGGCTGCTCATTGGAGGGACTTTCTTCCTCCATCAACGTAATCGCACATGTTAAAGCGTACATTTTTATTTGAAAATTCAGCTGAATTGATAAAAAACTTTGCTATTATTTACTAAATTTTTTTTTGCTTAACACCAGCAGCGCCGTCAGAATAGGGAAGGACCTCTCGAGCACCAAACGAGGTTTCAGACAGGGTGACTCGCTGTCGTGTGACTTCTTTAACCTGATGTTGGAAAGGAGGATTATACGAGCCGCACTGTTGACAGTATTGTAAAAGACTTCGTTTATTTAGGAACCAGCATTCGCATCGATAACAATGTCAGCCTGGAAATCCAGCGTAGAATCTCTCTTGCCAACAAGTGCTACTTTGAACTAAGTAGGTAATTGAGTAGTAAAGTCCTCTCTCGGCAAACAAAACAAAGACTCTCTAAGGCTCTCATCCTGCCCGTCCTAACGTATGACGCAGAAGGGTGGACGATGACAACATCCGATGAAGCGACGCTTGGAGTGTTTGAGAAAAAGGTTTTGCGTAAGATTTTAGGACCTTTCCACATTGGCAACGGCGAGTATCGCAGATGATGGAACGATGAGTTTTACGATGACATAGACATAGCGCAGCGAATAAATATCCAGCGGCTACGTTGGCTGGGTCATGTCGTCCGAATGGATATAAACGCTTGGAGAAGGACTTGGCTTCACTTCATGTGTCCAACTGTCGCCGGTTGGCGCGAGAAAGGAACGACTTGAGCGCTTTGTTAAACTTGACCAAAATCGCATAAGCGGTTATCGCGCCAATTAGAAGAAGAAGAAGAATCAGAACCAAAATCTAGTGAGCAGAAAAGTAGCGAATCGAAGACGCCTACTGTTAAATGCTTATCTGCTGTGGCAATGTAGAATCGACTGTCGCTTTTATTCTACTCTTAGTTCGTAGCTCGTAATGCATTAAAAATTAGTTTAAGTGCCTAGATTTTTTAATATTTAATATATCGATTTATTTATCACAAATATCAATCGCTAATTCATTGAAACTATAATCAAAGTTCGAAAAATACATGTGATATACGTGTAATGAAGAATTCGAAAATAAATTGAAATTTGAAAAAAGACGAAAAAATTGGCCTAATTATCTAACAAAAGTCAATTATCATGTCATTTAATTTTAAAATGTAAGCTTAATGTTTGAAAGGGGCTGAAATTTTAAAGAATGAATCCATTGTTTCCCTCTGCTTAAATCTTATAGCAGTAAAAAAAAAAGAAAAAATATGGACTTACATTTAGTATATTTTAAACATAATACTATTTAAAAATTCACTTAAAAAAATTCAGTTCTTCAATAAAAAGCACAATCACAATATTTAGCAATTTTTTTTACTATTTCTTAGCTTAAAATAAATATTTTCGTATGGCAACTATCGTCTCAAATCATGAATCATGGCTGGAAAACAGTTGAAGTTTATTTCAGTACACACACATGCACCTCTACTCAGATATCAACAAACTTACGCTGTTTGTTGTAACAACGCTTGTTCCAATTACTCAGCAGACACTAAAGGTATTCACCAACATCAAGTAAAACGAATCTACAGGCAATAATCCATCCAGTACTCTCGACAGGGATATATATCCATTAGTTTGCGCAAATAGCTTAAAACTGTTGTATGGTCGATCATTAGCTCCTGAGCGATAATACGACTACTAAAATGCCTGTCAATCTCGATTATTTCAGTGATTTTATCAACATTTTCTTTAACATCAAATATGTCTGAACGGAATCGACGAAAACAAACTTGCAGGTAGCTGTTACAGCATCGGTACCATAAACATTATTCACAATTTCGACGGCTTGGCTTGCAATTTTGCTTTTATCAAAGAAAAACTGTAAAACATACCGAATTTTCTCTTTGCTAACTTCCATTGTTAACACGCTGTCACTAACAACTAAATGGAACAAACAATAAACAACAAAAGAATTTTTTTAGTGTGAAACGTCACCTGACAACGAGCATAAACTTTAAATTGCTTGTACGATACTTTAGGAGACATTGGTCACTACCCAGAAAATATTGGATTTATTTTTCCCCAAACTAATAAATTGCTTGATATATTTAGTAAATTTTTGCATATAACACATGCACATTAGGTTTAGTGAATACCCATTGGACGAGCAACACGCCGAGAGTAGATATCGATGAGCGAATGCTAAAGAGAGCAAACTGGTTACGAAGCAGTGACTCACACACTCACACAGCGCTCTCAATGTCTGCATTGACTCAAGGTGCTACACCAGCATTTGTTTTCTACATAAGGTGCATTGGTTATCAGAAAACAGTGGCGTAACTACAGACTAGCGTGAATTGGACAAACAAAATTCTAAATAGAAAAACATTGCGAACAGTCAAAATATGGTATTAAATCGTGTGCATTTTTAATAAAAATTATAATATGTATAGACGAACTAAAGCTTATCTTTTAAAATTTGCAATAAGATTCAGGTTTTCAGACGCCATTTCTTCACGTTACTACACATAGAAATAGTAGAATAAACCAAAAAATCTAAATAATACATTAAATATTATTCTCCTAAGCTTAAGTTTCACTTTATTTTATCAATACACTAAAACCATACAAACTGAGCGTTGGGTAGGAGTTTAATAATTCTACACAAACAAACACATTTAGCATAATAGGTTGCTCTCCTCGTTGCATTCAAAAGCTCTGCATGTAAGAGCGAAACAAAGTAAGGTTTTCACTTTATTATGTTATGATTAAATAAAAAGGGTCCATCACTAAACGTAGGATGATACTGCCTTTTCCATTTGATTTGAAATTGAAAATATTAACAAATAAAAAAGAAAACGTGTACTACCTGAGGAGGAAACTCAAATGTCATTAAATATATTTTGAGTATTTGCAGACCAGACCAAAATCTTTTGAATGCACCATATTTTGTATACACATTAGGATGGGTCGAACATTATAAAGTTCTCAGCAATTTGGCAACATTTTTTTTTCTGATTGAAAAATGTATGCATATATGAACATACATACACACATAAATATTCCAAAGCAAACGCAGCAGAAATAATTTGCGAGTCTGCACAGTGAAGGACTTAAGCCTACGTTCAGCAGTATTTTTCTTATTTCCCAGAGGGTATACAATAATTAAAAGAAAAAAACCAACAAAACAAACAAAAGTAGGAGAAATTACAAGTTTTTGAATATTTAGTGAATGATTCGGTAAGATTGTGATTTATCAGATATAAACTAATCAAACTTATGAAAACAAAGTGCCGTGTGTTAAATTGTGAAAGCATAAATTGATATAAATCCTCCAAATGCAGTTATTGTTCGACTCTTAGGACACGGCAAATTCGGAAGGCGCAATCTCTTTCTCCATCATTCTCGCTTTGTATTGTTGTGAGTCGGCTCGAAAAGTTTCTCGGTTTGCTGCTATAATAATACCAGATTGAAATTTACCATCTTCCCCAAGTTTATTTCCATTAAAGAAACTTTGCTAACTCAGAATTCGGAACACTTTTTCGAATTAATAGAGTTTGTTAAGACAAACGATATTAAGTGATGATATTTAAGACAATAATTACAGCCTATCTTCACAGAGCTATACAAATTGTTAACTCTATTGCCTTTAATACTTTACATTACTTATTTAAACAAAAAAATCTAGAAATTAACCGAATAATGCATTCAAATATTGTATAACCTCTATGTCAAATTATGTAGAGTATAAGTCATCTTCTGTTACACACATTCAACTTCATCTATATTTTTCTTTTAATATTGGAATATGGACCTTTCTTACTTTGACATGCACTATTTTTAACTGATCTGGCAATATGGTCTGCTGACAAACCATCAAAATCAAAATGCAACAAACAAATAAAAAGCACAGTTTACGTCAAAAAGTATCAAAGTTTTTTTGTATCATGCTTATCGTGCAAGGCGAATTTATTATAAGTGACAGCAACCACATATATGTAAAATCCTACATGTACTTGTTGTTGCCTTTGGTACAAGTCAAAATACAATACAATACGAATGTAAACATACCAATACATACAAACAAAGCATATCATTTTGACGTACGGTGAAAAATTCAGCTGGGTAAATGCTGTCACCTTAATAAATCCATGATCGTGCCTATAGATTTCGCTTATGACTTACGAGTATGTGTATGTATGCACACATATCAAATTATTATAATATTTGAATCATGCACACATATAAACTTCAATTTCTTAATAGGGGAATCACACGTTAAATGCAGTATAAAAACTGGAATGCAACGTGCTAATGCAGTTATAGATTGACGTTCATTTGCTAACGAGCTTTTTAGCATAGTGCGACGAATATTTTTTCTTCCAATAACAAATCTTATTAACTATTTTCGGTATTTTTTAAATTTATCATTTGGAAACTAATTTCAAAATATGGCAAACCCGAATCCATTAGGAGCAGTTGCGATCGGAGCTGGTGCTAGCCTCCTATATTGGTGGTTTAGGAGCGGCTCCAACGAGCAGAAAACAGTTGTAATAAACAACTATAAAGAATGTGAGGACGCCGTGAAGATTTTACGAAAGTGGGTATATCCATTTTAATGGAATCAAGTTTAAAGCATACATTAATTCCACTTTTAGGCACTGCGAAGAAAATCCAGTATTAGGCTTTGACTGCGAGTGGGAAATGGGATCGGAGGGAGTAGATCTTTTACAGTTGTGCACTCACAAGGGCTATTGTGCATTAATTCGTTTGTGTGCAATGGACACTTTGCCACCATCACTTTACAACTTACTAAATGATTATGATGTAGTTAAAGTTGGCGTCGCTCCACTTGACGACGCTGGGCGGCTTTCAAGGGAATTTAACCTAACGACTGTTTCTACATTAGATTTGCGTTTTGTTGCCGTTCTTACTCGTGAAAAACCTGGTACTTTGGCTGCTATGTATAAGAGGGTGGTAGGCGGTACTCTAAATAAGTGTTGGCAATTGTCTGCATCTAATTGGCAAGCGAATAATCTGACACAAGAACAAATTGAATATGCTGCTGATGATGCCATCGCTGGTATACAAATATATACAACTCTAGCTCAAAAAGTGTCGAATGTAAGAGTTTTCAAACAGTATTACGATCGGAGATATGTTCCGTATCATCACGATGGATTAAACCCCATTGCAACAAACGCATGCCCACTGCAGTGAAGTTAATATACATACATATGTACGTCTGTTTAATATAATGATCGGTTTTAGTATGTATACACGTGTATCTATGGCTAAAGCTTTATTATATGTACATATATCAAGGCGAATTTATAGAAGGTGGTATAGAATACATTTACGTATTTTGTTTTTGCAATTTGGTTGCTCATATGTATATATGTATGTCGATGTATGAGAATTTAAAAAAACAAACAAAATGACAATAAAGTAACAGTGCATTTTAAGGTATCAAATTTCAAATCGCGACTCGGAAAATCAGCCAGTGGTTTGCGCTTAAAACTAGTTAGGGGGGGGGAGGGAGGAATGTTTCGGGCTAGCCAGGCTATTCCCGAAGTTCAAGATTTGGTATCTTCTTAACTATCTGTGGTCTGCTACTAGAGAGGTAAGCTTTGCGTTGAACGCTGGGCAAGTACACAAATGTGTAAGGTCCCGATATCCATCTGACTACATTTGAATCAGAGGCGCTCGAGGGAGCTTCCAAACTGAACAAAGCCTCAGAGTCCGAGTTTTGTAGGCTCTTGTATGGCTATTGTACGCGAGGTATGCCTTGGGCATTGCGTCGATAACTTTCTGCGCCATTTGTCTTGAGGATAAGGTGGAGTAATCTCAGCATCAAGGGATAACCGACTGTACCGATGGCATAGTGAGTGTCGAAATGTAATACAGTTATCGCCTGAATAGTTATTTCTCGCTCATCTTTCTATAATATGTTTTAACCAATTTACAGTAAAAAATTGTTTCGGATTGAAGAACTCCTACATATTTATATGCACATATACAGCTAGTCACTTAAGTAAGTATACACGATGGCTAAAAATGCATTGCATTCGCAAAAAATCATGAATGGTGTGACCAAGCGATTTGGAACAACGTCATATTTTCTGATTAATTCAAATGTAATATTAGTGGGTCCGATGGTCGTGAAAAAGTATGGAGAAAAATTTAAATCCTATACACCTAGTCCTGTTTTTACGCGGTCTTTTTTACACAGTTTTGATATAGCACGGTTTGAAAATAAAATATTTTTAATTTTTTACACGATTTAAAATTGTTTGTGCTTAAATTTTGTTTGTCAAATTTAATTTTTGCAAAATATGTTAATATCACAAATTTAGGGTAATTCCCTTTTTGTGCATACAAGCAAATTTACTGGTCAGAGCCAGTGTTGCCAATTTAGCGAGTTTGTCGCTAGAATTGATTTTGCTTGAGTCTTGGCGACAAAAAAAAAGTTTTGACGACAAAAATGATTTAGCGACTTATCTGGCGACTTTTGGAGAGCAAATCAAAACCGCTTTAGGCAATAGATACTTTTCTGTCAACTTGATTACCCGTGAATGCCCTTTACCTTCCATACTCTAGAGTAACAATTTACTGACTATAGGTAAAATAACGCACTACCTATTGGTGTGTTATCGTTGATAAATTCTCGATCTACATATAATTGAAATTTTAAATTTGTTTTTACCTTAAATTTTTTATGAAATTAAAAAAAATCATACGTTGTATTAAGAAATAATAAAATATATTCAATTCAATTACGCGTTGTTTCACACAATTGTAATGAGTAACCAAATATCAAATCTTTTATCCAACCGCTGGACCAAGGAATTATCGCAACATTTAAAACTTACTACATCAAAAGAACGTTCCAGTACATTTTGGACACTTTGGATAAGTATACATCTCTTACAGTAATTGATGCTTGGAAAAAGTTTTCTATTAAATATTGCGTCAAGCATGCATTATCAGATTTACGACCAGCAACCTTAAACTGTTGTTGGAAAGCAATTTGGCCAGAATGTGTAAAAAGTCAAAATCCTGTGGATCCAAATACAAAAGAATATCACAATATAAGTGATTTGGCACACGCAGTTGGTGAGGAGGGTTTTGATAACTTGGTATTCAATGACATTGATGAACTGATAATTGATAAAGTTTTTAGCGAAGAGGAAATATGTATTTGGTTTTGCCTCACAGAAAGCAGTGATAGTGAAGAACCTGTAAAATTAACAGCAAATTTAATTCAAGAAGGACTTCAAATTGCAAATGAATTAGGACACCATTTCATCACAAATGATCCCAATGTCGAAAAAGCTGCACAATTCCAACGTGAGCTGAATTCTTGTATGGCTCGTTACAAAGAATTATACAAAGAGGTAGCAAGAATTATACAAAGAGGCTCATAACACAGTTCATTGTTAAAAATGTAGATGCTGAACGAGCAAGAGAAAGTGCAGTTCAAAATTATTCCAGCGATGATAGTGATTGTAGACGCGCTCGAAGCAAGCGAATGCGAGTAACTAATGATGACAGCAATTAAATTTATGTTCTTGTATTTATGATTATCATTTATTTATTTTTTTTTATTTTTTTACCTTAAAAATTGAATAACCTATTATTTTCTTTAACAACATAGCTGTTTAATATAACTATTTTTAGTTGCGGAACTTGCCATACATTTAATTCATATCATTTTAAGATTAGAGTGCACATCTTTTTTAGCTTTAATAACAATGCTTGTAAAAATAAACATTGTATTTGTGATTTAATTAAATAAACATGAATACTTGCTCTTAAAAAATCTTTGTTTTTCACTAATTTTAATAGGTTTTAGAGATTAGGAACCAATCACCTATTGTTGCCTACAATCAATGTCTTTTTTACACGGTTTTTTCTGGAACCAATCTACCGTGTAAAAACAGAATTAGGTGTACTTGGTTATTTTTAAAAATTGTATGCTCCTTTTTTGTAAATAAAACCCATTATATTGTATTAATTTATATTATTTCAAAGAATCAATAACGGCAGCAAAGCAGATATATCTACTGCACACTTACTTGAGCGACTAGCTGTATATATAAAAATTTAAAATTTTGAAAATTTTACCGCGCGGCTGTTTAACACTTTTCTAGGCACTAATGACGATTGACCATGGGGTCGAAGTGCAAACCTAATTTTCATTCTTTGGCGAAATCTGGCAACAGTATCCAGTTCGTATTAGCGATACTAATCACTAATAAAACTTCTGATTGCCATTGTTAACCCTTTAAACCATAAATTTTTATGTAAAAACGTTAAATATTATATAATATTTTGTAATAAAAAATGTTCGGGTCGGGTTTGGTATAATGTAATATGGGCAATTTTAGGCAAAGTATGACTTATTTAATGGAATTTAATGGAGATGTTAATGAGTGGTTCAGGAACAACCTTTATAAAAATACGTTCACATATTCCTTAATTACCAACAAATCTACAAAATTAATCTACCCGTTCGCATGTGGCAGATTACCTGCAAAATTGACAATCAGCTGTCAATATTGCTTTGAGAGGTTTTTCCTGATATAAATTATTTTGGTGGAATATTCCGTGTTTTTGGTTTGTTCAATTATTAACGATATGAAGAAAATACAAGGAGAAGAAATAGCTAATTTAACCCTTTCGCGATATTGTTGCCATATGGCAACAGTAAACTTTAAAAGGCCGTCAACACTCAACTTTTTTGTTACATATTTTCAAAAATTGAAGTTTAATGGTTAAACAGAAATAAAATAAATAATAACATTATATATTGGTAATACAACATTTTTAAAGAAAGCCTTCTGGCATATATATAGCACTTCACTCTGAAATTTGTATTTTGCATTTTTAGATTTTTGAGGCATTTTGGGCAAATGTTTTCAACAATTTTGAATAAAGTATATAGAAAATGTTCAATCTGTCATTTGGCATATAAATATTTTTTCTCTCGCAGCTTTAAAAGCTGTGCTAATTTTTAAAACGAAGCTTGTTGCCATATGGCAACAAATTTCTCGTAAGGTGTTAACTTACATTAGATTGCAGAAGAAGTTTATTTGCGATTGAAACCAATACAAAACATTTGTTGCCATATGGTAACATTAAGAAAAAGCACTTAACAAAAAAAAAAAACAATAAAAAAAAAATTATTTGTATTGTTATTGGTCCTAAAATAAATACTCAGACAAAAATTTGGATTTTTTGGATGGCGCAATAAAAAGATGTAGCGAAAAGGTTAAAAGATGTAGGCGCAATTGGCTGCTAATAAGAAACAGTTCGAGAAAATCCGTATGCGATGTTTACTCAGTTTGCAAAAAATTATGGGAACAATGCGCATGGGATATTCTATATTAAATTTTATAATAACTAATAAGAGGACAAAACTTTTATGGACACACGCTTTTTTCTGCAAAATGAATCCATAATTAATAATATTTAACAAAGATTTTATTAGAATTATGTTTAAAGATCTGTTTTCTTTGCCGGCATTCATTTCATTTAGTTTTCATTTTGATGTTTCTCGTTGCATTCGTAATAATAATTATCTATTACACAGAAATACAGGGTTGTATGTCAAAAAATATGGTTATTATCTAGGATTATTTTATAATCTCAGATTTTGGGAGAGACATTTTGTATGGGAAATCTCGCTTTTTAATTACGGATTGGGAATTTAGCACGAAAAATTAGTTCATCTACTTATATTAGAACTATAATACGTTCTCTCAATTATTCCGAAAATAATAATTTTTTATATGGCCACGCAAGGCCGCCCACACGGTAAAAAGTTCTAAGCTAAAATTCTACAAACTTACAAAAGCCCTTCTAGCCGACGCTCCTGTAAAATTCAATTTTATATGTTCATATTCTCGAAAAAGGCTCTCAATTCTAAACTGAAGCAAAAAATACTGCAGATTTACAAACAACCTTCCAGTGAACGTCTGTGCATGCGAACTTCGTTCATATTTGATGTGTCTGGCAACACCAACTTACTTTTCGCTAAATTACACAATTTTAACAATAAATTACTTGAAAACTATAAGCCCCCGGAAGGTACGGTTTTCAGTTTTAAGATGGTGAATTATCCCTCTATCCCCCCTTTACAACTTTTTTTCGAAGCGTGTTACATTTTACTAAAGATTTTTCGGGGAGGCCGCTATTAGCGAAAAAAAATTATTATTTGAATTTTCAAGACTTTCTAACTACATTTATAATGTGACCAAAAGTATCAAAATGATTATTTTTTAGACGATATTTTGACGACAGCTATATTTAGTTATATTTAGTAACGCACTTTTTCAAACCATTTAAGTCGATACACCCTAATACGTTTGTATTTGTATGCAAGTTACTAAGAGCGAGAGAGAATTTCTATTATACACAGTTAAGTGCAGATACACAACCTTTTAATGGAGATGAGAGTTCGTCAGAGCGACTGAACGAGAGCAACAAACGAACAATGGATGTGAGTTCATTTTAGTGTAAATGCAGCTATTTTCGCGCACGTATATTATTGCTTTGAAAAATCAACCTAAATTTGTTTATACATATTTTTTCTGTTGGATATTGTGTCAACTTTAAGTACTATGATGGGCGTTGTATCAGATTTTGGACAGATAGCTACTAAATGGGATTTGAAAAACTTGGAAATCCGTACAATGACCGTGGAGAAAACATTGGAGCCGTTGGTGTTGCAAGTGACCACATTGGTGAATACAACAGAGCCAAGTAAGAAGAAGAAGGGAAAATCGAAACGTGCCAGCGCTCTTGTGGCATCCATTGAAAAAGCTACGGAAAACTTTGTCATCAAAGGGGAACAAATCGCCTACGAGAATCCGGATATCACACAGGAAATGCTGGCCGCAGTAGAAGAAGTACGTAAGACTGGTGATGCCATGAGCATGGCTGCCAGGGAATTTGCAGCTGACCCTTGTTCTTCGCTTAAACGTGGCAACATGGTGAGGGCTGCTCGTAATCTTCTCTCCGCTGTCACCAGATTGCTTATACTGGCGGATATGGTGGATGTGCACTTATTGCTCAAGTCGTTGCACGTCGTCGAAGATGATCTTAATAAGCTTAAGAATGCCTGCAGCCAGGATGAACTTTTGAGTAATATTGAGCAGTTTGGTGAAAATGCCGGCGAGCTGATTAAGCAAGCAGCAAAACGACAACAAGAATTGAAGGATCCACAACTGCGTGATGATTTGGCTGCAGCACGCGCCATGCTTAAGAAACATTCAACTATGTTATTCACTGCATCCAAAGTGTACGTTCGGCACCCAGAACTGGATTTGGCCAAGCTAAATCGCGATTTCATATTGAAGGAAGTTTGCGCGGCTGTGAACACTATCAGTGATGTGGCTCAAGGCAAATCTTCACAACCGACAGAAATATATAGTGGAGCTGGTGAACTCGCCGCAGCATTAGATGACTTTGATGAGGGTATCGTCATGGATACCTTGACATATAGTGAAGAACATTCGCGACAGTTACTTGAGGAACGTTTGGAAAGCATCATCAGTGCGGCGGCATTAATGGCTGATGCAGATTGTACACGCGATGAGCGTCGTGAAAGAATTGTTGCCGAATGTAATGCAGTACGACAAGCACTACAGGATCTCTTATCCGAATACATGTCGAATATGGGACAAAAAGATCACACACCCGGCCTGGATAGGGCAATAGATCAAATGTGCCGCAAAACCCGTGATCTCCGCCGACAGTTGCGCAAAGCTGTGGTGGATCACGTATCCGATTCCTTTTTGGAGACATCCACGCCACTAATTGACCTAATAGAGTGCGCCAAGACTGGGAATGAGGCGAAACTACGAGAGAAGGCCGATATATTCACCAGGCATGCAGAAAAGTTAGTGGAAGTAGCAAACCTTGTATGCAGCATGTCTAATAATGAAGATGGTGTTAAAATGGTACGTTTTGCAGCAGCTCAAATAGAAAGCCTTTGCCCGCAAGTAATCAACGCCGCCTCAATTCTATGCGTGCGCCCGAACTCTAAGGTGGCACAGGAAAACATGGCTGCTTATCGCCAGGCATGGGAAGCTCAAGTGCGCATTCTGACCGAAGCCGTTGATGATATCACAACCATCGACGATTTTCTGGCCGTTTCCGAGAATCACATACTGGAAGATGTCAACAAGTGTGTGATGTCATTGCAAATGGGGGCCCCACAGGAGCTACGTACCACGGCCGGTGCAATTCAGGGGCGATCGGCGCGTATCTGCGATGTCGTTGAAGCAGAAATGGATAATTATGAGCCATGCGTTTACACGAAGAGAGTAATGGATGCTGTTCGAGTGCTAAAAGAGCAGGTGATGGCCAATTTTGCACAACGAGTTGATACTGCAGTAGACGCCCTCGTAAACAATTGCAGCAGGGATGTCGATGAGAATGACTTTATCGATGCTTCGCGTCTAGTATATGACGGTGTACGTGAAATACGACGTGCTGTACTAATGAATCGCAATTCAGATGAACTGGACACGGACACAGAATTTGAACCAGCTGAAAATACGATGTCAGAGACGCGCAGCAAATCCAGTGCACAAGACGGTGGGCCAACTGTCGACGAGTATCCTGAAATCAGTGGTATATGTACAGCGCGTGAAGCTATGCGCAAGATGACTGAAGAAGATAAACAGAAAATTGCCCAACAAGTGGAACTGTTTCGTCGCGAAAAACTTACTTTCGACTCCGAAGTTGCTAAATGGGATGACGCAGGCAATGATATTATTTTCCTAGCCAAACATATGTGTATGATTATGATGGAAATGACGGATTTCACGCGTGGTCGCGGACCTTTGAAAACAACTATGGATGTTATAAATGCAGCTAAAAAAATTTCCGAAGCTGGCACAAAACTTGACAAGCTTACTCGCGAGATCGCTGAGCAGTGCCCGGAAAGTAGTACCAAAAAAGATTTACTAGCTTATTTGCAACGTATCGCTCTCTATTGTCATCAAATTCAAATAACTTCGAAAGTTAAAGCTGACGTGCAGAATATAAGCGGTGAACTAATTGTATCTGGTTTGGACAGCGCCACTTCTTTGATCCAAGCAGCTAAAAATTTGATGAACGCAGTTGTGTTGACCGTAAAATATTCTTATGTAGCATCAACAAAATACACCCGGCAAGGCACTGTCACATCGCCTATTGTTGTTTGGAAGATGAAGGCACCGGAAAAGAAGCCACTAGTGCGCCCCGAAAAACCCGAAGAGGTGCGCGCTAAAGTGCGCAAAGGTTCACAAAAGAAAGTGCAAAATCCAATACATGCCCTGTCGGAATTTCAAAGCCCAGATGGTGCGGTATAAACTATAGTATTTATGCAATTCTTATGCAAACTAAAATGTATTAGTATTTGAATTCATGTCCACTTGCAAAGTTTGACTGAATAAATATGGAGAACAGTAATTACTTACATATATACATACATACATACGTACATATAATTTCAATCGAAAACGAAACCAGTTCAACTACTATGATGTACCAAGAATTCGCTATTGAAACTGAAGCCAGAGAAGCATTGGATTAATATACAATTCGTATCAAGGTTGACACAAAATACACAGGTGACACCATGGCTACGTGTTGCGGAGCTTCACCACTTTGATGCTGTCACGCCCAGGCCTTGTTTACTCTTAGATTTAACAGGTATTATACTCAATATAATTTAACTGAAAATAAATGTAAACCAACATGAAAGGAAAAGGCTATTGCACTTATTTGTGAATTTAGAATGGAAGCATAAAATTGGCAAGTACATATGTGGCAAACATATTTATGTAGCATATCTGAAAATTTATGATTTTTTCTATGGCGACTGGCAGTGAACCAGAGACAAAAGGTAAACAAGATTCTCTTCTGTCACTGCATTTTGCGTCATCTGTCGTGTATCGTATTTCATCGCATTCTTATTTGCAAAACTTTCGTTTCCACTCCTACCCGAATTCAGTAATACCAGGGTGGGTGTAATTCTCCATAACAGTGGCTGAAAAAAATTAAGGTTTGTATCAAAATTCATATATTAACCCTTTCGGTACATCTTTTTATTGCGCCATCCAAAAAATCCAAATTTTTGTCTGAGTATTTATTTTAGGACCAATAACAATACAAATATTTTTTTTTTTTTTTTTTTTTGTTATGTGATTTTTTTTTAATGTTGCCATATGGCAACAAATGTTGTGTATTCGTTTCAATCGCAAATAAACTTCTTCTGCAATCTAATGCAAGTTAACACCTTACGAGAAATTTGTTGCCATATGGCAACAAGCTTAGTTTTAAAAATTAGCACAGCTGTAAAACTGCTAGCAAAAAAATATTTATATGCCAAATGACAGATTGAACATTTTTCTATATACTTTATTCGAAAATTGTTGAAAACATTTGCCCAAAATGCCTCAAAAATCTAAAAATGCAAAATACAAATTTCAGAGTGAAGTGCTATATGCCAGAAGGCTTTTTTTAAAAATGTTGTATTACCGATATATAATGGGCGGTTATTATTTATTTTATTTCTGTTTAACCATTAAACTTCAATTTTTAAAAATATGTAAGAAAAAAGTTGATATTTTTTACAAGAGAGTGTTGACGGCCTTTTAAAGTTTACTGTTGCCATATGGCAACAATATCGCGAAAGGGTTAATTATGATTTGATTCTATATAGTGGAACCGCGTTAGGAAATACATAGAGCGCACATTTATCCGGAACTAGTTTACATCAATACGATTTTTATGGAATATTTTAACATCTTTATTTAAAAAATTTGTACTTCAGTTGGAATATGCATCGAAATTGTTGGCGTTTTTAGAAATAAAGCTTTTACCAATAAGTTTATAAAAAAAATAATGAAAATTTATTAGTCTAGTTTTTATGTAAAAAATTTAGTTATGAAAAAAATAACTAGAATTATATCACTTTTAAAAATGTGTGTATGAATATGTATTTTTCTAATTAAATACGCATTTGAGAATGAATTGAATTGAAAACATTTATAACTTTGTTTGGAGCATTCATCTGATGGCATGTCCAGAAAATGAAATGCTTCGACGGGATTGGACCTTGCGGAGATGAGTGACTTTAAGCCAAATAAAATTTTTGTGGTTAGGTTTATTTTTTTCACAATAAAAAAAAAAAAAAAAAATGTTTCCTTTTCGCTTTGAAAATAAAAGTAATTTCATATTAAATTATGTATGGTATATTAAATTAACCAAATTTTCAGTCCCTGGTTAACAAAGCGAGTTGTCTGACAAAAAACAGGAATGATAAAAAATATTGTTATTTGGTAAAAAGAAAACTCAAGAAATAACTTCTGTTTGAGGTGAAAGTAAAGCTCACAAAATAGTTTAAATAAAACTCATAAAACTCTAATTTAAAAACTCTGAAATAAAAGTTAAAAATAGGTTATATAACAAAAAAAAATATTTTAAAATTTATTCGTCTATTATTTAAAAAATTTTGTAATTTCAATACGAAATTTTGCTAGTTTAAATCATAGCAGTGAAATAAATTTAAATATTCGTCTATTAAAATTAAAATTTGTGCAATTTCAATACGAAATTTTGCTATTTTAAATTATAGCAGTGAGATAAGTTTAAAATGGATTAGTGAAACCGGACATTAGACAAATAGTACTTAAAGCATCCATAAGTAGCCCGTGTAAAGAGTATTATATTGGTTCATGCAGCATTTATTTTCCAGTGTTTTCTTTTTTGTTGAAATTTAATAAATAAGCAAGGACTTAAAAAAATGCTCTAATTTAAAACGCCAAGGTGTTTTCACGTGTTTTATTTGCATTTGATAAATTTATTTTGGTTAATTGTGCATGTGAGAACTTTGCTGGGCCTTAAAATACAATTTGCTTTTAAATATATGTATATATGTATATACATTTTTATAAATTTATTAATTTTCTATAGTATGAACAGCAACGAGTTCACACTTTTGCAGCTCTGATACATAAAAACTGCTGTTATTTCTGAGCGATACGTAGATTTTTTGTGCCACTGTATATTAACTAAAGTAATTCGAATTTCTTTTTTGTTCATTTTTGGATGGTTACATATTGAACTCTCTCTTGGTCTCTGTCACGGCTCTTCCTCTTTGGTGGAGTAGTATTCACTTCACTTAGGGTTTCTTAATTTCTCATACATTTTTATGATTCAGTCTTCCATACTGCAGCTGCTTGGTTTTCCGAACTCGATGAATTTGTTGGTGAACAGAGAGCGCAGTTGTCAAAATATTCTACCATTTTGACATAGAAGGCGCAGAGACACTGCAACGAATAGTGGTTGAATAGTGCATCGTCGAATGTGCTCTCTTCTCTCCAAACAGCGTACCATAAGAACGAGGTGTTGCCATATGTATCTACATTTTTTGGGATATGAAATAAAATTAATCGCAATTAAGTCGATTTTTAGAAGAAATAGTAAATTACAGAGGGCTATTTAAATTTAGAGAAATAATTGGGAGTAAAATCAGATGCACACAATCTTAGTGTTTGAATAAGTTATCGCAGAAACGTTCGTATCTATATTTTTCTCCAGTTCAATACCAAGGTCTCGGTACTTTTTCCCTGATCCATTAAATTTTTTTATGGGAATTTTAATGAAACTCCAATATAAATTGTCGCTAATATGGAATTTACTGGGTAATCTATAAGTATAAGCGTATGGTGGCTTACATTGAAAATCGGACAGCATTGAACGCTTTTTCTTTACTGAATTTTTACCTTTCTATTTTTAGCTTTTCAAATTCTCTCAATCTGGTTTACTTCCTTATTTACGACAAAATATTGGATAGTTTAGATTTATGAACATATTTCTCCTAAATTTAACAGTTGCACAGGTTTCATAGCATAGCCACATTCAAAATCGGGGAAAAAAGTTTTCTCGAATTTGCGGGTATTCTTTTTACAATTAAAATAGGGTAAATGGCTTTGATCACTTACTCAGCCTCTCGTTATCGATCATATGTCGCCTTTCTTTTGACTTAATATCTTTTCTATTCTAATTTCTTTTCGAGAAATCTATTTTTAAACAGCAGAAACTTGCGAATCTAACACTCGACACTGGTACAGAAATATCAAAACCGTTCATGAATCGCTAATTTTGCAACTAAATTGCAATTCCATGTATGAATATTAAAACAATATAAAGAAGACTAAAAAATGAAAATCAAGCCAAGAAAATAAGTAGAAAAAAATTGAGTTCGGAGATGAAAAATTAATTGTTCATAAATTTAAGACAAGTGTCAGTCTTTTTGCTCCAAGACTTGCCACAGTTCTTAAACATAACCTTCAAGTCGATGCCCAAGTCGAATCCGTCACAAGAATCCTAAGAAAACCCGATTTTAATTTTTTTATTGTTAAGTTACAGTTATTCTAACTGTATTCTGTCTATACCTATAATTCATAGAAGACATTTTACAAACATTTGTAATAAATAATATATTTAAAAGGGACTTTGATTTTAGTATTAAAGATATATTTCCCGTGAAATATCCTTCCAAGTAAATAAAATCAATATTTTATAGGCAGCTCTTAGACGAACTGGATACGGCACACTAGACAGGGCTAGTTAAGTGGGGCGGCAGCCCTTGCTCGGGAAAATCCGAGTCATTCCGGTAACGTAAAACTGGCTGCCATGGGGAAAGTTCCTCTAGCCACCAGGGCGAATCTCCCTGGTCGTCTACGCTGACGGTTGCGCGATAATGGTGTCGGGAAATGACATTGGTGGTCCGTGCTCCAAAGTAAACAACTACCACACCGACCTTTCTCGCTTTCTCACTGCGACGAATCTACAATTTTCCCCCACTAGGTCCAACGGCGACCCCCTTTACCACCTGGACAAAGGAGGTCAAACTACAACTCAAGGTCAAAGTCGACGATCCACCAATTCCGACTGCAAACAATCCCTAAATTTTGGGAGTAATCTTAGAAGCCCATTGCCACTAAAGTCCAAAATCGCAACAAGGTCCTCAAATCGCTTACCGGTAGTACTTGGGGCAAAGACAAAGAAATGTTGCTATCGACATTTAAGTGCGGAGTCACACTGTGCGTTTTCACCGGAGCGGTTGAAAGGCATGCGTTTTCACCGCACCGGATCGACATGTCACACTGTACGGTCACTCAGCGTCAATCTGCGTCAGTCTGCTGCATTCTTTAAGCACAACAAGATGTCCCGGAAAATTTTGAGAAAAAAAATCGTATCGAACATGATTGCAAAACGCTGCGTTTGAACTGCACAGTGTGACGGTATTCGTAAGAATACTTGTGTCGTCGATGTCTTCCGGTCTTGCGGTCAAGCCGCATCGCCGCAGCAAGTTGCGGCAACCGTCCGGTAGGTGCGGCGACAACGCATAGTGTGACAACTGTCATACAAACGCGTACGTCATTGCCATCCTTTCGCACAGTGTGACTCCGCACTAAGGCAATCGACCGGCCGGTTCTAAACTACGCTGCGCCTGTTTGGTCGACTAGAACTAGTGACACGCAGTCGATAAAGCTTCAGACATGTTAAAACATTGCTATTCGGGCAGCGAAGGGTTGCCTCCTGATGACCCCTCTACAACACCTACACAACGAGACACAAATGCTGCCTGTAAAGGAGCACAACAAACTGCTGGTGCCTAGGCACGTCAGGAGGCCCCTCTTGAACTACGCCAACGAGATGTAGGACAAAACGAGTCGACAACTAGTGGAACGGACAGTGTTTAGACATACAATAAGCGACATTCATCGGGAGACCTTTGCAGCAGATGAAGAGTTCCAGCTACGCCAGGAGAGACCTGCTTAGCACTGGCACAATTACGTTTGGCATATTGTAGTAGGTTAAACTCCTATTTATTCAGAATTGACCCCGACATACCATGCATATGTCCGGAATGTGAAGGCACCCCTCACGACACTAACCACCTTTTCACATGTCACATCAAACCCACTCATCTAACACCCCTCTCCCTCTGGACCCAGCCAGCAAGTTTCCTGAGCCTACTGTTAGATGAACTAGACTCAGACGACCGGTGATTTATATTACACTGACAGGGTTTATTATTGCTGCTGCAACAATAACAACAACGAGCTGGATCGGTGTGTTTTTTTTTAACCTTAAAAAGACACATGAGGGTAGAGGCCAGTTCATTGGGGTGTGATTCAAGTCGATTTCGGTATTTTCTGCTTAAATTTTGTATTTCCTCTTTTATTGTAGGGATGTTTAAGCCCCGATAAATTTGGGTATTTGTCACGTAGCACGGAGCGTTGACTAGGATGCGAAGGATCTTGGACTGAAAACGCTGCAGGATTTCCAAGTTTGAATTTGATGCTGTGCTCCACAGTTGGATTCCATAAGTCATAAGCCTGGATTTGTCACAGATTCGTAAAGGAGCGGCTTGTTGTCCTTTGAGAGGGTGGATTTACGGTTTAACAGCCAATACATATTTCGAATTATTAATTCTAGAGCTTTTCTTTTTGCAAAGATATGCGTAAGTTGTGTATCGTAATGCACCTCAAGATATTTAGCAGATGTGGTTTAAGTTGGTTTGTGGGCAAAGGTTAGGTGTTGACATTTATTTTTGTTCACTTTCCCCTGACAGTTCCGGAGCCATTTGGAGATTTTATTTATGCTTATTTGGAGGCGTCTGCAAAATCTGGATCATAATAGTCGTATCATCGGCAAAATTCCGGGTAGTGAAAACCCTTTTCAAAAACTTTTGACAGTATTGGTAGAAGGCTGACAGGGCTATAGGATTTCACTTCATCGCCTGGTTTTCCTGGCTAGAGTACGATTTTAATTTATGCACATTTCCATTGAGCTGACAAAATGTTTCTGGTTAAGCAAGCATTGAACAAATGAGTAATAAAAATAAAGGGTTCTGGAGGTTGTTTTTCGAGAATTCCGTCCGTGATGCGATCATATCCTAGTGCCTTGTGGTTTATTTAGCTTTTTAATAGTGCTAACTAATTCACTTTTGGTGAACTTCTGCATCGGCAGCTCCATTTGGTAGGGTTCGTTTAAAAAGGCAGCGACAGTGATCTCCAAACAAGGATCAGCTTCAGTATCGTTAGGTATAAAAATATTTTGAAGATGTTCAGAAAAAAGCTCTGATTTCTCGATTGCGGCTTTCGCCCTTGAACCATCTTTGTTTACGAAGTGGTGGGCGGTACTCTATTGTAGTACTTACCTTTTTGCTGACCTTCCGCAAGGAATAGTTGATGGGGTGTGTTGGGCCCAAACTCTATAGGAACTGCCTCATTTCCTTATCGTGTTTTTCTTTCAACAATACTTTTATTTCTTTTGATAATTGTTAAAACGGCATTTATTGGGTTGGGGATAAGTTTTTAGCGTCTTTACCGAAGACTTTTATAAAAAAAAAATATATGTATACATATATATAATATATCAATAAGTTAGTCAATTATACATTTGCCGTTTCTGTTTACAACTTCTTCCCACCTTTTGATAAATTTGTCGGTGCAGTTCTGCCAAAAATCGCCTAGTCTGGTTTCAAAAGAGTTTTTGAGCCAGTTTTTAAGGACCTTTTAGTTATCGAAGGTAACGCCTTTGATATGGTTTGACAGGGAGTGGAAAAGATGGTAATCGGTTGGTGCAAGGTCCGAAGAATACGGCGGATGCTGAAGGGCCTCCCATTCGAGCTCTTAGAGTGCGGATTTGACAACTTGTGCAACATGGGGACTGGCGTTGTTGTGAAGGGGTATGGTTTGACCATGTCGATCAGGTCTTTTCATACGAATAGTCTCATCGACGTGGTGTAGCTGGACAATACGGAGCTCCTTCTTTACCGTGGCATTCTTTTCGAGCATTTCCCAGTGCACCATTCCCGCCCAGCCTCACCAAATACATATCATGATCTTCTTTGGATGAAGAATCGGCTTGACTCTCTACTTTGGCATATCTCCTGGAGCCATCCACTCCGTTCTTTGCTTTACATTGATGTATCGGCACCATTTCTCATCTCCCGCATGATTCGGTGCAAAAAGCGCTGTTAATGAGCGAGTGTTGTTCGATGGCGGGTGAGATGCTGAGAAGCAAATTCAAGGCATACTTTCTTTGTTTTTTTGTTGAGTTCGTGAGGCAGCCAGGCTTCCAATTTTTCGATAAATCCCATTGAATGAAGGTGCTTGAGAATCGTTTTATAATTTTAGTTTATTTTTTTCGCCAATTCACAACTGGTTTGGCGACCGTTAGGTTAGGTTAGGTTGGTATGGTTGCCCAGAGAATGATCACACTTGGTCGAAGAAAGATTCGTCCTTTGTGATACCATTCTGAAGGAGGTGAGTTGAAAGAGAAAGACCGATGGGATGCTGGGAGAGGGCGGGGAGAGGTGGTGCTGGGATGGTTAGGAGCGTGCGGATTACGAACGATGTTTGCGTCAACCGCTTTGTGCTGCTGATGAAGTTCATCAGATTTTTAATGTCAGCGCCAGCTATCTCAGCAGGCGTGGCAAAGAAGTAAGAGCCAAGATGCCTGGATCTTAGCCCCGCCAGAGCAAGGCAGCTAAGGAGAAGGTGCTGAGATGATTACACCTCATCCTCCATACATCCAGCGCAAAAAGGAGTTGAGGGGATTCCAAGTCTCACAGCATGCTTATGTAGGGTTCCCACTTAACGCCAGTTAGCATGAGAGAAGAAGAAGAATAAGGGGACGATGAATATCTGGTCGCTGTTAGATTTGCCACATATGCAACCAGACTCATATGTGCCACTTGGATAAAGTCAAGTAAGTTTCTCAATAATATTATTTACGGAATCTTTTATGGCAAATTTCTCAAAAAATGGTAGAATGTCCCATTACCCATACTACATAGAAAGTATATACCTTTGTCCACGTATTATTATATCTGTGTATCTACTTTCAGAACTGTTACTGAAATCAAGGACTTAGGTACTTATTTTGACATGAATTTAGGCTTTTCCGCGCATATATTAGGTGCGCAACTAAGTTCTCGCGCAACTACATGCCGCCAGCAGTGTGTGCTAGTCGATTCTAACATAACCTAAACGTCATAAACCAAGTTCAGACATATGGTAAACAAACTGCTCCGACACATTAGTGATTTTGTTTTGGTATCACATACTTTTAGTTTTGTGAAAATGTCTGATTTTGTGCCGAATAATCGTCATTTGCGGGAAGTGTTGATTTTCCTCTTTCATTCGAGAAAAACGGCGGCTGAAGCGCATCGAGAGCTACAAAAAGTGTATGGAGAAGCTGCTTTAAGTGAAACAACGTGCCAAGATTGGTTCCGTCGCTTCAAAGACGGTGATTTTAATGTTGACAACCGTCGGCGTGAAGGAAAGCCAAAAGCCATCGAAGACGCCAAATTGGAAAGGCTTGCTTCAGTAGGGAGTTACTCGCCAATACATTTCCAAGCGATTGCGTGCTTCGGGAATGATTCAGAAACAGGGGACTTGGGTTCCTTATGAGTTAAAACCAAGGGATGTTGAACGTCGTTTTTTCGCCTGTGCACAACTGCTCCAGCGGCAAAAAAGGAAGGGTTTTCTTCATCGCATCGTGACGGGTGATGACAAATAGATTCATTACAGCAAATCCAAAGAAAAGAAAGTCATGGGGACTGCCCGGTCATGCTTCTACATCATCGACTCGGCCGAATATTCACGCTGCGACGGTTATGCTATGTATTTGGTCGGATCAAGTTGGTGTTATTTATTATGAACTGTTAAAACCAATCGAAACCATTACTGGGGTTCGGTATTGACTTCAATTTATGCGATGGAGCCGAATACTGCGCGAGAAGCCGTGGCAATACGCGGAGAGGCATGAAAAAGTGATTCTACAGCATGACAACGCTCGGTCTCACGTTGCCAAACCCGTTAAAACCTACATGGAAACACTGAAATGAGAAATCCTACCGCACCCGCCATATTTTCCAGATATTGTACCGTCCTATTCTCACCTGTTCAGAGCGATGGCACATGGTCTAACTGACCAGCAGTTCCATTCATATGAAGACATCAAAAAATGCAACTTTCGTTTGGAGGCCATATAAGAACTCTTACATTATTATTATTATTAGTTGCTATCGCGCACAGTGTCTAAACAAAAGCTTTCCAATGTGGTCTACTTCTCCTTTTCGTCTTCATTAGTGTTCATGAGAGAGATTCGTCAATTTCTAATAATTCTTCATTAAGGCTACGCCACCAAGATTCTTTAGGGTGTCCCTTGAGGCGTGTTCTTTGTGGGCTCCAGTTCAGTGCCATTCTATTCTATGTCGGTCGCTGGCTTGCGCAAAGTATGGCCAATCCAATTCCATTTGCGCTCCTGCATTTCAATGTCAATTAGTTTTTGCTTGTTTCGATTGAGGAGTTGTTCGTTTGAAATCCACCAGATACGGAGAATTGGTTTTAGATATCGGTTCACAAATGTTTGCAGCTCTCGCGTTGATACACGTTGCCAGCTGTTTTGTAAACCAGATCTTTTTGAGGCCTGCTTTGCCTTTTTTGGTTCTCGCATCGACATCGTCTTTTGCTCCACCGTCTATTGAAATTTGGCTCCCTATATAGGTGACGCTATTTAAATTATCAAAAGGTTCCCCATAAATTGTGAACCTGTTTTGTAGTAAGGTGTTGATTTCCATGGACTTAGTTTTCCCGACATTGATTTGCAGTCCAACGTGTTTGGCGTGGTAGCTTAGGTCATTAAGTTTGCTCTGCATATGACCATCATTCCGTGATAAGAGTGCGATGTCACCGGCGTAGTTAAGGTTGTCTAAATGCTCCATACTGATAAGATTCCAGAGAATTCCCCTGCCTGAGCTGATATCGAAAGCGCTGTTTAGAACGTCTGTGCAGTAGGCTCGGAGAGGGCACTGTTGTGTAGCACTCGGCATTTGAATTTCAGGTATTCGGCTTGAATAATACTAGAGATTTTTTGTGGGACTCCAAGTCGCTTAAGGTTGTCACAGATACGTTGTTGTCGCAGCTTATCGAATGCCTTCTCAAAATCCACAAAGACCACTTGAAGTTCTTGCAATTCATTTACTTGCTCTATAATGATTCGGATAACAGCTATTTGATCTATACATGATTTCTCTGACCTAAAACCAACCTGTTGCTTACGAAGTGTGTGTTGATCTTATCGCTTACGCGATTTAGAATTACTTTGCATAGGACTTTAAAGGCTACACAACTTCTACATTACGCGTATAGAATGGAGTTTGAAGAATTTTATCAAATTTGCTATCTTTATAAGTATCCTGAATTTTAGTAAACCTCTTCCTTCATACAAATCACGTTGTGCTTTGATAGGCCATCTCCCAACCGATCTAAGGATTTCAATAGGAAGGATGATAGGATCACCCTATCATGCAATACAACAACTCCCAATAAATGTATTTGCCCTTAAAAGCTAGTAAGTTTGGAATGCGCCATCAGCGTCACTTGTAGATTGCTCAATTAGGAATCATCAGGGATCAGAGTTCAGAGAAAAAGTAAAAAAAATACCAGTCTAACGGTTAGACGCGATAGAAGTGAAACCTTCCGTACAACAAACTGAGAGAGAATGAGACGAAAGCAGCATTAGAAGCGGGATAATTATAGGTTCATTATAATATTGCTATAAAGTTCATATTTTATTTTCTTCATTTTATTATTATTTATCCTCAATGTTTTCAATTTCAACAAATGATACGAGTGGCTTATGATAGCTAAAATATGATACAAATGCTTTGGTTTCGATGTTCTCAACATATCTTTGAAATACCGCGTCAATTGTTGTTTTTGATCGTGTTGTCAATTCAGTGCAATTGTTACACATTTTTAAATTGAATGTTGTATTGAGAAAGTCAATTAAAGGAACCGCTGTGTCCAATGCAAAATTTACGTTAAAATCGCCACTTAAAATCATTGGAACTTTATCGTAATCTTTTCTAAGTATCCGCGATACTTCTGGTGTATACTTTATTAAATTTTCGTGAATGAATTCCGTGATGCTATTTATTGATTGATTCGGTGAAATATAAATTGCCACAATTAAAACAGTTTTTCCATTGCTCAATCTGGTTTCGCATGCACATATTTCTCCCACTTCAGAGAGCTGAACAGACAGTGATTCTAGTTGCTGTGCATTCAGATCTATCTGTGGAGTTACAATACGAGCACCGTCATTTTGATTGAGGTATATTGCAACACCGCCTGCAATTGCGGTAAATATTTAAAAATGAAAATATTTACGAATATAAAAATACGGACGCAATACAGCACACGCGGTTGCTATTATGAGCGTCGTAACGCGTATATTACACAGACGTACTAACATACACACAAACATTCGTAGGACGCTTGGTCTAAGCAAGTATTAGGTAGTGTAGTATAGGTATACATAATGCCTTCTCGCTCACCGCGGCTCCGTAATACACAGGCGCGCACACATACGTACTAGCATGCATACAAACATACATACGTATGACGCTTGAACTAAACACCAAAGCAAGTAATAGGCAGTGTAGTATACATACTACAATACTCACTATACTAGCGTGGCTCAGCAGTACGCAGCCACACACATATACGTATATCAACATATAACGCTTCGTAGCCAAGAGTGTCGCTTTTTCGTTTCATCGAGTCTCAAATCACTCCCAACGATTCTAAAGAAGTTTTCACTTCATAAACATAGCCATTTAGCTGATTTTTTCATGTAAAGGCCAAAAATGGTGATATTTTGAAATTGGGGGACATCAGAATTCGTTTTAGAGGTATGGTTCCTTCGACAAAGTTTCTTATTTTGATCCCTAGAATACGATTTTCATAGAGCAATGAGCGATTTTTAAATCGACCCGCCCTACTGTACATGCAATGCTGTGCCTATGAATGCGCGCTGGATTTCTTGAGAAATTTTACCGTATGTTTTGCTGTGACGAGGCACATATGTACATACACACAACATATATACATATATCCGCATATATACATGCATATATAAATTCACAAATTTAAATTTGCCATCCTTCTGTGTGCCTGGTAATGAAGCATTTTCTATACATACATATATATACGTATATCCTTTTTCTTCTTCTTTTTGGTGTCGCTTTTTCGTTTCATCGAGTCTCAAATCACTCCCAACGATTCTAAAGAAGTTTCCACTTCAAAAAAATAAAAATAAATATTCGATAATATATTCGCAAATATTTCTAACAGTCGAAGGTCACCAGCACCGATACTAAACGTATGCGAGTTCATCGGTGATAAAAAACGTAAAGCAAATAAAGCAGGTAATATCTCTCACCGAAAAATGCTTAAGTCTCCGAAGCTGCGAGCAAACGGTCGCTTAACCAGGGCGTATACGCAATTGAAATTCAAAATGAGTCTCACAACGAAGGAGACACGCATTACAATTGCTAGTAAAAATTCTACATTTAATATTCAACACTCCGCATATTGGCATGCAACTTACGCCACTACGGAGCGCATGTAACGCGCAACGTGCAACATGAGAATAATGCGCAAAGTCCATGCGCTACGCCAATTCAAAGCCGTGAAAGCAATAAACAATAGCATGGAAAATAAATCCTAAAAAAATGCAATCGTTTCAATAAGGCAGATAGAAAAATGAGCGAAAACAACGCCAAACGCCTGCAATAGGGCGACAACAGCATTTAAATGCTGCCCGTGGCAGCAATAATAATATCGACTTTGTACAGCACCAACAGAAGGAGCAAATCAACCAGTTGCAACAAAAGCAAAAAGAAGCACAAATTCAGTGGTAAAATGACAGCGGCGCGACCTTTGCTTGCAACATGTTCGCGCCATCAAGTGCAATGGTATTGTTGTTTTTGCAACTTGGTCACACTAATATAGCAAATACCCGCACGCAAATTGCGCTACTTGGTGGCAGTTGCAAATGTGTGCGCTCCGAGTACCAAGCAGGAGCGGGAGGCCACATTGGCAATGCTAGAAGCGATTCATTCGTTTGTTAAATTCGGAATGTCGCTTATTTGTCGCCTCGCCGTCGGCTAACACCCCACCATGTGCAACGCACACCACCATCGATGTCGTGCAAATCGTGTGGGTCGTAGTGGAATTTCAAAGTGGCAGGTGATACGACGTACTTGTACATCCACACATACCCTTATGTACGTCCGTATGTGCTCATGTAAGCCTCACGAAATCGACATCACGTTGCAATTTACTTTAATGAAGCTCCTCACCTGCGAGGGGTGTGCTTCGCAGGATGCAAATGAGTGACAAATGCTAACATACATGCCAGTAGCTGTGGATAGGTGCATTCGCATGCATTTTGCCTAACCCACTCTCGTTTCTTTTGTTATTGTAATTTTGTCTATTTATTTTGTGGCTGAAAGGTTCGATGAAGTCAGTTACGTGGCAATTACCTTGGAGTCGTTCCGGTTTGATAATAAATTTCAGTCATTTCGGGTTAACCTTGGACCATTAATTTACCACTGCAGTGAATTCAGTAATGAGAGTGGCGCACGTTTCAAATATTTTTTTTAAGTAACTAAGTTAACTCAGCGGCATGGGCTGAAAAACAAATAGTACAGTTGCTGATAGCGATATTTGGGGCTTACATTAGCATGACTTATATGGTATTTCTGAAAACAATAGGCAACTCAAATTTGTTTCTATTCTTAAGCCGGCGAGAAAAAAATCAATATAAAAAAAAATGAGAAAAATATTGAAAATTCTATATACAAAAGCTAATCGGCAAGATTATTGAGCCAAAACAAAAATTTAATTTTTAATTTTACATTTTTGTTTATATACTCTATATGATCAGCGGCCAGCTGCCTTTATCGGAAAGCGAGGGAGTCATGGAATGGAATTCATCCTGAAAAATATGCTTTGTTGAATAAAAGTTTCATATGAAAATTTTGTATGTTTTAGAATATTTCTTAAATTACAAGTTCAATATTTTTTTACGCATACCTTCTTAAAACTTTCGTCATAACCCTAATTTGTTTAGAAAAAAATATTAGCTCGATGTATAATCGATAACCCGTGCCGACTTGCGATTTAAACTTCTCCATACAAGTTGCATGAGTACTGCGCTGTGACTTGTAACTACTTCTGATTCTTGAGATTATTAGATCTCCATTGTTTAGCGCGTAAACATTTCGGTGGAACAACAAAATAGTTTTCTTATCGGATTTCTTAGCTATCAAATAAAAATTACCATCTAATCGACAAGTTCTCTCAGTCCTATTTTACAATATTCGCCAGGTTAAACTGACTGTTAGAGAAAGTGCAAATCTTGCGATTAGGGAGTACATTATATATTGCATTTCCGCAAGCATTTCCTAAAGAAACTTGTTGATTTATATCCAGCCTTATTGTAAACTTCGCGTGAATGCAATTCCCAATGGAAAAATTCCCACATTTGTTCTGTTCTTATTCTGAACTTCACATGTGAAAAATTTCCCATTTTCGAAAAATTACCCTAACCGTCAACAAATTTATTTCCATGTGAATGTATAGAATTTGTTCGCAAAACTGAAAGTGGGGAACAACACTCGATAAAATGTAAGGATTATTTATTGCTTATTAAACTTAGTTAAGAATTATTTTATATCACATTAGGTCTATAAACAAAACCCAGTTGACTTTCTTGGTAAGCACTATGGCCGAAAATCCTGAAATAGGAAAGGGCTTCCAAAAAAAAAATAAAGATAAAGTGCTGGCTTTTTGGAAGAAATTGAACAATTCCCTCAATAGCATGGGCCCACGTCTTTAGTAGGTCATTTTATCCACTGATTGCAAAGGCACTCCTCAAAAACATTCAATACTTCAGATAAGACGTGGCTAAAACTTGAGTGCGATAAGCCAACATCCACTTGCCTCCCTACTCCTTTTTGGTATGCTCCTTCACCAAAAAATCTTAGAGCAGCTGAAAGCTTTACGACTGTGTCTATTGCAAAACGTTTACGTGCCACTGGCAGACCACTGTGCAATACATCCAACAAATATTTGAACGTCGGCTTATTTATTCTATACAATTGGTGAAAGCTATGTATAAATAGTTAAAACGCGATTATTTATTTGGTTTACGAGTATAATTATTTGCATGTTTACCTTGCATTGGGTAATTCAAGGGGATTACACTTGTCGCGTAATATCCTCCTGGACACTCGTTCAGCCAATTGCTGACTGGTATTAGTTTCCTCTTCAATTAAACAAAGGCGCAAGTAAGCACTAATCATTATAATTTTAATATTTAACGCAGAAATAAAAAAATGTTTGACTACACAATTTATTTTACACAGCAATTTTTTCTGGAAAAATTTGTAAACAAAACATGAGTGATGTTCACAATAGCATATTCGAAATTCGAATATAAGGATTGATTCACATGAAATTAACGATACGAATTTTTTGTTCATGGGAAATAAAAAATTCATGGGATTGATTTATTCACATGAAGTTTACAATAAGGCTGATCATGTTTGGAGAGAGTCACAAAAAAATTGTAAGAAAACTCAGGTTACGTTCAAGAACCGTGAGAACAATTTCAAAATTGATCTTGGTAATTTGTTTGCTACTGCTCTCGCTGATGCTTTTGAGATAATGAAAATAGAGGAAGAAAAATTATTTTTAATGAAACAGAAAGAGGGCCAGGTCGCACGGGATGCTTAGGTGGTGTAAACAAAAAATTGGCGGAAAAAAAAGAAAAATCTAGACGACGACGTCGACTGGAAAAAGAAGAATGGATTGTAAGACAAAGAGAATCACTGGCTGTTGCATCTACTTCCACCACAAACAACTTAGAAAGTGTAGAAAATTCAGACGGAGAACATATCTTGAATTATGAACTCAGCTTGTCGGACGTTACCTACCATGAACAAAAAGAGGTAGAAAGAATTTCATAGCACCTAAACTAGTTGCAGCTTTTGATCGATGGCAGTTAAGCATTGGAGACTCCGTTTACATTCTTAATGCGGTGGTAGAAGCGCTTGGTCTAAGTAGCGATGATTTCCCTGAAACTACAAAATGAAGGGCAGCAGCAATAAAACCTGACTTCCAAAACAATGTCCCCGAAGTAGTCACACTCCATTGGGAAGGAAAACTATTACACGGGATGGATGAACGAAGCGCAAAAAAAGAAAGCTTGCCAGTTATTGCTTCGTTTGATGATAGAGAACAGCTTCTGGCAGTTCGAAAACTAAACATTAGGCTAAGGTCGCCTCAACAGCTCTCTTTAACTGGAACCTCGATGGTAAAATACAATTAATGTGCTGTGACTCAACAGCTTGCAATACTGGCCGTTTCAATGAAGTTGCGCTATTTTGGAGCAAACTTTAGGAAGGAAATTGCTGCTTTTCGTCTGTCGTCATCATGTTTATGAATTGGTCCTAAAGGTTATCTTGGAAACTAAGATTAAGCAAGGTACTAGTAGCCCAGATATTCCGATTTTCAAAAAGTTCAGGGAAGATTGGAATAACGTACATTTTTGTAACTCTGAACCATCTCTTAATTTCATCAAAGAGCATGTCGCCGAGGCAGACATTCAAGCTTTGTTAATATTTTATAAGGCAGAGTTAGACAAAGGTTTTGTAAGAGATGACTACCGCGAATTGGTCGAACTGTGCGTAATACAAGTATTTTTAGGAGCAGACATAGAGAAAATATTAAAATTAAGGCCCTCCGGAGGTATGCATCAGGCACGCTGAATGGCGAGAGCGATCTATTTCAAAGCAGTGACTTCAGTCACAATGTAGAATGGCTGCGAAGAACAAAACGGCTCTACAAGATGTTTGCTTACTTGTCGTGATTGTGGTTGTATGTTAAAGGCTGGTTCGAATGCACAGGGACGACCGAAGCACCTAACCAAGATTTGCGCTTCTTGAAGATGTTAAAAGAGTACGACAAAGTTGACGCAACAATTTCTAAAGCTTCTATGAGGAAATTTACTCATCACTTATGGTATTTATGTGAAGAGACAGTAAGTGTATTACTCTTTGATGGTGAAGTTGATAACCAAACTAAAAACAAAATGGTTACCAACTTCAACAGGGACTAAAGCACAGATTTTCGCAAACGCTTTTCTTTTTTTTCAGAGTGAACACTGGTTAAGGGGTTAGGTGGGTTTGAAAATTTCAAAAAAATCGAATTTTTTTTATCTCATTAAATAGTACAGTACGCTTAAAATACTCTCCTAAAATTTTAAGTCAATCCGAGTAAAATTCTAAGAGATGGACGCTTCAGAAGTTCCGCCCATTAGGCCACGTCAGTTGAACGCTTCGCAGGTATACGTGTTTATCTCAAAACTCCATTTTTTAAGTCGGTGGACACGATATCTCGAAAAGTTATGAAGCGATTTAATTCAAATTTTGTACAAATCTTTGAAATAACATTATCTAGTTATTGAACAAAGGATTTTTATTTTTTTTTTAATTACAACTATTTTTTTTGAGCCAATGTATGTCGAAAATTTCACTAAAAAATGTGTTTTTTGGTTCAAAGCCTGTCAAAAATTTTGATTATTTTTTTATATATTAAAAAAAAAATAGTCAAAACCTCCTTTTTTGCAACCTCTGAAACCCACCTAACCCCTTAAGTTCGTATCGGAGAAGAGCAAACAATTTCTATCACTACTGCAGATCGACGACAGTTTTCTAAAGGAAGATGCATCTTCTTGGGATAATAATGCTGCTTTTCTGGAAGCTAAAAAAAAGAAGTCATTTGAGAACTGTGAATGATACTGCTGAAAGGGCTGTTAAATTAATGCAAAATTTTAACCGACTTATCAAGGCTGAAGAAGAACAAAAACAGTTCTTGCTGCACTGTGTCCAGGAAAATTGCATCCGGACTGTAAAACAACTATTCTAAAAAGAAGTTACCCTGAGGGATTTTTATTACTTTATGTCTCATTAAATTTTTACTTTTATTCACTTAATTTATTGCATTTGTAATGATTCGGCCGCCGCAGCCGAATGAGTTGGTGCGTAACTACCATTCAGAATTCAGAGAGAATGTAGGTTCAAATCTCGGTGAAATTAAAATTAAGAAAAAATTTCTTCTATTAGCGGTCGCCTCTCGGCAGGCAATGGCAAACCTCCGAGTGTATTTCTGTCATGAAAAAGGTCCTCATAAAAATATCTGCTGTTCGGAGTCGGCTTGAAACTGTAAGTCCCTCCATTTGTGGAACAACATCATGACGCATACTACAAATAGGAGGAGGAGCTCTGCCAAACACCCAAACAGGGTGTACGCGCCAATTATATATATATATATATATATCAAACATTTCATAAAGAAATCACTACTATCTACTAAAAAGTTTGTAAAATTTTGTTATCTCATCAAACGCTACAATTTTGTTAAAGCAGTTTCAATTATGTACCAAAGGCCTCACACCTTATACAGGGTCCATATAACTTTACGGAATTAAAAATGCTATAAAAAAGAAACTACTCAATATTTTTCCAAACTGTTTTTTTTATTTTGAAGTACAATCCTTCCGGTTAATGATGGAACACAACTTCATTCATATAGCTGCCTCGGCTAGCCATGCACCATCTCATACGATCGGTCCAATTTTTCAACACATTTTCGATTGTATGCGGCTGTATTTCAGCTATGGCATCGCGTATGTTGGATTATTTCAATTTTTAAATAGTAAACCAACTGCTTTGCGCTCGTTGAAAAATTTTAAATTTTCAAAGTTAAGAAAGTTACCCTTACATAACTTACCCTCACATTTTTGCGTGCTTTAATTGTAGAAAGTCGGGTGAAAGTTTCAGCTTTAAGTGTAAAATTACTACAATTTCAGACCAAATGTTTAATTCAAAACTCAAAACTTCATCAATAATGCATACAAAAAAAATTAAACACTGACCATAGAAACACACTGATCAGAAATGGACCATAAAGCTGCATCGTACTCACTGCTTTCTCATCTATAATTTATGAGACGCCAAAGGGGATGAGTTGGGCGAAACGCTTCGTGCAACGTCACCACTTCCAGCCAATTGAATTTTTGAAATTCCACACGACTGCACTCATCGTTTCTCACTCCTTTATGCACCGAGCATAGGAGGGATTCTCTGATTTGCTTCGCTCTTGGGAAAGATGAATTTCTTTCTTTTTTGTTATGTTTTGCTTTCTCTTGGAGTTGCTCGTATTGTCGATATTTCTCCTATTTCCATAACGCGTTACATTAAGTACAATTCAATAATTTTACCATTTGTTTTAACGCTCGAATTAATTTTGTGCAAACTGAAGTTGGTACTAGAAGTATAGGGGTTTTCAGTAAGAGCGCTTCAACTTTTGAACTTTTTTGAATAAAACACAAACGGTTTGACTTTTTTAACTAATTTTTTTTTATTATCGAGTTTGAACATATACATTTAAGTATGAAATTTGATTTCTTTTGCATGACCACCGCGTGCACGTTTTCTGAAGTCCAATCGTTGAACCTAATTTTCGACCACTCTTTTGCATAAATCGGCCGAAATTCCAGCAATTTCGCGTTCAATATTGGCTCTGAGCTCACAAATCGTCGCCGGCTTGTTACTGTAGACCAATGACTTCACATAACCCCAAAACGGGACGGCTTGTTAAATGGACCGTAAAATGGCCGTAATGCTCTTAAAGTAGCAGGAACAGAACGATTATTTTCATTAAAAATTTGCACGATTTGCAATCGTTGCTCAAGTGTGTAGCGTTCCATGATGAAATGTATACTAATGAAGTTTACAAATGACAAGCGAAAAATAAAAAATATTGCGTCGTTCGCCTTCCCTATCGGAAAAAAGTTGAAGCGCACCTATTGAATAACCCTATTCATGGGTTTGGTTATAGCATAAATATCGCTTAATTTGTGGTAAACTCAAATACTTCATTGAAAATCAGAAACTGAATCTAACATACTGAAGGAGATGGGAAGGAACCAGACAGGTGGAAGAAAAGGAAGAAGAGGCTTTGTATTTGAGGATGACGACTAGCAATGGCGGGTTACGTTTGCATTAACCGCTTTAGGTTATTGATACATTTCAACAGATGTGTGGTATGTATAATATGTAAATCCACAGAGCTCAGATGTCTAGAGAGCTGCAGCTTTGTTAGCCTTAGTAGTTCTCTTGAGCGCCTCCGATCTACTTGTGGCCAGAAGGATCTCGCAACTTTGCATGTTTACGCACTAGCCTAGTACTCGATGAGTTGACGCGAGGTCTATCTTTTCATCCAAGGCCCCCTGTGTAGCCAACTCTTCTACTCAACAGTTTTCCTTTTTATCGCTGTGACCGGGAACACAAATGAGCCTAATATCGAAGTATTCGGGCATTCCCCGACTGATTCCGAAACAAACAACCAGCCCAAGCCGCTTGGTTCGGAGTACACATTTACAGCTTTTACAGTAATTGCAGAAGCAAGCAACGAACCCACTGAGTCCTTAATTGCGGCTACTTCTGCTTGGAAAACACTACAGTGGTCCGGAAGCCTCAATTTGAGCTTGATGGGCAGTTCCTCGCAGAACACTTTCCCACCAACTCTTCCATCCAAGCGTGGGTGTACAATGATCCAGCACCAGGGGGATGAACTCAAAGTTTTTAATATCAATGCTAGCCAATGCAAAATTCCGCGAAGGCTTTTCATCCATATTGAGCCTAAAGATAGCGAAAAGAAAAAAAAAAACAATGTTGGCTAAAAGATACATATCTCCGGTTAAGGATGGATTTCGTTTCAGCATTTCAAATGGACCTCCAACGTTTGGAATATTGTGAGAATTTTTATTTTCAACATTAGGTTTTTGGTCTAATGATATTAAACTGAATTGTTCCCAACTCGATGACCTGACTCCTACATGGGGGGGATCAATAATGCTTTGGTATTACATATCTACGTATATATGTATACAATGAGATATTTGTTGAATTTTTATACAAAAATGAGAGAGCGATTTGGTGTAGTTGATTTACAAATAGAGAGCAACAGAAGAGCACTAGCTGATCACATAACAGCAGAAATAAAATGTGCTATTTTTATTCGACAGAGTGCACGATTTATAGAATGCAGACGTACGGCCAGCATCAGACCGTTAACCGGCTCTTAGTGATTTTGAAGGGCTCTCAGCTGATTTACTATGCCGAGGGGATTGTGATGGCGTTTTTTTACGAAAAAAAATGAGATTGTGTTGGTGATATACCAAAAAAGTCAAGAAACTTTCACTTGGTTGTTACTTGGTTGTCGTCTGAACAACGACTGATTGAACGAGTGTGAGAATACGTGGAAAATGAGCGAGCAGAATTCTGCTACCGAGTCCCCGGCGGCGTGACAGCCGAAATTACTCTCTAGTTTTGTCTCTGATGGCCAACTTGGTATCCCATCATCCTTAGACAGAGTGTATAACAAATAATTCGCTGCAAGAAAAAGTTTGGATATTGGATTACTCGTTGGAATAAGTAAATTGTTAGAACATTTTGTTTATACGTTTTTTAGTTGTTAATACTTCAACGCACAAATTTAATGCGTGGCTTTCTGAGTTTTTAATTTAACACCTAAATAATAACAGCAATACCTAATAAAATGCTTCCAAGCGGTTATCACCAGAGTTCAACTTGAAATTTAAGTTTAAAAGACACCCTTTATTGAAGTTATAAAATTAAGATACTTGATAAAAAATCACTCTAAATACTTATATTAATCTTTTTACATACATACTTGCCCCCTTCTCACCTTGCTGTACTATACTAAAAAGTTATTCCTTGTGCAATATTTACAGTGGCTTAGCTTTCCAACACTTCTCATTTCATACACTTCATAGCTACGCTGTTTCTAAAGTCTAAAGTGTAAAGTCACTTAAATTACTAATGGTAAACTTCGCCCAAATGAGAAACGAACAACCGTTTTAGTAATGGAACCAACCAACCAACCAACTCTGTTGAGCAATCAACACAACGAGTAAGCAGTAAAGTCCGCGTGTAAGCCGATGTAGAAGAGCAAAACACATTAGCACACATACAAGTACATAGTAAGTATAACATACAAAAAAGATAAGAGTAGAGAACAAGTGATTTCAACGCAATAATGTTTTGACTACACAGCATCCATGTGTGACTTTCTCTGCCTGCACAATACAATGGCCGCACGCCATCTGCATCGACTGTATGCACCACTACTGAATTAACTAAGTAGAACAAAAAATCTGCACACACCAGTACGCTCATTTCTACATACATTCATACATACATATAATGCGTGTACTCGTACGAGTATTTACCCACTGAACAAAAGTTACCGAAATTGGAAAGAATTTGGAATAGTATTGGTTGGAATTCCACTTGCTCACTTCTAATAAAAACTCAAGCAAAAAAATCTGGTATAAATCCAATAATGTTATGATTAAACTTTTTTCTAGAGCAAAAGGCTTGAAAGTTTCAAGTAGACAAATATTTTTGTTTTTAATAGCTGGCATTGAAGCTTTAGAAGCAATGAAAATGTATGCAGATTTTAAAGACAGTTTTACATTTTCAGCTTTAAATATCTGGGATGTAATGGAGTCCATAATTTCTACAATTTTTTGGAGTCAAAAATTTCCGTTTAAGAATAAAATATTTGGAAATACCCGAGCAACTAACTAACACAAGGTGCAGTTTTCTAACAAATCCCAGCTAACAAATTTCACACCACAAATATTAATTGGTTCGAAATTGATTCTAATTAATTTCCATTGATTTTTTGTCTGGTGTAATTTTCTAGGCAAACAACTTTTGTTAGAGAACCGCTCAGGATTGCAGTTTCTTGCCTTATATGGTTTTTGTCCCGAGATTATCAATGCTTGGAAATTGGTTTCGTATGGAGCGTAATGCGAGAATGATGCGTTTTCTTGCAACGTTGGGGCACAATGAATTCAAGATCAGCACAGAAAAGAGTTTTATATCAGAACGCATCTATATTTACTAAAAAGAAAAAGAAATTTCGAGCTTTAATTGAACACTGCTTCTTGATAGAAAAAAATTCCGTTCAAGCGTAAGAACAATAAAACGTGGTCGTGGAGTCATCAATGATGCACAACGCAGTGGGGGCGATAACACCAGAAAACATCAAAAAAATCCACAAAATAGTTTTGAATGATCAAAAAGTGAAGTTGAATAAGTTAGCTGACATCGTGAAGATATCAAAAGTACGTGTTGGATTTATATTAGATGAGCAATTGACTGTGAGCCGCCGTAGCCGAATGGATACGTGCGTGATTACCATTCGGAATTCACAGAGAGGTCGTTGGTTCGAATCTCGGTGAAAGCAAAATTAATAAAAAACATTTTTCTACAATAATAGCGGTCGCCCCTCGGCAGGCAATGGCAAACCTCCGAGTGTATTTATGCCATGAAAAAGCTCCTCATAAAAAAAAAATGCAGTTCGGAGTCGGCTTGAAACTGTAGGTCCCTCCATTTGTGGAACAACATCAAGACGCACACCACAAATAGGAGGAGGAGCTCGGCCAAACACCTAACAGAAATGTACGCGCCAATTATTTATTTATAATTGACTGTGAGAAAGGTCTGTTCAAAGTGTGTGCCGCGTTTGCTCATTGTAGACCAAAAACAAGAAAGTGTTGATGATTCTGCGCAGTGTTTGGCCATGTTTAAATGTAATAAACCGGAATTTTTGCGTCGATATGTGACAATGGTTGAAGCATGGATCCATCACTTGTCACTGGAATAAAAACAATGATCATCTGAGTGGGCAGCAACTGGTGAACCTCGTCCAAAGCAACTGGAAATGTGCGTGGTGTAATATTCATCGACTATCTTGAGAAGGGAAATATGCCAGCGGCTACTAATGCTCGCCAGTAAGAAATTTCGCTCGAATGAAGAGGTTATCACTGAAACTGAGGCCTATTCAAGTATATATTTACCTCGCCTATACAACAAGGCACAAAAAATACCAGAAATCGTTTCTGTAAAAAGTTTGCAGCGAGTAGTGATCTTGGTATTGTCAAGTGTTTTAATAAGCTATACTCAACGGGTTCAAAAGGAAATATCGAGATTTTGACTGCCAGCCGCATTTAGTTGGTTTGGCGCAGTCATACTTCTTTTTTTTTCTTAGCATGACAGTCCTGGGGGGACCACTGCTTCCGCGAAGGCCTTTAAAGTTGCGTTGGTCTGCATTGTTGGGTTCGATTATCAATCCGAGGCTGTTGTTGCGTTTTCGCGGCAAATAGTTTCATGTAGAAGGTTCTCAGCCTCGAGACCCTAGTCCGTCTCTGGATGATGTTTACCTTGCTTTATTTGTTCCCTTACTCTCCACTTGGATTTTCCCTGCGATGATGGCCAACATAGTCGCGAGTAAAGGTTAACAGCACCACCAACCTGAGGAAAAAGCAAGAAAATTCTTCTAGTGAGAGGTGAGAAGCATCATTTGTTAGGATCAGCTATCAAGTTTCGCCTCACTACCCTTTCGTGGTGCCGCCATACATCTAGTATTTATGGGATATTTGGAATCCAAAGCTCAGTTTCGAGTTCAGCTTAAGGGGGGGTAAGGGATAAAAATCGATTTTTTTTTTTGCATGTTATTGTATTAAAACATTTCAAAAATACCGTGTTAAAATTTTAAGTCAATCCGAGCAAAACTTTTTAAGCTATAGAGCATAAAGCCGAGCCGCCTCAAACATCTGCCTCATAACTTAAAACTTTAAACGCGGTTTTCTCGAACCTTTTGAAATTTTGCACACATATTTTACATATAAAAAACCTCCCCCCAACGTTTTTTTTTCGCCATTTTTTTTTATATTAAGGTGGTTTTACACCTACAAAATGGCGGCATTTTTTCGTCAAAAATCACTTTTTACTTCAAACGACTACCAAATGGCTGAAAATGAAAATAAAACGTTGGGGGGAAGTTTAACTCATACTTTAACTAAATTATTCGATTTTTTTGATTTCAGATGATTCTGCGCTGAGATATGCTGACTACTGCAACATGTATTTTTGAAAAGACGTCTACGTAAATGTGCTCTCATTCGCTCATTTTGCAATATTTTTACATGAAAATTTGATCAAATATTCTTGAAATGTTACTTTATAATATGCAACAACTTTTAATAAACTGACTTGAACCGTTTCGCTACAATAAATTCATGAAAAAAGTGTTTTTTTTTAGCGTTTATCCCTTACCCCCCCCCTTAAGACCAAAAACGAGCGTGAATGGAGGCTACACCAAGATCGACGCTTGAGAAAGTAATGGAAAATGCCATAAAACGAGCCCAGTAAGTAACCAGAGCAAAATGTGAGCACTTCCATTTATTTATCATATAACGAAAAAGTTCTTATTTTCTTGGACCATAATGAATGTCTGTGCACAATGAAAAAGCTGTAAATTTCATTTCGTAAAAGGTTTATTTCAAAAGCAAATGGAACAGATGTAAATGAATCACCTTATATATACAGGTTATCCCATCTACATATACTTAACAGGAGAACTTTGAATAACTTTGACAGTTGTTGTTTGACTTGCTTCTTTTTAAGTGCCTTGGAAACATCTGTGCAGTACAATTTCAGCCTGGGAGTGGTACACAACCACAGAACACGCAGAAATTGTGAAATTTTTTGTTGAAAATAACTCATTGAATATCTTAACTCATTGTTAAGAGTGATAAGGGCACATTTCTTTCTTGGCAGATGGATGAATGCCTAAAATTGTCCGTTCTGGATCACTGACAATTCTCGCACCATTCTTTTTCGAGGAAGACGAAGACCGATCTGCTCACTCGACCGATTTGACCGTGCCGGACTTTTTCCTGTGGGATTACTCAAAAAGGAAAGGTGTGCACTCATATACTTTGACCTTTTGAAGGACAATGTTGGCGAGGAAATCGACTTCATAACCGTAGAAATGCTCCAAAATGTTATTAAAAATGCAGAAAAAACCCCAAATGAGCGTCTATGGAAATGGGAACCATCTTCTCGATATTGTTTACGGTCATTGACCTATTTAACCGGAGGAAATCAAAACTGATGCATTTTCACTAAACTTTTCATAGTTCTAATGTGTGAAATATATATGGAACCTGGCGACGCAGGCACAGGCAAATGAAGATTTAGCGACTCAGTGTTCAGATTCAAATAATCTAGTCCTTAAAGTAATGGTCGTTGCATCTGCTAATGGTACGAAAGAGAGAGAAAAGCTGTGTCTGCATTGGAAAGCCAAATGGAGAAAAGCTTAGCTTTCGTCGCTGTCTCTAATTGGCGTCGGTTGGCAGAAAAAAAAACGATTAACCTCTTTTATTGAAGTTGGCCAAAATCACTTAAGGGGGTGCTGCGCTAATAAAAAAATGAAGTATTGACTTATTTATAATATGATATTTTCGAATTCATTACTTGGCGTTCTCGACAAAGTCTTAAGCTTTTGTTTGGCGTGGATGAGTGCAATTTGTATGTATTTGCTATACCTCTTTTGCTATATATTTTTGTTTTATGGTTGGTCAGCTAGAGGAGCAATTCGACCATAGAAAGATAAAAAGTGGAAGATGATCAAGAGATTAGTTATGTTACAATAGAAAAGTTTCGTTTTGCGCACTTTCGTCTGAGTAGTCGGTATTTGTGCAGTTTTAAATGTAAGGACTGCTGGAGCCACCGAATTCGTTTTTGTGGGTGGTAGTGTTGATAAATCAAAGTTTAACACTTTTACTTAATTTAATGTTCATTACCACTTGAATTACGGGCTTGCTCAAAATAAAAAACTAAAACACAAAAAAAATAAAAAAGTCAACCTAGAGATGTTGTAACGCATATCTTCTTCAATTTGGGTAACTAAGGTTTGGATAGAGTTCGCAGCTCTTTTCGACCCAGTTGCTGAGGTTATCGACTGCCACTTCTAGTTTCGCAAACAAACAAAAAAGTATTAGTACTTTCCACTTAAAGCTATTTGATATTATTACAGGATTTCTGACCAATTTTATACGCACTTTAGATTTCCGTCTATCTGGCGTTCATGTCTCTCAGCAATCGATTATGTAATGAGTATACATTTTTGGTTATTGATGGTTGAAGCCTCAATGACAAATAGTTGAAAATTAATTCATTTGGGGGTTGTTTTTAAGGTAATATGCGACAGCTTTATATTTGTTGAAATATCTTTGTTTTTTATTAACTTCAAAGAACATTTAACATTTTCTGTTTAGCGACTAAATGTTTGCATATTTAAATAATTATATTCATCGCAAATTTGATATTTTTGGTTAAATTTTTAGAAATTCGGAAATTCGATATTTTTCGTCTAATTTTATGGTCTGCCTCTTGCTTTTGTTGCAAATGTTTTAGCGTCAATTATTTTTTGTTGAGCGCTCGTGGGGTTCATTCTCATGATTCCGGCCAGTCTTTGAGCTTTGATGAACCGCATAATATTTTCCCCTCTTATAAGTTGCTCCAGTGCATGGTTCCATCTTATACCCCACTCACAGTTGTCTTTGATTGCACCGAAGATTTGCCTTAAAAGTTTTTCTCTCGAATACTTGGAGTTTGGTTTTGACTTTTTCACTTATCGTCCGTAGCAAAGAACTATAGATTTGTACAACGAAATTTTGCGAGGTCTGCTCGGCAGCTTCGATTTAAAAAGTTTAATAAGTGCTCTATTTGTTGCTTGTATTCTCTCGTCGATTGTAATGCTCATTGCGTTGCCGTGGCTTAGTTTAAACCCCAGATACGTGAAAATTTACTTTAGTGGAAATTTACTTTGAAAAAAATAATCTGTTCATGAAGTTTATAGAGCACTAGCGGCATCATCGGTACTTATTTCTTTCGAAATCAGGAAGGACCGAATTTTTATTTCCAAAAATTAATAAGCTAAGCATATATACAGTCATACAGCGCAGTTAACAATCGATTTCTTGCAATATTCAAGCCACCATTGACGCCATACGGCCAGATTTATTGGAAAAAGTAGCCAAAAATTGGAGTGATCGACTGGACCATGCAATTCTTAGCCCCGGCGGCCATATGCCGGTTATCAATTAAAAAAATAAAAGTGTCTTGAAATTATCTATCAGATTATAATAGGAAAAAATTTATTCCAACATTCCAAGTTCGCCAGCTTTTAACAAGACGCCGGATACAAAACTTCCCTTCCTACAGAGGTTGCAAAATGCACAAACATATTTATGTACCTAAGTACATATGCATAAAAAAAAAAAGTATGTATAATACACACATATATACATATGTATGGGTATGCATGCACAAACATATATGCTCATTAATATTTACACATAAGAACTTCGTCCCCATTCATGTGCACACTCACACATTGACACTCGTATGCTACATCCTTTAAGGAAGATAATAATAAAAAGCGTAGTAAGTCTGGCAATAAAAACGCGAAATGTTTATTAACCGTGTTAGACACATAAAAAGAATTATCGCCAAGTAAAAGAAACGTGAATTTTTATTGCTCTAATTGTATGAAGATAAGAAGTTATGAATTGTGCGAACGGGAATAATTTACGTTACGCTGCAGATTTTAGAATACTGCTTTAAAAGAAAATAAGAAAATTGAAATCCCAAAGGGATTTGTAAATTTTTGAGCTTACTCACCTACACATTATTGTTTTTGGGATCAAAAATATTTGTATATTTTGACTCGTATGCATGTACTATACAGGGTGCACTATCTTTTATGTCGGTATGTAAACGCTGAATAACTTTGTCATTTACCAACCGATCGACTTCAACATACACATGCCCCACAAAGTCTGCGTTCACCCTACAATAACTTTTTAGTGAAATTTAATGAAACACACAACCTGATTTGATAATTTTTATAAATTTGTATATATTTATATGTTTATTATATGTTTAAGTTTTAAAAACAAAAATAAATTTCAAGATTCCTCACATAAGTTTTTAGATAACGGTAAATAATGGCTGTAATAGGTAAATAAAGCGACCATAAAGTCTGTGTTCAGTCTTAAAGTCTAATACAAAAACATGATATGCTATATGCAAAAATGAAATCTAATATTTAATTGGATATCCACGTTGCTTCAGAACTTCACTCAGCCTATTTGGCATTAAACTTACTAGTTTCTCTGTTTCCTCTGCTGTTATTTTCCTCCATTCTGCCTGCATGGCACTCCGCAAAACCTCTTTACTAGTAATCACTTGCTGACGAATTCTTTTTTCCAATAGATCCCACAGATGCTCGATGGGGTTAAGATCTGGGGACTGTGGCGGCGTTTTAAGCTGTTTGGGGCGTTTTACAAGAGCCAAAGCTTAACGATCTCGGCTGTGTGCTTCGAGTCGTTATCTTGTTGAAACCAAAACGTTCTTGATAAGCCGAGATTTTCTGCACTTTGCTTTAAATTCCGTTTTAGTAGGCATGTTCAAGTATTCCCATTTATCCATCGTCGAATCAATAAATTCTAACTGTCCCACCCCATTTGCCGCCATGCAGCGCCAAACCATAACCCCGCCACCTCCGTGCTTAACCGTGCCAACAAGATTTTGCTTTTCAAGAGCAGTTCCAGGTTTTCGCCAAACAATTTGACGGCCTTTTATTCCAAATATACAAAATTTACTATCGTCTGAAAATATTACTTTTTTCCAGTGCTCGGGAGGCTTATTTATGTACTCATTAGCAAACTGAATGCGTTTACGTATGTTCACAAGATAAATGAAAGACTTTCTTCGGGCGACTCTACCATGGTATCCAGCTTGACGTAGTACTTTTCTGGCAGTTTCAGCGCAAATACTTTTTTTAAATGTTTGATTTATGTTTTCAACTAATTTTGAGGATGTAATCCGGGGGTTAACCTTTGCCAAGTTGATTATAGAACGCTCTTCCCGGGTCGATAATTTTTTCGGACGCCCTGACCTGGGCTTAGATGTAAAAATTCCAGTTTGCCGAAAATTTGTTACAACTCGCTGAATAGAGGAATACGTTCTCCCAATAGATTTTCCAATATTTCGGAAACTTTTTCCGTCTTTCCACATTTTTATAATTATTTTCCTCTCAGAAACACTTATTTCTTTTCCCTTTCCTTCCATGTTCTTTAATTATCTGCAGTTATAAATAAAATGTTCAACTAAGCTTTGTTAACATTCAGTCGAAGTAATGCGCATTAAAAAATTAATATAAACAAGGAAAAATATCTTAAAATGAACGGTATCATTCAAATAAACAGCGTTGCCCAGGAGCCAACAGTGTCGTATCGTCGTCGCGCCCAGCATTTTGGCGTCAGTGAAACTACAATGCGGCACATTTTAAAGGATGATTTAAATTTGTTTCCGTATAAAGTGTAATTGACACAAAGAATATTACCGACAGACCATTCACGCCGCTTGGAATACGGCCAAATAGTTGCTCGGATGGTGGACACTGAACCCAATTATTGGTATCAAATTTTAATGACTGACGAGGCACATTTTAACCTCTCTGGCAGCGTGAATAAACAAAATTGCCGCATTTGGGGAACTGAGAATCCACACGAGATCCATGAAATGCCATTGCATGACCAGAAAGTAACTGTTTGAGCCGGCATTTGCGCCAAAAACATCATTGGGCCATATTTTTAACGAGAAAACGAAACGGGCGATGGAAACCGATATCGATGGATGTTGGCTCATTGTGTCTGCCGAAATCGACGCTATAAAACCCGAAATGCTTGACAAGGTGATGACAAACACAGAAAAAAGATCGCAGTTTGAGATTGCTAATAAAGGTGGCCACTTGATTGATATTGAATTCAAAAAATAGTTTAAATAAATTGTAAATAACCAAAGCAAATAAAAATACCTCATTTACTATACAAATCAGTTTTTTTTTTTCAAAGTTATTCAATGCTTTCATACCGACACAAAAGCTGGCGCACCCTGTATATATTCTGTATATACTACATTTAGTACACTCATAATTTCCCACGTCATTTATATTGAAGCAAATCTTCAATAAAAATATGATCGATTAACCGCAAAACGCATTTTGCTAAGCAATTACGTAATGAAATATGATTTACCGGAAAATTACAGTTACTTTGTATTTTCACACATCAAAAGCACCGCAATAATCAACTGCCGCTGAATCGAACTGCGGAACGCATTTTTACCATTAACTTCAGCGCACACCGCGAACTTTGACATTAAGGTCTGGCAAATAATTGTACGGGAATAAAACCGGCAAAGCACATTGGTGATTTAATACCGATTATCTGTAGCGGCCGCCGTAGCCGAATGGGTTGGTGCGTGACTGCCATTTGGGATTCAGAGAGAACGTAGGCTCAAATCTCGGTGAGAGACCAAAATGTAGAAAAAGTTATTTTCTAATAGCGGTTGTCCCTCGGCAGGCAATGTCAAGCCTCCGAGTGTATTTCGGCCATGAAAAACTTCTAATAAAAATATCTGCCGTTCGGAGTCGGCTTGAAACTGTACGTCCCTCAATTGGTGAAAGGTAAAACATAACATCAAGAGGCGCACCACAAATAGGAGGAGGAGCTCGGCCAAATACACAAAGAGGGTGTACGCGCCAATTATATATTAGGTGCGCAACTAAGTTCCCGCTGTTTGTCAATAGATGCCGTCAGGAGTGTGTACTAGTCCGTTCTAAGATAACCTAAACGTCATAAATCAAGATTAGACATATGGTAAACAAACTGATTCGACACATAAGTGATTTTGATTTGGTATCACATACTTTTGATTTTGTAAAAATGTCTGATTTTGTGCCGAATAATCGTCATTTGCGGGAAGTGTTGATTGTCCTCTTTCATTCGAAAAAAACGGCGGCTGAAGTGCATCGAGAGCTACAAAAAGTTTATGGAGATGCTGTTTTAAGGGGGTGGTAGGGTTTAGCGCTAAAAAAAAAACACTTTTTTTTGAATTTTTTACAGAAATATGGCTTAAGATACTTTAATAAAATCAGTTGCATGTTATTGTACATCTTTTCAATAGGTTTTTAAAAAATATTAATAATAAAATATTGACAAATAAGCCCATGACAGAGTTTTTTTGGAGATATGTTTTTCGAGAGGTGCTCTGCGGTGCCAATCGGCATTCGTCGTAGAATCATCTGAAACTAAAAAAGTCGAATTTTTCAGTTAAAGTATGACGTAATGCTCCCCCCACATGAATAAATTTTTTTTTTTTTTTTTCATTTTTCTAGTTTTGGTGGCAAAAAAAACGTAAAGCGAGCATTTTTGGCGAAAAATTTCGCCATATTTGTAAGTGAAAAACAACCTTAAAAAAAAAAAATAAAGAAAAAAACAGTGTGGGGGGGGGGGGGAGGTATTTTTGATTTAGAAAACGTGTGCCAAATTTGAAAAGAATCGGTTGAATAGTTTCGGAGTTGTGATTGGCACCGACTTTTAAGAAGTCGTTTCGGGAAAAACGCGTTTGAAAAAATGACTCTGAAAAATTATCTATGCCTCCGCATTCGAGGTAGAGTGCCTACAAAGGCTATAACTTTGAGAGTTCTGCTCCGATCCACTTAAAATTTTGACACAACATTCTTGAAATGATTTACTATCCCCATGCTTTGGGAAAGATTCAGAAACAGGAGACTTGGGTTCCTTATGAGTTAAAACCAAGGAATGTTGAGCGCCGTTTTTTCGCCTGTGAACAACTGTGAACAGCATGACAACGCTCGGCCTCACGTTGCCAAACCCGTTAAAACCTACATGGAAACAGTGAAATGGGAAATCCTACCGCACCCGCCATATTCTCCAGATATTGTACCGTCCTATTATCACCTGTTCAGATCGATGGCACATGGTCTAACTGACCAGCAGTTCCATTCATACGAAGACATCAAAAAATTGCTTGATCCGTGGATAGCCTCAAAAGATGAACAGTTTTACCGCGACGGTATACGAGATCACAGAAAGGTCAATGATTCACTTGTAAACATTTTTTCAGAATAAAGTTTTATTGTCATCAAAAAAACAGCGAGAACTTAGTTGCGCACCTTATATATATATATCTGTAGCTTCTTGGTAGAGCTTTACCGGGAAAGCCTTCTTGGACACTTAAGAATATTATTACATAGGTAATTGCCGATTAATTTGGTTATACAAAGTGATGCCTTAAACTTAACCCTTTAAAATTTTTAAAGATTATGTAAGACAAATTTCTTTTTTCTTTTTCTTCTTTATTTGCATGCTCGTTTTCG
>JAYXIM010020493.1:0-187179 GCA_037575425.1 Anastrepha fraterculus | reverse complement strand
ACTTCTTCTTCTTAATTGGCGCGATAACCGCTTACGCGATTTTGGCCGAGATTAACAAAGCGCGCCAGTCGTTTCTTTCTCGTGCTAACCGGCGCCAATTGGACACACCAAGTGAAGCCAAGTCCTTCTCCACCTGATCTTTCCAACGCAGAGGAGGCCTTCCTCTTCCTCTGCTACCACCAGCTGGTACCGCATCGAATACTTTCAAAGCCGGAGCGTTTGTATCCATTCGGACGACATGACCCAGCCAACGAAGCCGCTGGATCTTTATTCGCTGCGCTATGCCTATGTCGTCGTAAAGCTCATACAGCTCATCGTTCCATCGTCTGCGATATTCGCCGTTGCCAACGTGCAAAGGTCCAAAAATCTTACGCAGAATCTTTCTCTCGAACACTCCAAGCGTCGCTTCATCGGATGTTGTCATCGTCCAAGCTTCTGCGCCATACGTTAGGACGGGCATGATGAGAGTCTTGTAGAGTGTTAATTTTGTTCGTCGAGAGAGGACTTTACTGCTCAATTGCCTACTTAGTCCAAAGTAGCACTTGTTGGCAAGAGAGATTCTACGTTGGATTTCAAGGCTGACATTGTTATCGGTGTTAATGCTGGTTCCTAAATACACGAAGTCTTTTACAACCTCGAAATTATAACTGTCAACAGTGACGTGGGTGCCGATACGCGAGTGCGCCGACTGTTTGTTTGAAGACAGGAGGTACTTCGTTTTGTCCTCGTTCACCACCAAACCCATTCGCTTTGCCTCTTTATCCAGTTTGGAGAAGGCAGAACTAACAGCGCGGTTGTTAAGGCCGATGATGTCAATATCATCGGCATACGCCAGCAATTGTACGCTCTTATAAAAAATTGTGCCTGAGCGATTAAGTTCTGCGGCTCGTACGATGCTCTCCAACATCAGGTTAAAGAAGTCACACGACAGCGAGTCACCCTGTCTGAAACCTCGTTTGGTATCAAACGGCTCGGAGAGGTCCTTCCCAATTCTGACGGCGCTGCTGGTGTTCAGCAACGTCATCTTACATAGCCGTATTAGTTTTGCGGGGATACCAAATTCAGACATAGCGGCATACAGGTAACTCCTTTCCGTACTGTCGAATGCAGCTTTGAAGTCGACGAAAAGATGGTGTGTGTCGATTCTCCTTTCATGGGTCTTTTCCAAGATTTGGCGTATTGTGAATATTTGGTCAATGGTAGACTTTCCAGGTCTGAAGCCACACTGATAAGGTCCAATCAGTTGGTTGACGGTGGGCTTCAGCCTTTCACACAATACGCTCGCTAGAACCTTATAGGCGATATTTAGAAGACTAATCCCGCGGTAATTGGCACAAATTGCAGGATCGCCCTTCTTATGGATTGGGCAGAGCACACTTAAATTCCAATCGGCAGGCATGCTTTCATCCGACCATATTCTGCATAGGAGCTGATGCATGCACCTTACCAGCTCCTCGCCGCCATGTTTGAATAGCTCAGCCGGCAGTCCGTCGGCGCCCGCGGCTTTGTTGTTCTTTAGCCGTGATATTGCTATTCTCACCTCGTCATGGTCGGGTAACGGAACGACAATTCCGTCGTCAACGATTGGGGTATCGGGATCTTCACATTCTCTATGACATGCGCAGCTGTCACCGTTTAACAGGTTCGAGAAGTGTTCCCTCCATAATTTAAGATTGCTCTGTACGTCAGTCACCAGATCGCCGTCTTTGTTCTTACAGGACAACGCCCCGGTCTTAAAACCTTCTGTAAGCCGCCGAACTTTCTGGTAGAATTTTCGGGCGTTGTTCCTGGTGGCCAGCATCTCAAGCTCCTCGCACTCACGTATTTCGGCCTCTCGTTTCTTCTGTCGGATAATACGTCTCTCTTCCTTTTTTAGCTCTCTGTAGCGATCCCACATGGCTCGCGTTGCGCCCGATCGCAGCGTGGCTCTATAGGCGGCATCTTTTCTTTCGGCGGCAGCATGACATTCCTCGTCGTACCAATTGTTTTTTCGGGCTCGCCGGAATCCGATTTCTTCTTCGGCGGCGGTACGTAGGGAACGAGAAATGTTGCTCCATTGCTCGCGCATGCCGGTGTGTTGGGCAGTGCTCTCCGAGAGCAGGAGTGAGAGTCGAGTGGCGAATCTTCTGGCTGTCTGTTGTGATTGCAGCTTTTCGATGTCGAACATTCTTTGCGTAGGTAGATGTACGTTTTTTGCTGCACAGAGGCGTGTGCGCAGTTTGGCTGCAACAAGGTAATGATCCGAGTCGATGTTGGGTCCTCGGATCGTACGTACATCTAATACACTAGAAGCGTGTCTTCCATCTATCACAACATGATCGATCTGGTTTCGCGTTTTTCGATCTGGAGACAGCCAGGTAGCTTGGTGAATCTTCTTATGCTGGAATCTGGTGCTACAGACTACCATGTTTCGGGCCCCGGCGAAGTCGATCAGCCTCTGTCCGTTACCGGATGTTTCGTTGTGCAGGCTGAATTTTCCGACTGTGGGACCAAAAATTCCCTCCTTGCCCACCCTGGCGTTGAAGTCGCCAAGCACGATTTTTATGTCGTGGCGGGGGCAGCGCTCATAGGAACGTTCCAAGCGCTCATAGAAAGAATCCTTGGTCGCATCGTCCTTCTCTTCCGTCGGGGCGTGGGCGCAAATTAGCGAGATGTTAAAAAATCGCGCTTTGATGCGGATTGTTGCGAGACGCTCGTCCACCGGAGTGAACGACAGTACTTGGCGACGAAGTCTCTCTCCCACAACAAATCCGACACCGAATTTGCGCTCCTTTACATGACAGCTGTGGTAGACGTCGCAAGGTCCTATGTTTTTCTTACCTTGCCCCGTCCATCGCATCTCTTGGATGGCAGTGATGTCAGCCTTTACTCTCACGAGGACATCAACCAGCCGGGCAGAGGCACCTTCCCCATTAAGGGACCGGACATTCCAGGTGCATGCCCTCAAATCGTATTCCTTATTTCGTTTGCAGGGGTCGTCATCAGTTTTGGAAGTTCTCATCCGAGGCTTTGTTGCTGTTTTCATTGGGGGGCTTTTTAAGTGGCGGGTCCCAAACCCAGCGCACAACCAGCTATGCTGGGATGCTTCGCCTTCTCACTTTAGCTCACTCCCGAACGGGTGTTCGGAAGCTAACCAGAGGATACGTGGGCTAATCCCGGGCGTTGTGAGCTGCTTGAACCATATGTAGAAGAATCGTCCTGGCCACTCCCAAGTGAATGGCGATCAGTAACTTTCCCCACTTGCGTGGACTTCTACACATGGAACCATCCTCCAAGTAACGTGTATTTCCAACTATATACAGGGTAGGCCATTTAAAGCGGGCCCATCTGGCAACCCTATAACTTTTGACAGGAACGTCAGATCGACTAATGACATAGCGCGTTGGAAGCGTCAGTCCAAGACAATTTTTACCATGGAGCAGTACACTCCAAAAGAACGCGCTGAAATAATTCAGCTTTACATCCAAAATAACTTCTCAATTGTGAAAACTCAACGTGCGTTTAAAAAAAAATAAAGTTAAAAGTGCGCCATCCAAAAGCACTTTACAGCGTTTATACGCAAAATTTATTAACCACGGTAGTCTCAGCAATACCAGCCACGCATCCAGACAACGTACACGACGTTCTGCTGAAAATATCGAGGCTGTACGAGCCAGTGTTGAGGAGGCTCCGCGAACATCGAGTTATCGTCGTTCTCAGGAATTAGGCATCGCCAGGACAACACTCAGGCGCATAATTCGCATCGATTTGAAAATGTTTCCGTACAAAATTCAAATGGCACAAAAATTAAACGCTACAATCGATTTTTTGAAGCCATTGTTCCCTGGAAGGTTGATTTCGAAAAATGGTGATTTTCCGTGGCCACCGAGATCACCAGATTTGACGCCACCGGACTTTTATTTGTGGGGTTATCTGAAATCCAAGGTATACATCAACAAGCCAAGGACTCTAACTCAACTTAAAAACAATATCCGACGCGAAATCGCCGCCATACCGGCCGAAATATTGGCCAAAACGATGGAAAACGCCGAAAAAAGGATACATTTGGCCATCAAGGCCAGAGGCAAACATTTGAAGGATATCATTTTCAAAAACTAGCTGGAACAAATCTCCTTGAATCAAAATAAATGATTTTTCATATCAACACAAAAAAAATGTTTTTTTCAATGTTTTTTTTCAGAAACAAATGGGCCCGCTTTAAATGGCCTACCCTGTAGTATACAAAGTGTCATGTTTACATCTTCAATACAACAGCGGGGCATGTATTTGTGTTGATTGTAAATGTCACATGTAAACTTATGCACTTCATTAATCGATCCTCTCCAAAACTGATCCCTTTCGTGCTCTCACGGTTTTCGAAACAAATTAATTACATATTTGTTGAATCCAGCTTTTGCACTTACAACCTGTATCCTCGATGTTTCCTTCCGTGGGTTGAAAATATTGTTCTGGCCGTTTCGGTCATTTCCGCTAAACTCAACATGTCTTAGCTTTCGTAACACTTTCAAAACGATTTGTTATCAAAAATAATTGATACTGGTATATAAACTTTTTTCTGCTGAAGTCAGCACCTGTTCGGATATCTATGGACGCAACTGTACACATATGAGATTAAGTGTCCAAAGAGCATACTCATACAGTCAAAAAATAATAATTAAAAACGAGTACTTTGAGTGTAGTGCGGAATGCAGCTTTTTCCTGAACTAAAAGTGGATTTCCTTGAGCGAAAAATTTTGTACTATACTGATTTTCGTCATGAGTATTCTTTTTTACATACTTGTGCATTTCAAATTTTGTTAATGGCTGCCAGGAATTCTAAGAGAATTCTCTTTTTTGCTGGAGTCTACAGTTTATACTTGAACTTTTTTGGTTAAATACTACGTCGATTCTTAAGACATTTTCATTACCCATCTCTGGCATTAGAAAATTTACTTTTAATATCTTTTCGTTTTTTCCAATTAGGTTTTTATTTAGCAAAGGAACTTTCCATGCTTTAAAATTAAATATGTATATTAATTTGTTTTTTGTTTTTTTCTCTTTACAGAATTTCCCAACGTATCCACGGAACCGCACACAACAACCGTAAAATATATGTAGCGGAAACGCTCTCGTGAGTTGAATAACTGATCGTAACTGTGCGCCTAGAGTACAACTAGAAGCCAAATAGAAAAGCCGACGAGAGAGCAAATTGTGTTTTGTTACGATTATTGCAAATTCTCTTCACTCGAAGTGAAAGACAAATAAAAAAAGTATTAACTCTGAAAACATCAACAGCCCTATTGTCGATCAGCGACATTGCGATTCACAAACAACTAAATGAAACGCGAGTTAAATTGAATGCAAAATAGAATCGGCAGCAACAGCAACAGCAGCAGCAAGACGGACGCAGTAACAGCAACAACAAAAGTGCCGATAGAGTGTAGTTTGCATGGTTTTTTCGGAGCACCCAAGAGTGTGAAGTTGTGTGTATTGGAGTAAAGAACTGCGTGATTTTTTTAACGTTTCTTGTTGTCGTCTCTTGACCCATATTGGAGTATTTCAAAGCAATTGCAGCTTTTGGAATAAAAACAAACCGAATTAAAAAGCGAAAATAAGAATTTCAATAAATAGCAAAACACTGCTGAGCAGACCTTTAGAAACTGTAATAATTGTGGATTCTGATTTACCGTTTTTTATAAGCCAATAACCGCTGAAGAGCTATTCATCAAAGCGCGTCATATTGCTACTAATTTAAACTTTCCTGAAGCGAGTTTGTGTTAAAAAGGCCGCTTTAATGATGTCGTCCGATCAACAGTTTTTCCTAAAATGGAACGATTTCCAAACGAATATGGTGACCTCGTTCCGGCACTTGAGGGACGAGAAGAGCTTTACAGATGTAAGTAGAATAGCCATAATAGCTTAATTACTGTTATATTTACCACACTAAGTTAAGTGTTACGATATTAATTACAGGGTAAGGCAATTTTCTTTATTTGTGGACTAATTTTATTGAATGATTGGAAAAAACCAAATTCGAAATATCACTACTTTCGGTAAAACGAACTAATTCTTTGGCTCTTTGCGGTCGCAACTTTTTCTTAAGGCGGTGTCAGATCATGCACGTGTTTGGCCTTGTATGGTTTCAGTCTGTTGTCCCTTTTTTTAAATTCCTTTTAAAGTTAATGTTGCTGTTTTTAACAACAATTGAATACTATTTATTCTGCGTTTGGTAGCGATACTTATACCTAAAAGGCAACGCGTTTTGGAATGTACGTAAACAACTTCAAGACTGTGCACATCGTTTTGATCTAGTAAATTCATCTTACGTCTTGAATCTTTAGATTTTTAGCGGCGCTCTCATATATGTACTTGTATTTGCATTACATATTTTCGGCATTGTGAAACCTGATTCGGGGAGGGATCTTTTTAAGTTTGTTACCCGTCATGTTGAATTCAACTAAGAAACTGTTTGAGTATAAAAACTCCATAAATGCGCAAAATGGCAGTATAATCATAAGACTTACAGCTAACTGTAAAATAGCTATAATTCGGAAAATAATATAGAAAAATGCCGAAAGTTTAGTAAACTTAGAGCTGTCACGCCCTTTAGTGTAATGTAATTGATCGCCCATATTTGAAATAATTTTTTGTTTTTTTCAATAGAGAGTTATCTCAACTTAAATTTTGTTATAAGGACAGAATGAAATATACACCACACGAAAAAGAAACATTTCTTCAAATTTTGCAGATTTGGAAAAATTTAGGTTCACATTCTTCAATCTTGAACTTTTCGCGAGTCGCAAAAATGGGCATAGCTCGAACACACCGACGGTTAAAAATGGTATTTGCTATTAATATGGACTGGTTAGGTGATACAAAGTTACTTTTTTGTTTAAGATATCTTTTGCAGTATAAAAAATGCCCAAGATCATTTCTTTTTTAATTTCCACCTTTTTTTTAAGCTGTTAAATGTCCACCTCTCTCATACCTCGTCTTCACATCGGAAACCACTCATTTCTCTGATTGTTGGCCGCTCTTTCGGTGATATTTTTTCCAGAGTGGTTTAACGTATTATTGGTTGCGTAGCAAAAACTTCAAGAATATTACCTTGGTTGAATTTGTTATAAAAAAATTACGAATATTTTGCTATTTTGCTGTGCCATTGAGACATGAGTTTCTCTTTACGTTTCTTTTTTACACATTGCTTTCGTGAACGTTTCGCCATCTAGTGGTTATTGCTAATTTTTTTAGGTTGCATTGTATTTCGCGAGTTATATATTTTTTTATGTTTTCAAAGCGAGAAGCGTGTGTACGGCGGATTTACTTGAAAATATATTAAAATAAACACAAATATGTAAATATCCGTACATGTTTATACCTATTTACAACGTTGATGGTTACTTTGCTTTCTTTAATGCTGGTCTAAAAACATTTTCCCCTTGATATCAAATGAATAATTCTGCAATTAGCAAAGAAATTAATGGTTTTATTATTTCGGTTGAAAATTCGCCGTCAAAGAGATCTGGTACAACACAACACCACGTGTTTGTTTTCAAATTGACGAGCCATTGGCATGCGCTGGAGCTACGAGTATATGTAGATTTTACTTCTGAATGAGTTGCTTGTGACACTGGTGGTAACAAATGCTTCTATTTATATTCCAAGACAATTTCCAATAAAAATGATAATAAAAAACAGGAATATTCTTGGAATTATTTTTTTGTTTTTGTATAATCTGGTAGATAATTTCATGGCATCAGTACTACTACAGAAACCTGGCTGCTGCTAATACTCATTGAGCAGTTGAGGCCCTGTTGGTGTATAAGCGTTTTCGCAACTAATTTTAGCGAATGCAGTTGAAGTAAAAGTTATTGGGCTGATATATGTAGGTCTGAGTCTTCTTGGTAGCAATCCTTATAATGAAGAACGTTGTGGATTCTATAGCAAGTTAAAGTTCTACTTGTCCAGAATATGGTGTCATAATTTCTTAAAAAAACGTTCTTAAAGACTTGCTATTTCAATTTTTGTATCGACCTATTGTAGTGATATATAATATAAATATAATGTGTGTGTTCATTTAATTTTAGGTGACACTTGCCTGCGAGGGACAAACTTGCAAAGCGCACAAAATGGTTCTATCCGCATGCAGCCCGTATTTCAAAGCACTTTTAGAGGTATACAAGTCATTCATATAAACAAATGTATCCATAAATAATCAATCTTTTTTTATACCATTTCAAGGAAAACCCTTCGAAGCACCCCATCATTATCTTGAAAGATGTCTCGTACATACATCTGCAAGCTATATTGGAATTCATGTACGCCGGCGAAGTGAATGTATCGCAAGAGCAACTGCCGGCCTTTTTGAAAACTGCTGACCGCCTCAAAGTGAAAGGTCTGGCAGAAACCCCTAGTTCCATAAAACGGGAAGGTTGATGGTGGTAAATAATTTTAATAAAATATATATACATACGACTATATAATACAACAATAAAAACAAAATACGCCTACAACTATTAATAAGCAATGAATATAAATTTAATTGAACGTAAATAAAAGCAGATACAATTCTAATTTAAATGCGTAAAGTTATTCGTAATTGCTAATTGATAATTTAGTAAACTGCTAAAGATACAAAAATAATACTACTTATAGCAATGCAAAAACAAAAAAAAAAAAAAGATTGACTCAAAAAGAGAATGCACAGCGTATTTGTGTATGTATTAAAATTTGTTTAATTTAATTGATATTTTGTACGCTTTCGGTGATTTTGAACTAAACTTCTGAAGAAAATTAAAAATTCGTAAGTTTTATTTGATTTTTTTTAAACCTCAGAGCAATCAATGCATGGTTAGCGTTGTTGATCATAAACACGGACTAATCAATAAATTTTATTTGCCACGATCGCTTCAATAATCTCCTTTGAAACTCACTTAAATATATGTATATTACTCATAATATGTCATCAGCAAACCTAAAATATTGTTCCGCAAAATGGCTAATTTATATATCTTTAATTTGCACAATTTACGCGAGCAAATTTATCTAAAAAGAAGAAGAAAGAAAACGCACTATATGCCACAAGTTGGAAAGTATAACGAGTTTTGTAGTGTATAATGTAACTAATGATAAAAATATAATTATAAATAATACTGTAGAATGCTAAATGAATTTGACAATGTGTAAAAAGGCGAATGAAAGGGTTAAGCAAAAACACTATGAATGGGATTGTACCTCCTGTTTAGATATAATAAGCTACCATTTTAGAGTTGCAATTATTCGTACATTTATACCACATACAATAATACATATAGACAAGAAGCGAGCGCAAGTTACAAAACAATTCAAGCTCATGGCAGAGAAGTGAAACTAATACTTTTCAATTAACTATTAGGAAAATTAATAATTTCGTATTTGTTTTAATTTTACATTTAAAAATTTGCAAAAATAACAAGCAGTCTAATCACCGATGACCTTAGAAATTGGTAGTTATTATAAAAAATTCCTATAATTTAACTTGATGTATTTATGGTATTTAAAATGATCAAATCATATTTGCGCACTTTTGACAATGACACTTGTAATTTTAGCGTCAATATTCCTACAAGTTGGATTAAAATACAAACTGTTTCCATTAAAGCATATGATTTATTGAATTAAAAACAAATACTGTCGAAGTTGTTTTGTAAAAAGTCCATAAATATAAAATTTCAACAAAAAATTATAGTGCCGTATTGGATTTAATGAGGAGGGGCGCAATAATTTTCCAAAAACTCATTCACTCTACTTACGGCACATTTGATAGGGAAGTACTAAGCAAACAACTAAAACCATTTCTCTCCTGGTATTTGCTGATGCAAAAACATTGCAAGTTAAATAGTCAAAATACAGGTTATTTATTTGACACTCATAGTACTATGCTAAATATTTTCTTCTTCATGCATACAAAAGCTCTGAAAGAAAGGGTTACTTGTTTTACAGTTACAAATTTAAAATTCTCAACTAATTTCAAACTCATTACTACCTAAAGTGCTAAGGCGGCTCTTCCACATAATAAAATCCATGCCAAAATAATGTTTAATCTCAGCAAAAGCCGAAAACACAGAAATGACCCAATCGCTATTGTAACATATTAGTCTTATTATTTAAATATTATTTACTTGATAATTTTGTGTTCAGTGATTTATGTTTGCGTTCAATCTGGTTTAGCGAGGCATAATTTACCTTTATCACAATAGCAAATAAGGATTTTTTATTTAAAATATAACGGATTTATTCATTAGAGATGTGCATTATGACGGATGTAGCGAACTTATTTCCGCCTAATAAAAATGATTTGCCGCATAGAAAAACAGAAGGAAATACCAAACATGATCGCTATTGACTTTAAAATTAATTACCGTTAATGCGGAATGTTTTAAAACCACATTTATTTAAGTTTATATTAAAATGAAAAATCGCGCGATAGAAAACAAAATTTTAACTTTATATAATACTTGAATAATATAATTGTATGAAAAATATATAATATAATATATGTGAAATATAGTTTTAAAATGACAGAAATAAATGAAAACGCCGGAAACTTTCAAGTGTTAATTTTTTACTACGAAGTGTTATTTAATTGAGGTTAAGGCGATTCAAATTGAAATAAGATTTTTTTATCATCTGTACCATTAATTTCCGCTTATGCTCGACGGAAGAACAGTTGGAAACCTTAGCTCGATAAGAAAATTTACTGATCGATTTCGTCACCGATGGAAACAAATTAAATGATATTCCAGTATAAAACTCTGACTCATCATCATCATTTGACCCTACAGCTCTGTGTGAACTTTGGCCTGCTGCATAAAATGTATCGTGAATGTAAAATCTGATCACCTGATCGAAAAACCGATAAACCAGCTATACATATGGGTCAAGAATTGTATCTCATCTGTCCTGAAACACTTCATAGTTATCATACCTACTTATGTCGAAGACCTTTGTGGGATCTGCTACTTCCGCTAGATCCCGAATAACATATTTTATTATCAGTGTGCTTATACCATCGGTTAACCAATTGTTCTGAAGGCTTTCACCATCCCGATATCCATCAATAACTTTATCGCTGCTTGTTGTTTTTGTAAAAGCGTAAACGCTGCTCGTAAATGTTTGAGAAATGCTGCTGAAGTGACGGTCCTTGGCCAGATATAAATCCGGGTGGCTCTGTAATGTAGAAACGACTGTCGTGAGAATAGACTTCAAGCTGGTTATTGTAGCAGCTCATAAAACACTGCCGGTACGGTGTAGTCATTGGTTGTCATCATTGATCTCATCTGACAGTGGCCCCCAGAAACATACTGTCCCTTATTATGAGCAACATTCGATCTTCGACTGTAGTCGAAAGTGCTGATCGAACGAGTTTTGGTATTATGGTGCTCGTCGATCGCTCGACGCATTTACAATAAATAATTTTTTCTTAACTGATACAGCAAATGAAAATAAAAGAAAAAAGCGATTGTCTTGATATTCTTTGTTAATAACATTTTTAAAAGTAAAAAAAAAGTTTTATTTGTGAAATGAGTACACCTCCCGTCCTGGAAAATTATATATGCCAAAGATGGATACAATTTAGTAGTACAGAGGCTGATCTGCAACGAACAAAAGCACATTTTTATAGCAAATACCGGATTCCAGGAATAATTGGCTGTGTTGATGGCACGCATATTAAAATTGTCGCTCTCAGGAAGGAAGTTCAACATTTGTATTACAATCAGGTGATGTTGGATACTCTCTAAAACCATATTTAATGACGCCGTTCAGAAACTTTGAGGAAGGGTCTCCACAAAGGACATACAACAAACAACATGCTAAAGCGAGAAGTATCATTGAGAGAACAACTGGAGTCTTGGAAAACCGATTTTGATGCTTGTTGCAGGTAAGAGCTCTCCACTATTCTCCAAAACAAGCAACACAAATTATTAATGTGTGTGCAGCTTTGCACAACATTTGTCTGCTTTACAATGTTCAACTTCCGGATGAAGAGTTATCCAATGAGACTCTCAACGATGATGCTGGTGACATTGAAGTGGAGTCAAATAACGGAGAAGCAGAAAACATAAGAATTGAAATTCTTTGAATAATATGGGAAAAACTAAAAAGTATTAAATAAAAACCTTTACGCCATAGTTTCTTTCTTATTTTTGTTATCAATTTCCTTTATTCAAATATTCGTCATTCGTCAGCCCATACTTGCTAAGGGAAAATAAAAATATATTTCTACAAACATCGCAAAAAAAACATTATTAACTTTAATCCATTTTGCTACTGTTCTAACTGGTGGTCCCAACTCAGCTCCGTTGTAAACTGCTCCAATTTTTCTGCTGCTTGATCTTTTGTGCAAATCCCTTTTGCAAATTGTGGATTCTCTTCCATTAATGCAACCAGCCTTTCTCTTCTTGCTGTTTGGTACTTACGACTTTCGACCTGTATAAAATTAACAAAATTAGTACATGTTTATTATTTGGTTACTATAAAACAATAAATAATCGCAAACAGCTTACCTTTTAACAAATTTGCCCACAATACGCTACACAATAGAAAGCAAAATTGCATTCGACTGTAAATTCGGTATACAACTAATTACAAATTTCGACAGGCGTGCACCGCTCATAATACTAAATTGACATTCAATTTTCGATCTTCGACAACCAGCGAATATCGAAACCAGTTCATATTAACTGCAGTCTCGTTGTAGAAATGGATGACATCAGGAAGCATTTCGGGGCTGTCCTGATGGCAGTATTCTGACAGGTCTGAAGCTTTGTCCACTGCGAATCACTAGTAAATTCCCACGGAAGCCGGTTCTACGTTACCGGAATGACTCGGGTTTTTCGCCGACTGGGCTGCAGCCCCAGCTTGAGATTCCTCCTGGTGAGAAGCGAGAAAGGTTAGAAAAATAGTCGATTACTTTGGAACACAAGCCATCGATACCATTGCCGGGCGTTATTAATGAGCAATAGTCAGCACATGAGATCAGTGAAACTCCTTCTGGTGGTTGAGGAAGCTTCGAGATGTAGAAGTTGAAAAATAAGGGTGAAAGCGCAGCACCCTGCGGCACTCCTTGCTTTATCCCCCCTGCTTTGAGCTTTGATTTCGAAATAATACTGACGACTATCGACCAATACATAATAATACTGCGGGCGACCTCTTTAGTCTGGGCAGGAGGGTTGACTGTTGTATATCATCTAGTAGCGTGAAATGGCTAAGTGTATCGAACCTATCTTCGATAGGTTCAAAGCGACTAGGGCAGTTCCTCTCGCAGGGGTGGTTTAGTACGCTCGCATTTTATCTGAGTGTTTATGGCATTAAGTGCTGTGGTGACAATGTCCAATTTACGGAAACCGTACTCATGTGTGAATGGTATCAGGCGTTTCGTAATGAATGGGAAAAGGAGGCCCTCAAGTGTCTTCACTATTGGGGAAACGAGAGTTAACGCTCGTTATTATTCCGCTTGGTTAGCAGTTTTCCCAGGCTCCAATAGTATTAGGAATTATGAGAGTGGCCAGAGAAAAGTTGAAAACACTTGTGAGTTATATTGCTCCAAATAGACCCAAGCTTTTCAGCCAGATAAAGCAAGCAGTGCACAGTTGCTTGGCGATTTGTGCATTGGACGATGCTTGGATCTCTCGGCCAATCGGATCAATATGAAACATTCCCCATATATATATGGGGAATGCTGCTGAAATGACAGTCCTTGGCCGGATATAAATCCGGGTCCTTTCGGTAATGTAGAACCGATTATTGTGGGAACGATACGAATTGTCGTCTTCGGGTTCGAGGAAACACAATCAATAAAAGTGTTTGCCATCCTGTCATTGTGCTTCGTCGGGTTCGACAGAGACCTTTCTGTGGGTAAGAGTCTGCTCACACCAGAGGTGAAGTTGTAGGTCTTTAGGTGCTCTACTCATTTATTCCGCTTGTGTTGGATTACCAGTTGCACAAGAAATTCAGATTATTTATCCGAGCATCCCCGGCATCGGCCCAGCATAGGTGATCACGCTCGTTTGTTGCTTCAGCTATGAAATTAGGACAGATTTCTTTGGGAAGTAGGACTGAAGCGAGCTGCAGCAGCAGCTATCATCTTGCTGAATGCGCGTTCGCCTATACGCGCTCCAGTGGTAATGGGAAGAGCGGTGAGGGTGTCTTCAATCTGCTTTATTAAAGTAATATAGGAGCGATGATTCGCGGAATTAAAATAAGTGAGTTTTTCGATCGAGACGATAATGGGCTAGTGGTCTGATGGAAGGAGCAGCATAAGTGGGTTTTGTTGTTGTTGCAGCATAAACATGCTCGGGACGGGGTTGTTCCGGTAACGTAGATCCAACTGTCGTGGGAGTGATAAAGTCGGTTATCTCTGAAATCCCTTCAAGTTAAACTGTCAAACTCGCTTTCGTGTAACATTTTCCAGTAACATTTTAGCTATGATATAGGGTGTCTCATTAAGAGTGCTTATTTTGGAATATTGTTTTTTAAGTTCTGAAACGATTATTGGGATAAAAGAGTGGAGGCGTGGTAGTTCTGCTTGAACCAATTAGTAATTGGTTAATTATACATAGCTACATATGTATGCGTAAAATACCATATCCGATGAGGCGCCACTCAGTGGCATTGACCCTTTTGATAAAATTTTCGCTGATTCTAAGGCAGTCTGTTTTACAACCCGGATTAATAAGGGCTGCCGCTCCAGCAGCATTCCTCAAACATATACTCGTATGTATGTGGAAGGTGGTTATGTTACAACAAGGAAACCAATTACATTCCCAATGAGATTTAGTGTCAAAACACGCCATCCTTCTGGCAATTTTTTTACTGTTACTCCCAACTCTCAGCATACCCGTGTCGTGTCGAGATATAATAATAGATCACTACGTGCGCCTGAGACGTCAAATTTTGAAATGAAGTAAAACTTCCAGTTTTTGGTCTGCCAGTACTTTTTCTAACCTTGACATGACCAGTTTCTTGAAATTTTTTCATTAATCTCTGAATTGTCGATTGATTCGGATGATTATTTCCACCAAAAAATTACATATTTTGCGATCATTTTCATTATAAGTTTCAATAATTTTCGCGCCTCGTTCTATCAAGTAAAATTGTACTCATATGTACAAGTACATCTGTCTACTTGACAAATATTAAAGATGACATAAAATCCAGACCACGTCTAGAAATAAATCGCCACTGACATCTAGGCATCACTTTCGAAAGACCCTTTATTTATATAAAAAATCTACTTGCTAAAAAAAAATTACCTGAAGCACTTTGAAATCAAATCGGTCAATCATTGTAGAGCAAAGTTCCAAGCAAATGTTTTTTTTTTTTAATTTCAGACCAAATGGTTTTTTTGACTTTAAATGAATAGTCATTGTGGAGCTCCCATCTCAGACTCTAATCAACGCAGGCCAATACTGTTCTATCAATTTACATCTAAAATTGTTTCAGAACTTTTGCATAGTTAATCACGCCAAGTGGAAACATAGGTAGTAAGTAACCTCAATTTTTTAATAGATTTTTTGGTTGGTGAGTTGTTTTTATTTTTATTTTGATTTTTATTTTACTAATTGATTAGCGAAATTTTGTGGTACGCTTACCCTACTGCTAAGAGTTTAAATATATTATAGTATATGTTTATGTATAAATTACAGCAACATTGTATCTTCTGTAGACGACTAAGGCGTCGACAGTAGGAGTAAATTCATTAAACAGCTGTCAACCGAAAACATGTAATACATTATTTTAATTATAATAAAAATTTAAGAACTAGATATTCTTCAGTTTAAGTAAAAACTTCATGAGTCTAGAAAAATAAAATAAAATCTTTACAAAAAGTTCATCAAATATTTTTTTTCAATTGATAAATAAAATATTCTGAAAATCCAAGTCTTTGAAGTAGTACAGCATCTTTAAATTGGACATTGCAATAGTGTAATGCGTACAATTAAATCTGGTCCCTGTCTGCTGCTAATGCATATTATTTTATAATTTTGTGTTGCTTTTTATTTTAGTTCTAATTGTGGCTGAGCTGTCTCTGTTGAGTCTCCAATCATCATTACAATATCAATTACTATCACATATTATCCATTAAGGCAAAATGCATTCATGCCCGCGTTCATGTTGAATGGATCCATTTTCATTTTTTGCTGATTGTCTTCAACAGTCTTGTCTACGTATTCTACTAAATTAGGCCGTTCGTCCGGTGATGGAGCGATTGGTGACCATATTTTAATGTCATGATCGATGCCGCTGGTCGCGAGCAAACAAATCTCTGGATGCGGCTGTACGCAATTAACAATCGAACGGTCTGCCTTGTAGATTGCGCGTATCTTTTCAGTGCTACGCTCCCAAATAAAAAAGCTTTCATTATCTGAACCAGCTACTATATATTCTCCGTCGTTGCCGAAATAGTTTGATTCTTTGATGTCCGTTGTCGTATTGCAATGACCCACAAACCGTTTGCTATAGTCTTTTGCTTTGCTCCGCCATTGATATTCAGCGTCGGAACGTTCTAAACAGTTAAGGTGTTGTTGTTCACTGCCATGCTGTTGCTGCTGCTGTTGTTGCAGTTGCTGAGATTGTGTCATTTGACGATTTTCTTTGATGTCTTTGTGAAGCATCATGATGCCATGATTATTCGCATAGCTGGGGAAGCGAGCGATCAGCTCTTTAAGGCACTCATCCGCCTCTTGCGGTCTGCCGAGCACGAGAAGCGCACGTGCCAAGCGAAAGTGTGCCTTAATATAGGCTGGATCAAGACGCAATGCCTGATGACAATCACGCAATGCAGCATATACATCACCAAACCAAAGGCGACGCATGTATGCAGTAGCACGATTCAGATAGAGCACCGAACAGTTCGGAGCCATTTCGATTGCTTCCGAGTATTTTTCTACAGCGCGCAAATATTTTTCGTTTTCAAGAAAGTCATTCCCCATTTTCTTATAACGTTCAATATATTCTGGCAACTTGCGTCGATTACTAGACTGCGGGGCATCGCCAGGACTAATCGCACTTTGTAAGACACCCGCATTTTCCTCGGCACCTTGATTTTCAATACTACTACTAGGACTTGGGTTGTAATGTGGATGCATGCCAGCCATTTCTATGTCTGTCTCAGAAGTAGTCGGCGGCGGTTTGTATTCAGGCAAACTGAGGAACACCGGCTGCTCTGCATTCAGCAAGTCATATAGATATATATGCTCACCACCCATGTTTACTAACAACTCGGTGCCGGTCGAATTGAAGGTTAGGTACGTGATGGCACGAGAGTCATGCTCAATTAGTTTAGAATTATCTTTACTGATGTGGCCGGGGCAATAATATGTGACACAATCCTTAGGTACTGCGCCATCAATTGAATCTGTGAGCATTTTATGGTTTAAAATTGCATTAAATAAATGTATTGAAAAGCAAAACTTACCTCCTCCATTGACCAGTAATCCACTGCCTCCACTTATATGCGACGAAACTGGATGGAGCATGCGCCGATCATAGATGCGAGCATATGGATCATTCGCACCAACTGCCAACAATTCTGTACGACGTGGATTTACGGCCAGGCATTTGGCCTCCGCATTGGTATCTACATAAGTTGTAAGGTTTATCAAGCGTACCCGATTTTCTTCAGCGCCGCAACGATGCTGTTCACGGGTGTCTAACTGCAAGATGGCACCGTCCTCACCTGCTGACCAAAACACGAAAGGCGAGTCTGGCGCCGTTGCTAATCTTTTCACACGTGCGGCATGACAACTACAGCTCAGTATTGCTTCATTATGACGATTAACATCGAAAACATAAATGAATCTGTCTCCAGCTCCTGTCGCTATCAGTGCATCATTGTGTCGTGGTAAAAACTTAACAGAAAATATGTTACCACAGTGTTTAGTTGGTATACTACGTATGCAACGCTTGCGAAAAGGATCCCAAAGCATTACGCAAAAATCATCAGAACCAGATGCTAATATTCGCCCATTGCTACTCCATTCAATGCAATTAACGCAACCTTGGTGCCCCCGTAGTATAGTTTCCTGTTCGAGGCGATCAATGTAAGCAGATGATACGTGTAGTCGCCGCTGCACATAGCGATCAATATTTCCATATTGACGATCTAGAATTAACTCAGTCGCGTTGGTGTGGCGTAAGTCGTCCAAGTCGTATTGGTAACGCGACCAGCGCGACCCAAACATTATCTTGTTTCTTCAATTGATTTCTTCCTTCTATTAGTTGCTTTGTTGAGTTTTTGTTTTGAAATTCAGAGTGTAATGTTAAGCAGCTGTTGTCTGGTATATCAGTGAGTTTTGTTTATTTAACTGTGATATTTAGCAGTGGAGTATATTAAATAATTTTTATTGCCACTTATTATCTCCAACAGTTGGTTATCACTTTTAGGTTTCGTTTACCTTATTATTTGCTTTTCTTACTTCTCTCCTTTTGTCCGAAAGGTTACTAATCAATGCAATTTATTCTCAAATTTATAATGCGATCGCTTGAGTTATTCTATCAAATCTAGAACTATAAACATTTGGGTTGTTTTTCCACAATTATGTAAATCATTTTTATTCCGGATTTTTTGACATTCCACGAGAAAATTGTAATTTAATTTGCCTAAACCCAAAATATTTCTTCCACTGCGACGTTCTTTTTGATTTATTTTGGTTTTATAACTGTAGTTGCCGGCTTGTTTTTAAACCAATATCCACAGGAGGTACCATATGAATTTAATATTTTTTCTTTTCCTATGTTTACATCATATGTATGTGGCGAAGTTTATAAAAATTACAAATAAAGTTAAATTGAAATCATTTCTTTGCATGGAAATAACGGCTTTTGCCGAAATTTTAATTTTTGTATTTTTTTTAAACATACATTTTAAACAGCTGGACTTAAGATTAATTAAATTAGAAGTCAAATATTTTTTCTGGGATAATAATGTTAGCTGGTTCATAATAAATTTGGATAAATATAAATAATGTGGAAGAAAAATTCCTAAAAAATTCACAAATTTATTTTATGACACAATTGACAGCCAGTAGTGAGTAATTGGCGGAAATCAGAGAAATGCAACTACTAAGGTTGCCAAGGATTAACGTAGCAATTCGTATACAAAATTAAAAACAAAAGATAATCTCGATTTCACTCAATAAGCGGTTAAATATTTATTTAACTCTTGAAAGTAGATGGCAGCTCTAAATAAGGATGCAAAAGAAATGGTCAAAATCAGGTGTTTAGGTGAGCAAATTGTAAATATTGTAGTTTTCTAGAAAGGACAGAATATTTGATTAATTTTCGAGAAACAGATTTTAAGCACATCATTAAGATCAAGTTTTTAAGCACACCATTATTATCTCATGAACACGCCATGAGAGAAAAAACTTAACTGCAGAAGAAGAGATGAAGGATATAAACAGAGGATTGTGAATAGAAATTTCGATGCACGAATTTTACTTTATAGAATGTTATTCGGTTTCAGCATCAGGCAAGAACAACTTTCTTAACGCTGAACGCTTCAAAATGTTCATGATGTGCAGAATGCAGAAGCAATTTACCGGTTCTCAGCGATTTTGAAGAAAAGAGCTGTTTGATTGACGTAGCGGTCTTGACAGCGGCTTGTTTACGAAAAAACTGAGATTGTGTTGATGATGCCCAAGTATTGGTACTACATACTCGTATTAACCCAAGGTGCATTTATTAATCTATATATTAATACGGAGAGCAAAATTTTGTCGTACCTTTTTTTAGTATTTATAGTCGGAGAAAAAAGTTGAAACATATAGCCATGGATAGCATATGTGGAGACGGTTTGCACAATGTATTAAAATAGATACATAGTGAACAGGTGCAGGTAAAATTAATCACACCATTTTACCTGTATTATAATATATCATGCTATAATATGTATCATGATAATATATATTTGTATCATGATATAAAAGTTTATGGAACAACTGGAGACTTATATATTGTGAATCAATACTATTATAAATTTGATTCAGAAATTATGATGGTCATGGATTCATTAATGATTGTTTTTTATTATGCTTTTTCAAACAAAATTAATTTTTTTTCGTAATACATGAAATTAAATGTTTCCAATTCATGAATAAAAAAAATTATGATATTTGAAATACACAAATATAGGATCGCTTAATGTAGGTGAAATGGGATATTTTTCACATTTAATTTTACTACATCTATTCACATACATATATCATGTAAAAAGTTTCAACATAAGCTATCCATTTATATATGTTTCAACTTTTTTCTATGACTATAAGTACTAAAAAAAGGTATGACAAAATTTTGCTCTCCGTATTTATATAACGTCGAATAACGTCGAAATTTCGACGTATGGGCGATACTAGTAATAATAAATTATCATATAATAGATTCTCCCTGCATTCATCTACTCTAAAGCCATGTCACCCAGTGTTGAGAGTGCGGTCTAAATAGAAAAAAGTTGATGATTTCCTGTAAATACCTCAATGCTACTTATTCTAAAACATTTTTGTATTTGTCTAATAATTACTTATATGTATATTAGAGTCATTAAAATGAAAGATTTAAAATCAAAAATAAAATATTTTTAATATGTTAAAATCTGCTTTAATTTCTTTGGTTGTTGCCCGTCGTGCTAGTTAGTAACTTTTTTGAAAGCTTGATGTAGTTATTTACCAATAATGTATATTTTGGTTCTCCTGTCTTGGACCGTTCGAGGGTACCGTTACTTAAAAGAAAATCACAAGACAAAATAATTAAAAAGAGAGAAATGTTGAGAAATACAAAATGGTCCATAATTGTTTGCAAAATTTTGTACACAGTTTAACGGGAAACAATGTGTACTCGTATATTGCAAGCCAAAATAATTTTTTGCGCATATTCGCACCGTTGCTTTTTATGATGATTTTTGTAGTGGCTACTCATTTCGAATTGGTTCAATTTTCGAAGCGTGATATACATATATGTAGGTATGTATGTCATCTTTCATTTTTGTATTTTTTTTAACATTTAACACCCCCGCAAACAAAAGGTGAAGGCGTGGTAGTATGTCGATCTTTACCGCATTTTATATTTCTTTTTTTTTGTGAAATATTTCACAAGGTTGGCAATACAACCAGTACACTCGTAAAAAATGTAGTGTTATTATGAACATAATTGCATTATAGTAGCAAAAATTTATTTTAAAAAGTTGACAAATGGTAAAGAGGCCCCGAGAATTGGTTAATCCGGCCCTGGGTATATGGTGCCACATCTGAATCAGTCAATCGGCGATAGTATTACCTAAGATAAGTGCACACGAGCGTATTTTAACGCTGCGCCACCGCACAGTGGTCCTGCCGCGTAGGAAGAGCGGTCATAAGAAATTTTGGCGTGATAAATGACTTTTTAGTAAGTTTTTAAGTTGAGAAATGTTTTTATTTGTTAAAAAACATTAAGACATATTAAAAGTAATATATATATAATAAGAATATATATAAGATATAATAATAATAATACATAATAAAGTAATATATAATTAATATAAAAAGTCAAAGGAAAATTAGGTACACACATTTTTTATATAAAATTTTTTTGTTTCGTTTAAAGTTCTGCATAAATCTTAAATTATAAACAATAATAGAAAAAAAAACATTAAATTCCGAAAGGGTGAGCATAAAGTATACTTTGATGACAGTTAACTTATTCTTATTTATGAAAACAATAAAATATTCACTTCCAAAAAAGTTAATGTACTTAGAAATACAAAACTTTTAACTCAATAAATCTAACACTTCTCTTGACATCATATATTTCTTTTTAAATGGTAATTTTCGTAGACTAGATATAAATGGATCGGAATAAAGAAGCCTGTGCAAAAGATCCGTGTTAGTTACAGTTCTTGAGTGCTTTCTGGTATTGTCACGTCTGAATTGTTTCACTAATTCATTACATGATTCAGCTGCCTCCTCTGATAATTCTCCAATTGATAATAAACAACGATCGATCACCTCCGACAAATGGAGGAGCATTTTATGAACTGATGCAAGTAAATTATACCATGAATATTTACTAACTAGAATTTTAGCATTGTCTAGTGCGTATATTTTGAATTTATTCGAATTAATTTTAAAACCAGATGAAAGACATAGTAGGAGATAACTACATCTGTCTATAACGTGTTTGTCTATTCCTGTGATTTCGGATGATATGGTTGAATGAAGGAAAAATTTTCTTGCTGTATTTCCATCATTAGAGGTGTCACTTCCTCCACTTCGCGGTTTGTCAACTATCAAACCTAATTGTTCTCTAAACACCCTCTGAACAAATTCCTTTCTCTTAGCTAAAAGTGATTTTTCCTCAGATGAACGTGCTTGCCACCTTTTAAGTTCGATTCTATAAGAAACATGAATAAAGTATTGAAAAAATCCGTGAACAGATCCAAGAAACACGATTTTCAACGTCTTCTAAGGTTAAATTCTCAGAGTTTGGTAAAGCTTGAATTATGTTCTTCTGTACGTGGCGACATCTATCAACATCATTTTTAATGCTATTGTAACATAACCACGTGTCCAGAATATGCATGCGCGTAAATGAACACTTCAAATTTACACCTAAAACAAAAAAAAATCTTTATTAGCAATCTTGGTAGAATCACATTTTTCAAAATCCTACACATAGGGACAGATTAGACCCTATATCAAGCGCAATCGCAGGTCATCGCAGCTGGAAATTATTTTTCCTTAAAGAGGACATACGTAAGAATATTTGAATGTATGTTTCATTTGTGCAGATTCGTGCGAACTTAGTTAAAACTTTGCAAACTTCTTATAAAAAAAATAAACGACAAATTTTAAAGTACGTATTTCGTACGGTCTGAAACCCTATTAAATAATAATTAAAAAAGATAACAAAACGTTTAACATGTCGTACATACCTTCAACTTGAATTTCCATTGTACAACAGGTCATAAACACAGTCATGCTTAGAAAAAAAAAACGCTTCCCGGAACTGCGTAAGTACGGAGCGGAGACCACGCTAACTATCACTTTTCAAATTTTCTTTCTTTGGAGGCACAATTAAAAGTGAATTGTTTGTGCAGTTGAAATTTCTTTTGTACTCTAAGTTACTATGACTAATGAACTAACATTTAGCTAAATATTGTTGCATAATTTCAACATGACTATTTTCAACCAATGTCCTATGGCGGGACCACTGTGCACCGCTCCATCGCTGGTCAAGAGATCAAATGTTGCTGATGCACACTTACATATCTACTGTCATACTGCCTCAACGCGCGTCATATTTGCGTTCAATTTGTGTCGCTTGTTTTATGGGTAAACACCAATGCGCACAGTGCTGCGTTTGACTAATTCAGCCGAACATATTAATTTAAAAATTTTTTGAGATAATTTAATATGGTTCAATTCAAAAAATGTCCACTGACCTAAAAAATGCGAAAATTTATTTTAGAAGGGATTGCAGAAGGGACAGAATAAAAAAAGTATATATGTATATATGTATATATTATATATTTTATATTGATAAAAACATTTATTCTTGAAAGGTATTTTTTATAACATTTGAAATATACATTTTATAAAAACAGAACACAATATTGTGATATCTTTTGATAATACTGCATCAACGAATGCATATAGGATAGGATTTTATTTGGAAATAAATATTATAACTTCTATATAAAGTGTACATTCTAAAAGATTACACCACGTGACAACACTCACAATTTTTGTTATTGTTTACGTAAAATTTCTCACTGCAGATATGTGAAGAGCTTAGACTTCGTACGAGTTCGTATCAATTCATTTTAAGTAATTTAGTTCACTGTACTAATCAAGTTCGCTGCTTAAGTTTTTGTCGCAAGTGCACGGGTTGATGCTTTTGTATGTATAAGTACATACGAGTATATGCCAGTGCATGAAAAGAATAATAATTAAAAGCACAGTTTGACTATAGAATAGCGCATATAGAATAGTGTACATGCAGCTGTGATAATAATGTAACAATAACAATAATATTGATCATGGCTTGGCGTTAGCAGAGAAAGTGAGTATACAGTTTTTCTTATTTTGATCTATGAATAGTCTGCGTATGCAAAGTGTTTTTGTAAGGTTACAAAAAAATGATATAGTTATTATTGGCGAATTTTACTAATTGTTAATGCTAAACAATATTTTATAATATGTTGTATCAATTTATTTTGATTAATCTTGCAAATATACCGAAAAAATATTTCAGTAGAATGTAACTTAAATTATTTCAGTATCGCGGAGGCATTTCTTTGGAGGTTGGAAATCAGTTCCAAAAGCTGCTCGCAAAGAGAAATTATTTTGTTATTTGACTAAAAAAGTAATTTTGGCCGAGTTTAGCAAAGACTGAAAAGTTACCCATATTAAAAGGAAGTCGACATTTGTGAAATATTTTCAGAAATCAAATGGCAGATTAATTTTGTATTTTAATCAAAAAGGCTGATTGAAAGTTCTTCTGTAAAGTTAATTGCAAATGTTTGGCCACGCTCTTCTTTCCAAAACGTATTCGTAGATCTAATACGTGGGCTAAAAAGTGCCGGGCCTAACAAAGAGAACACTTTTTTTAGCTTTATTCACCAACGTAATTTCCATCACGAACAGCGTAATCTTTCCAGCGCCGCTCCAATATATCAATACCACTTTTGTGGTATGATTTATCTTTTGCCTCAAAATAGGTCTCAGTTCCGCGATAACCTCTTCATTCGAGCGATTTCGGTGGATGTGCCTTACGATCTCAGCTAACTCATGCAACTTCACTTTTGTATTATTCAAAACGATTTTGTGGATTTTTTTGATATTTTCTGGTGCTACTGCCTCATTTGGACGTCCATTGCGTTGTGCATCATCGGTGTCTCTACGATCATGTTTGAAGTCAGCAAACCATTGTTTTATTGTGGTTTCTGGTGGGGCGTAGTGCCCATAACACTTTTCAAGCCATTGCTTCGCTTGGACTCCCACCAAGAAGCAGTGTGAAATTAAAACACTAAATTATTTTTGATCCATTTTTTGAAAATAACAAAAGTAGCGTCACTCTTATCACAATGAACTATACATACATATACATATGTATATATATATATGTGTATAATTGGCGCGTACACCCTTTTTGGTTGTTTGGCCGAGCTCCTCCTCTAATTTGTGGTGTGCGTCTTGATGTTGCTCCACAAATGGAGGGGCCTACAGTTTCAAGGCGACTCCGAACGGGAGTTATTTTTTTATGAGGAGCTTTTTCATGGCAGAAATACACTCGGAGGTTTGCCATTACCTGCCGAAGAGCGACCGCTATTAGAAAAATATTTTTCTTAAGGGGTTAGGGGTAGTCAGAATTTTCAAAAAATCGATTTTCTTTTTTTTGCATTTTCTTAAAGTTTTAAATGTTTTAAAAATATTGTGTAAAAATTTGAAGTGAATCCGACAAATACTTTTTAAGTTATTCAACAATTAACAAAGGGCGCTCGGCCGCTCCGGAGCCGATAGCAAAACTTTAAATGCGTTTTTCTCAAAACTATGTTTTTCCAACTGGTGAACACTGTAACTTAAAAACCGCTACGTAGATTTCAATAAAATTTATACAGCTTTTGAAAAACATAAAAAACTTGTGCCTGATCGAAGGATTTTTTTTTTTTTCAAAAATTTCGATTTTTTTTTAACAATTAACTGTTGGTTTTTTTTTCTAAAATCTGGAAAAAATTTTCTAAGGCCGCCATTTTGTTCATTTTGAAAAAAAAAAGCTTCGATCAGGCACAAGATTATCTATTAATAAAACTAATTTTTCTTGTCCGATTGATTTTAGATGAATCTCCAAGGAATTGTGATGATCACCGCAAGGGACATCTGGAGAAACGGGCTTCACACAAACAGCGATAACTTTTGCAATTATTAATTTTTTTTTGAAATTTTGGTGAAGTCAAGTTAAAACATGATGTTTTTATGCTATGTTTTTATTTTTGTTAAATAAATTAATTAAGTAGCAAAAAAAATTCGTTAAAATCATCCTTTTTTCGGGCCTCTGACTACCCTTAACCCCTTAATTTTGGGGTTTCATCGAGATTCGAACCTAAGTTCTCTCTCTGAATTCCAAATGGTAGTCACGTACCAACCCATTCGGCTACGGCGGCCGCCTCACAATGACTACTGAATAGAATAAGAGCTACCTTTTTAAGGTTAGACCCGGGACTTTTCAGCCCATGTGCTATATGCCATTAGTAGTTGAGAAAATACACTGGATCAAATGGATAAACAGTACAAATACCATTTTAAACCCCCTAGTACAAATGCGGGGCACAAGAGGCTCCCGTTCCCGAACAGATTTTTATTAATTAGTTTAAACACATCAAATAATTTTGTATGGCTAACTGGTATGGTTTTTTTGCTGGTACTTTTTTTACCAAGGTCTAACGATTCAATCGAATATAAAGAAATTTTTCGCTATTTATATTATATAAAAGGTAATTTTTTAAATTGCTTATAGAAGCAAATTTAGAATGGAACCAAAGGAGGTTTGCACCTGGAGATTTTTGGTGCCTATACACATACATATGCACTTACATTTGGTATAAAAAAACTCGTAATTTGATTTGCATTTGGCCTTTAATTAGATTACGAGCTTGAATTTTGAGTTCATCGTGACGTTTAAATCCAAGGTGGGGGCCAAAGGAACTCGTTGGTTTTAACTCATTTTGTTTGTATGATAATTTTAACAACTTTTGTTTAGTTGAAGTTATGTGACAATAACTGAAGGTATTTTTAAAATTCTAGAAAAATTGGCGCATCCAGCATTAATTAGATGCATCCCTCAAAATATTTTCGATTCAAGATATTTTATTTTCCAGCGTTTTTTAAATTGTTTATTATTTATTCTCCTTATTAAAAGTTATTAAAGTATTTATTATTATTATTATTTTATTTTTTCCACAGACATTTAAATTATGTAGCCTTAATTAATTGTTCAATAGAATTAGTTCTTAATTTACTACAGTTAAATAATCTAGCAATACACAGTTTTTAAAATGTAAAAAGGCACAGGTCGTTAAGGAAGGAGCCTGGTTTATAAGGTCAAAAAAATAAATTTTTTTTTTCATTTTAAGCGATTCCTAATATATTTCAGAATATTCACACAAAGTTACAGAGCCTAATTCTCAATATTTCCGTAGATACAAAGCCAAAGGTAGGCGAGCGTTAGGTAGTTACGCTGTGACCGGACAGCTATAGTACAAACTTTATCTTCTTTTCTCGACTTTTCATTTTTATGATTTCTTTGAATTGGCGTACATGAATGAAAAAAAAACGAATGAACCTTTTGAAATGAATCATAGCTCGTTCCCTTCAGTATTAAATTCTCTTCTATTTGAACTAACAAAATAGATAAAAAAAAAATTTTCAAGATTTTTATACCAAGTTGAAGTGATTTTTTTTTTTTATAGAAAGGCATTTTTTTCTTTAAAACCTCCAAAAAGTTGAAATTTTGGAATTTCTCTCAGTTTTCTTAGTTCATCTAGATTCTAGAATAACAAATCATGATAATTAGAAATCCATTTTTGCTTTAGATAATAATTACGAGCTGTATCTTGTACGCCAGTTGGAAACTCCAGCGTTGCAGCGCTCTACTAATTCTATGTTAAACATTTTTTTTAACTTATTTTAACCAGTACAAAAATTTTTTATACTTTTTAAATGTTCATTAAAAGATAGAAAAAACTTTGCAGTGCTAAATTAATTTTTTCCTTAAAAAAAAAATCGCAAAGAGATGCAATTTTTAGACCTCATAAACCAGGCTCCCCCTTAAGAGTTTTACCTGTCATAAAATTTAACCTCTCCATTCTCAAGTTTCTATTTAAGATATGTTAAAAAGTAAAAGCACTTAAGTAGAAAACATTGATTAGTATCTCTTCACAGAGTTCGATTACAAAGGGTCCTTCAAAAGACGCGCCTAGATGTTGTTTTAAAATTAAACATGTAAATATGTTTCAATTCTTTCAGCTTTCACTATTTTTGTTCAAAATACCGCTGTTAATAATTATATGGTATGTGAAAAATTGCATCATTTAAATGTCCACCATTACCACATCTACAGGTAAAATTCGTCGAACAGTCGATTCAAGAATGCCTACTTGTGGAGAACGTCGATATGGTGATGTAAAAGGTTGTTCAGCAACACTGTGCGCTACTGTAGCAATATTCTCGACAGAACGAACCAGTTTTGTGAAGTTTTTTCACAAACCGACTTATTGTCGACTCATTCGGACGATTATTCCCACCAAAAGTATCACGAATTTTGCGATATGTTGTTTTCAAAGGTCGATTGTTTTCAATATAAGTTTTAATAATGTTAACGCTTTGTTCTATCGTGATAAATTGTGCATCTGCAACTTGACGAATGCCAAAGCTGACATAAATGAGAAGTACCGTCTTGGAATAATTCACTACCGACGTCTAGGCGCCTCTTTTGAAAGATCCTTTATATGTATGTATAAGTAAATAGAGATATGATTAAATGGATACAAATACTAGTTTCTATTCCTACAGTTAAACCTCTAAAGCCACGCTTGTAAGTATAAAACGATTTATCGCGCTATTATTTGTTGTAACAAGTCCACACTGTCGGCACTAAATAGTCCGTCCAATCCTCATATGTCCTAGGACAATTTTGGCGCGCGTAATGTTCCATGCTGTATACTGAAAACAATAAGCCATTGCCGAAAATCAGTGTTCCCCATATCAAAAAATTGCCAAGTCTCTTGGAGGTTTTGCGAGTAATAAAAACCATACCAATACCGAGTACACCAAAGAAAAAAAACATGACTGGGAAGAAAAGTTTTAAGGCAAATCCAATTATATGTTCGTGTACTATGGCTGATGTATAGAAAACCATTAGCGTTGCAGGCAACTTGGAGCTTTTAAAAATGTAGTTGTAGGTGTCCTTGTAGATATACTCGTAGAGCCAATCATGTACAACAACATTCCAATTACGGAAGAAAGCGTCATAGTTCGGCGAGGTCCACCAGTCCTTGTAAAACATACGATCGCCGAAACGCAATAATTCAGAAGTAAAATTCAACCAAGAATGGAGAATGAGATAGAAACCGCATAAAAATATTATGTTGTTGATAAAAAACATGTTATGCAACTTGACAATTAGGGAGGCTGTGGTTAATTCGTCACGTCCAATATTCTCGAACTGAACCTTAATGTAACGCTCAAACAAGAAACTGTAGATGAATGCTATGCCAACGATTTCCATAAATCTCGCCAGTGCGAATTTCCAACGGATGTGTGAAGTGCGCGGATAGCTGTCGCGGTAGATGAGTGTAGGTGCGAACAGAAAGTATAGATAGGAGCTGAATGCAGGTAAACGTGTGGCAAGTGTTGATAGCTGTTTATTCTTGGTGCCCTCCAATTCACTTGAATTGCTGTCAACTTTCAGCTTTCCGGCAAGCACACGCGCAGCATTCGTGCGTACAAAGGAATGCATCTTCATAAGCAGTCTAGTTGACTCGAGTAGTAGAATGGAAGAGGTTATAAATGTTAACTCCAGTTTTAGACAAAGCGCAGAGGCTACATAACCAAAGACCAGCTGAGAACTAATGTATGTTATTAGGCAGGAATGTGACCAGAAACTTTGTAGTGTAGCTGAAAGTGGATAAGAAATCGATATATGTACATATGTCAGTAATTTAATTATAAATAATTAACAATAAGAAATATACAAATGTTTTTAACAAATTTTCTCTCAAAATTTATTTTTGCTACCACAAGCAATAACTATGTAGCAAAGTCAAAAATCATACTTCGAGATAGGGCACTCTATGGTACACGCGGACGGTTCAAAAAGTACCCGTGGTTGATGACAGAGGCCGTTCCTGAGGGAAGTTGGTGTTAGCATCGTATGATGCCATCTATCAAACGACGGAAAAACAAATTTCAGACTGATTGATAGGTTAGTTTGTATTTGACAGCTATTCGAGTACGAGGTGTTTCGAGATTTTCGCTAAGATGGAAAAAGAGCATTATCGTTCGGTAATTCTTTTTGGATGGGAAAAATGCGAGGAGATAAAAGCAAAGTTGGATGCTGTCTATGGGAATGCTTGGCAGTCTATGACCACAGTTAAATATTGTTTCAACGAATTTAGAGGTGGGCAAACATCCGTTTTTGATGAGGAGCGACCATGACGCCCTGCAGATGTGTTTATTGAGGAAATCAATCAAAAAGTCCGCGACATGATTCTTGCTGATAGAGAACGAAAGTGCGCGAAGTAACAGAGCTCATAGGCGTGTCGATCGGAACGGGAATTAATATTTTACATGATAAGTTGCCGATGAGAAAATTTCGGCCTGATGGGTGCCGCGATTGCTCACGGCGGATAATAAGCGGATGCGGCTGTTAACTTCGAAGCAGTGTTTGGAGCAATTTAAGCGAGATCCTAAGGAATTTTTGTGTCGAGTTGTCACCGTTCATGAAACCTGGATTGATCATTACACAACAGAAACTAAGCAACAAGCAAAACAATGGATTTATTCCGGTGAATCTACTCCAAAGCGAAGGCGAAGACAGTTCCATCGGCTGAAAAGGTCATGTCGTCGATATTTTGGGATGCGAACGGCGTCAACCTCATGGATTTTTTAGAAAATCGAAAAACGATCACCAGACAATACTACAGTTAGTTATTAGACCGCTTTCACAAAAAAATGAAGGAGACACGGCGGTATTTGGCGTAAAAGGAGGTGGTGTTCCACCACGATTACGTACCAGAACATTCATCCGGAGTTGTCGCCGCCAAACTGCGTAAATTGCGTTATGAATTGCTGTCGCATCCCCCGTTTTCACAAGATCTGGCTCCCTGTGACTTTTTCTTGTTCCCTAACATGAAGAAATAGGCGCGGGAAAAAAATTAGTTCAAACGAGGAAATCATTGCCGGGACAATACTACACACTCGATTCTTTCTGAAGTCGACTTCGGCAACGGGAAAGCGTGCATATAGGTATGTACATATTACTAAATTGGTAACAGCGACAAAACAGCTGATTTTTATTTTCTTTATGGGAAATTTAAAATAAGTAGGTGTAACGAGAATTGATGGAGTTATTATAATCAATAGCCATTATTCAATTATTAAATTAAATCAAATTATTACTTATTAAAAGCTTGCTCACTTTTAATATTCGCGTTTCAACACTTCCTTACAAAATGGTAGATTAAGAAGGATGCAGAAAGTGGAAAAATCCTCTTGGGCAAAAATGGTAAAAAAAGGTGTTTTTCGGAGTATAGCCATTATACAGCTACCTTATTAATGAATTATTTCATAGAAGAAGCGGATTCATCATAAATTTAATTGACTAAAAACAAATTTTCAACATAAAGTCTGTTCATGGAGCAAATAATTTGTAACAGTTGTTAAAAACTATAAAGTTTTGGTGTTCATGTATCCAAAAAACTTGCAAAGTAGGGGAAAATAAGAGAGCAAAATAACATTTCATTTTGAGGGGAAGTTGCAAGTTTTTAATGGATAAATTTTTACTTTTAAGAATTTGTAAGTCAGAAAAACCGCTGATCGCAAAGTGAAATTAAAATTCAAATTTGCAATAGAGTCAAAGTTATATATTAAAAAAAAGTAATTAAATTGGAGAATGTAAGTCAATATAATAATTTTAAAGTTTATTTGAAGTCACATATTAAAAATGAATCGGCCTTCAGTCACCGTTGCTGCAGTTCCCGAAAGACAAATCTAAAGCATCGAAGCAATCGAAGCAATCGAAGGAATCTTTTGTGTTTTATGGGGTTAGGGGTAGACAGAATTGTGAAAAAAATTGGATTTTTTTGTGCATTTTCTTAAAGTACAGTATCTTAAAAATTTTGTGTGAAAATTTGAAGTGAATCCGACAAATACTTTTCGAGTTATTCAACAGCTAACAAAGGGCGCTCGAGCGCTCCAGGAGCGTTCGAGAGCAAGTAGCTGGATGCTGCACGTATGAAAGTGGCAGATAAGCGCGCTAACGATAACACTCGAGAAGGTAGAATGCTACGTAGGCAACAGCAAATCGATATTTTGAAAGCTGCTATGACGGCAGAAGAACATTATGTAGTCCAGGAATAGATAAATGATTCGTGTAACTCTATATAAATCGACAGCAAAACTTTAAATGCGTTTTTCTCAAAACTATGTTTTTTGAACTGCTGATCACTGTAACTTAAAAATCGAGATTTCAATAAAATGTGTACTGTTTTTGAAAAACATAAAAAACTCGTGCCTGATCGAAGGATTTTTTTTTAAATCTGAAAAATATTTCCTGAGGCCGCCATATTGTTAATTTTGAAAAAAAAGCTTCGATAAGGCACAAGATTATCTATTAATAAAACTAATTTCTCTTGTCCAATTGATTTTAGATGAATCTCCAAGGACTTGTGATGATCACCGCAAGGGACTTCTGGAGAAACGGGCTCCACACAAACAGCGATAACTTTTACAATTATTAATTTTTTTTGTTTGAAATTTTGCTAAAGTCAAGTCAAAACATGATGTATCAATGCTATGTTTTTATTTTTGTAAAATAAAGCAGTTGACTAGCAAAAAAAAATCATCATTATTTTGGGCCTCTGACTACCCCTAACCCCTTATGCTTGTACTCCTTGGTTATTAACTAATTTGGCAATAGATATACATATATAAACGAGTTTATATGTACATAAATGCATGGACGGAAGTAAGTGAAATATGAAGAAAGCTGTGTTTGCCACAACAATACAATTGCTAATGGAATGTTCTTCATCTGACAGCGATGATGAAGTGCAACAAATCATTGTGTCAAGGTAAAATCATGTGATGCTAAGCTCGCTACTTTGCGATTTAATCTTTAATACATTTTAGCGCAATGTCGAGAAAATGACGCTTGGAGTTGTTAGCGCGAGTTTTCAAAGCATGAACGTTTTTTTTACATTTCCATATGTGAAGTATTTTGTCTAATACCCTGCTTAAAATGAGTCAACTTAACATATATGAATTACTTTCAAAAATAGTGCTCTGCACTGACCCTTTATATTTAACGTCTTTTTCACTTAGAGTCTACTGGACGGTTTTTTACTCACGTTGTCTTGCCAATTTGACCCGCACATTAGCCCACATTTTGAAGGCATAGTAAAGTAGGAATACAACAGCATGTTCCAACAACCAGATTCCAAATACATATTGAATTTTCGCCAAACTTGACTTGAAGGTACCCAAACCAATGTACACTCTGTAAAAAAGCAAGAAATATTAATAAATCTTCAGCTCGCCTTATCATGAAAATACTGACCTTCCCTCTGTGAAATAATCGTATGATATGCTATGTAAAAGTAAAATCAACAACATTGCGCCAAATATGTGATAAATTGTGCGCATGTGGTCGACATCCAGCAACGCCGTGAGATACGATTCGCGCACAACGAACACTTTTTCAGGCAGAGGTCGTGGTTGTTTTTTATGTTTGCCCGGCTGTTTGTTTTCTGCATTTGAGTTTTCCGTTTTGCTGGAGAGAATTGTTTTTGAATCAGTTGGGGCATGATTAGACGCTTCTGTGGCTAAGATGCGATTGCTCCACGTGCTACCGTTCTGTGGCTTGGCGAATGCTTTGAATTCGTTCAATTGAAGCTCATGTTTGCGCAGCTCTTGTACGACACCTTCAAACTCTTCATCTAAACGTTTTTTGAAATCTTCAAGCAAAACATTTTGCAAGCTCTGTAATCGCTCGTTTAGGTAGTTGGGTTCAACGAAATTGTTATTCACATTTGTGGGATCTGTAAAATGAGTAAAGGTTTGACATAAATAAATTCAAAATATTTTTTTTTTTGTATTGTATAAGATTTGTGAGATTTTATTATGCTTAGAATAGAAAGGGTTAAATTTTTATTTGGCATCTTTCAGGTATCCATAAAGTAACAATTTTTCTATGGTTATTTCGAATTGAAAAAAAAACTTTAAAAACTACGTCAGTCTCTATAATTGTGAATAACATACATAATCGAAAGGTATTCAGCTATGAGCTTTATATTTATAAATAGAGGCAATCTTTACATACAGGCGCTGGAAGATGCATGAATTGATGATGATGCAGATGTTGTTTCACGTGTTGAAATATTTGCAATCCTATTATGCTCATGCATGAAATACCAAAATGAAGAAAACAGTTGTTTATAATAGCAGCCGCCCCTCGGCGGAATGTTTGAAGTTCCCGGTGTATGTTTTTAAATGGGGGAAAACGGATTATCTATTAGTACATACATATACTCGTATAAGTGCCGCAAGTCTGGTTTTTATGTTTTTTCTTTGTGCACAACGAGTCGAGATCACCCCTAATGTTGTTAAGCGTTGGATGTGAATTAGCTGGTAGTATACTCCACCCACACACACATATTGTATGTGGAAGGAAGGAAGGAAAAGTGATGAATGCAAAACATCGTTTTGGTTTTACTTGAAAATTTGTAAAATTGTTACAAAGTAAGGAATTGTCGGTTTGTTTTTCATAAAAACTTCAAATTATCTGTTCTCGACAGTTTATTATGGATGTCGTTACACTTTGATGAGGTCGCTCATTGTCGAGTGCAAATTTATGTACATTTCATTAATTTAATTAACTTTTTGTACATATGTATGTACAGTGCTGAGCGAAACGATAACTTTTTCAAAATAAAATAAGGTTATGAAAATACAATTCGCTGTACCTCTCATTGTGAAATTAAAGGCTTGAATGAAAAAATAGGTATATTACACCTTTACATATGTACTCGTATAAGAATCTATAAAGGTACTAATACAATCACATGTTATTGTTTTTGCTTGTGTTATCGCTATAAATCGTATTAAATTCATTTTTCTAATGCGCGCAACCCTTCTCTGAATACTTATCAAATTGCTGGTTGAACTTTAAAACAGTCAACGAGATTAGGAACTTAGGTGCCTTGTTTAGCAGCAAATTTACATTTTGCAATCACATAAACTAAAGTACGTATGGTGCAAAATACGTCAATTGCATCCATTTAAAAAATTTTGATGAAATTTGGTGAAGGTAGCATTATTTAGGAGAAAATAAATGTGAGAGGAAATATAAATAAAATATTGAAAATCGAGTTAAAACAAAATAATTCGTGTAAAAAAGAATTTTTGTTTCTCTTTAACTCGAGTTAAATCAAATTCGTGTAAAAGGCGAATTAGGTTATTAGATTTTAGTAAATTTAAGTCCAAGTTTGAACTAATTTTTTTCCTTGACGCTTTGCGCCTTTTCTCCATATAACAAGAGCACGAAAGTTATTTTTGTATAGGGTGTTTTTTTTAGAGGTTAGGTTTTCAAGATGAAATAAAACGTATATAATTTAATGTTATGGCCAAGAATTTAGCTTTATTATAAAGATAAGGGTTTGCCATTATGTTTTAAAACTGATTTCGGGCAAGTGGCCGCCGCGGCTGGCTCGAATAAATTCCAGCCGATAGGCCCAATTTTCGACCACTTTTTGCAGCAATTGGGGCCGTATGTCGGCAATAACGCGCCGAATATTCTCTTCCAAGACGTCAATCGCCTCGGGCTTATCTGCGTAGACAAGCGACTTCACATAGCCCCACAAGAAATAGTCCAGCGGTGTTATATCGAACGATCTTGGAGGCCACGCCACAGGTCCACGGCGCGAGATAATGCTCTCACCAAAAGTTTCCTTCAATAAATCGATTGTTGCGTTGGCTGTATGGCATGTAGCGCCGTCTTGTTGAAACCAAAGGTCGTCCACATACACATCGTCCAATTCAGGCACGAAAAAGTCATTAATCATGGCTCTATAGCGCTCTCCATTGACTGTAACATTATGGCCGGCTTCATTTTTAAAGAAATATGGACCAATGATTCCCTCTGCCCATAGAGCACACCAAACAGTGACTTTTTGAGGATATAACGGCGTCTCAGCAATGGCTTGTGGATTATGTTCACTCCAAATGCGACAATTTTGCTTATTGACATACCCATTCAACCAAAAGTGAGCTTCATCGCTGAACAAAATTTTCTTCGATGCGTCGCGCGAACCGAACCATTATTTTCGTAATAAATTTACACGATTTGCAAACGTTGTTCAGGTGTAAGTCTATTCATTATGAAATGGCAAACCAAACTGAGCATAAATCAAGTGACAGCTGTCAAAAAGACCATCTACGAAAAAAGTAGTGCCAACTTGAAAACCTAACCTCTAAAAAAAAACACCCTTTACTATACTTTCATATAAAAATAATGAGCATTAAAAACAAGACGATGACAACATTCGATGAAGCGACGCTTGTAGTGTTTGAGAGAAAGATTCTGTGTAAGATTTTTGGACCTTTGCACGTTGGCAACGGCGAATATCGCAGGCGATGGAACAATGAGCTGTATGAGCTTTACGACGACATAGACATAGCGCAGCGAATAAAGATCCAGCGGCTACGTTGGCTGGGTCATGTCGTCCGAATGGATACAAACGCTCCCGCTCTGAAAGAATTCGATGCGGTACCAGCTGGTGGTAGTAGAGGAAGAGGAAGGCCTCCTCTGCATTGGAAAGATCAGGTGGAGACTTGGCTTCACTTGGTGTGTCCAATTGGCGCCGGTTAGCACGAGAAAGAAACGACTGGCGCGCTTTGTTAAACTCGGCCAAAATCGCGTAAGCGGTTATTTGTGAAAAAAAAAATAAAAAAATTGAAAAAACGTTTTGATAAAAAGTTGCAAAAGATTGCAGGAATATGCGTAACCGGCGCTATGAACAAAATTTCAATAGTGGCAATAGAAAGACTTCTCGCCTGGCATCCAATGAAATTAGGAGGAAGAAACTCAGCCGAAAGATCTGCACTTAGACTGAGAAGACTGGACAATTCTCACAAAGTTTTTTGGTCACAGTAACAAACAGGACATAAACAGAAGGTCAGACTACGTTATTCCACAGGTAAACTACGGCAAGAGGCTTGGTAGAGTGGCAGAAAGGTTTAGAACCCGATATCCAAGCGTACAGTTTGTTTACAGCTGGATTCAAAATTGCGGAAGGCGTAGGAGCGGCTGTCTTTTGCCGCAGTTTGATCTTCAGACAGTCCTTCAGGCTTCTTAATCACTGCAGCATATTTCAAGCTGAATCTATGCTGTAACCAAAGCAGCTGAATTAGTGTTGGAATTTACTTCCTCGACACCCGCCCAAAGATTTTCATCGATAGTCAAGCTGCTATAAAAGCAATAATGGCTGTAATTACTAGCTCGGAAAGCGTGTATTACTGTAGAGCTCTGCGAGAATAGACAGGCCACAATGTATTGGAACTAACTCGGAAAGCCTCGGGTTGCTAAAATAATGCTACAAACTTGCAACACGAAAACAACCAACTTTATTGTATCACTCCCAAGGAAGGAATGTAAAATATTGGTTGGAGTACTGACGGGACATTGCCTCACTCTATATCACGCAGCTTAACTGGGAGTAGTCCAGAACGACACATGTAACTTATGCAAAGAAGAAAGGGCTACGTTAGAGCACCTCATTCGGAATCCGGTTCTTTTTCTCCCGGGCCCGGAGTTCTCAGAGGGGCCCGGACTCGAGATTATACGTATTTATATGAATTAGACATAATTGGAAAGGGCCCGCATGCATTTTCCCCCGGGGCCCGGATATGCTCTCTACGGCCCTGGACCCTGGTGGTCTATGTGAGATCTATTCAGATCAGTCAGATGTATCTAACCTAACCCTTGGTAAGAAAATGTTTTCCAACTTTCATTAAATTTTTTTTCAAATTTCGACATTATTAATTTTTTAGATTTACTTATTAATTTCATAGTTTTTTGTACAATCAAGGCGATTCAGTCTATTATATGTATATATGTATGTATGTACATACATCGACAAACAATAACTTTATATTCTTATAATAACATAATTGGCAAGAAGAAACAAAAACTGAAATATAAGAGTACTTCCTGTAAACTTAACATTAATATAATAACACATAAATAATTTAAAAATAAAAAAAATGTGCTGAAGTAAAAGCCTGGATTTTTTCATTTAAAATGATACCTAAATTTTAAATATAAGTAATATAAATTTTATATATGATACCTAAATGATATACTCAATTTCATGGTAGAATTTGATTATACTTCTTTTAAATTATACTCAAATAAAAGCTGGGAATTTTCGCTTTAAAATGATATTTGAGTTTTTATGGGGAGACAAAATTCTTGATTGAATTTTGATCTCGAGCACACTCGATACGGTGCAATCGATCAACGAACAAATCAACGTGATTTACAACACAACTTGGATTTTTCTAACAATTAACACAAAAATCTAAATTTCGAACTCTTTAGCCGTTTTATAGTAGAGCATCTCACCGAATTAGAAACATATGCACGACTATGTAGCATTTGGACTTGCGGTTGTCATAACTTTAAATTTCTTCACTTTATTTTCCTTGGCTAGATCGCACTTAGAATATGCAAACTTTATAAAACATTTTTCTATTTCGAAATTGGAATTACTGTGTTAACAGTATGCAATTATGCTTACTCATACTTTGCTTTGATTTGTCGCACACTTCACACATCAGTGTGACTGAGAGATAAGTCTGCTTTATTTAGCCATCTCCTGCAGAGCTCGGCGACAGACTAGCGCACGTTTAAAATTACGCTTGGAAAAGTCTACAGCACAAATGTCTTCTTCCAATTGCCAACTTCAAAATTAAAAAAAAAAAAATGCACATTAATGCTAAAACGTTCAAGGTTCGTTTCTCATTCATCGATTTCATATTTTTCGCTATTCAATAACCAGCATTATAATGAAACTTGATTTAGTGCTAGTTTAACAACACAAATAAAAGTTAAAACAATTTGTCTACTTTAATGTGAATAGCGGGGGTCGAACGTGAATCTTCTGCTAAAATGCCACGCTCGAGCACACGTCGTTACCGAAACGACCCGGATTTATATCCGGCCACGGACTGCTATTCCAGCAGCATTTCCCAAGGATGTATGGTGACTGTTTATGCTGTACAACAACAATCACGATCACTTTGCTTTGCACTAAGTTTTTATATACTCACTGCGTTTTAATTGCATTAATGGAAATAACTAATTTTTTGGTTATGAAAAAAAAATGCTTTAGCTTTACACAATACTGTACATGAATAAAGTTGAGTTTTCCGCGCTTTGTACCGAATTGTTCTCATTTAATTTTTATTAAATAAAAATACATCAAATTTTGTTTTTATTGAAGATTGTAAATGTTCCACTTATCTTTAGTTTTATTGGATGATTTACGAACATAATTTAGCAGTTGCGAAACTTTTTTGTTCAACGTGGGGCTTGACTACCGATTCTGCTTCCTTATATATTCACATACAAATGTGATGCATGGTGATTTTGTTTTAATTATTTTTTTCACAATAGTTTCACAAGCGTCAGTTTAAAATGAATAACATACGACACAAAATGTTTTAAGCGCCTTTCCCTACAACACCTTAATTCTTCCAATTGCATTACTTTCGATTTTTGTTCAAACTTAATTTCGTTTTACGAAAATTTGGTCTTACCTCTCTTTAATTGACCATTTGATAGTGATTTAATTTGCTCACTTTCGGCACTTTTTATTTTTTCTTCCGCCATGTTTTTTTTTGCAAATCACTTTTGCTTTCCTTTAAATTCGCATTCGAGCAACGGTGCGCGGGAGAAAGAAAGAATCAGATTGTTGTTGGTTTTTGATCGATTTCTTAATCTTTATATGTCACTGCTTCCTTCCCTGATGTTGAGTTGACGAATACTCTGCGCTTATTGAGTATTGTCAACGCTTCGGTTTAGTTTTATACGCCATGCAGTTGCTATAATATTTAGAGGGAGTCGATAGCGATCGATGATTACCTAGTGAATACTATTGTAGTGGTTGTTTATTACATTCACTTCTTCTCAGTTCGTTGTTAGTGTTTGTGTGCTTCACTCTTTTTACCTCCTTCTCTTCTACTATGAAATATGCATACGCATGTATGTTTGTATGGAACTTTTTGGACTTTTATGATGTCGGGCGCAGATGATTAGCCAAGTGCAAGTACAATAGTTTGTGTGGAGCGTCATAAAATCAGCCAAACAGGAGTGCAAAATAATCAAACGCCTTCCGTTCGCACTATTTGTACTTGCACTAGAGTGAGTGCGGTCAAGAGCACTGATGTAGACACATACATACATACATACGTAAGTACAATATGTTTTGAGCGGCTGATCGTGCTCTTTCTGACGATGCCCACCAGATGAATTAAATTTTAACGATTAATAGAGAAACTTAAAACTATAAACGGTTGAACATTGAATACATTAGGATCGTTGAAAAGAAAATTTTGAGAATTATGGAGTTTGGAGTTAGAAATTTTGTATTTTAAAATTGTATATGTACATACATACCTATGCATATATATTAAAAATTCCGTTTGGAATTCTGTGTAGAATTCTGCTGTACAATTCTCTGTTGTTGAACTTCTTCAAAGAGCGTTGTGATGAACTTCAAATATAACCGCTGGTCTTTTCAGTTTTTGTTTATGAATTAATGATTTTTTTTGGCGGCAAACTAGATTATCCTTACGCTTTAATGAAGCTTTTCAATGTTAGGTGACCTTTATGAAAAGGTTTTCCGTGTGACAGAAATTCTAACGGATGTTTGTTATTGCCTACCGAAGAGTGAACTCTATTAGTAAAAACTGTCATTTGATGTACACTTTTTACGCTGACTTTTTATGCGCGTTTTTTAAGCGGCTTTTTTAAACTTCTGCCAATTATCATTTGTGTGAGGCTTTTCTTTGTTTTTAATCAATGTAGGATTTAACAAAATCTTCAATTATTCCAATATTTTTCCATCTGATGTGAACTATAAAGTTTTGTTAATAAAAATGAGAAATGTAATTTAAAAAAATTATTATTCAACCGCTTCAGACATTTACAGCAATTTCAATTAAGCAAGGGTCAGAAAAAGAGATGGCTCTGGAGAGATTTTTATAGATCACGACCTGAATGGTGAACGCTTTGTTATATTTCCACGTGAATTAGCAAAAAAGAAAAAAAAGGAATGTTATCGCCAACAACAAAATGTCTCAAAGCTTAATGACCGACTTCTAATTATAACTTTTACAGAAGTAGTTGAAATCAATAATTTTAGAATTTTTATCTCATTTATTTATTTGTGAATTCTTCAGCAACTCAGAACCTACTCCCGGTGGGCAGGAAGAAGAATTCATATAAATACCATCTTAAAACAAACTTTCAAATAAACAGAAATTAAACCAAAATGGCCAAAAAAACCAATCAGCATACCAGCCAAAATACATATCAATGATGTACACTTGACCGAGCCTAAAACTAAGTAAATTATCCTTCCTCAGAAGTCGAGTATTTAAATACCCAAACTCTTGTTATTAGCTGAAATATTTCGGTATGCCGTGCAGTTAAAGAGAGTACGCTAGAAGCAAAGTGTCCGCTTTCGCTTCCTAAATTTTACATCAACATTTTCCGGTTTTGAAAACGTTATATTTTCGGTCTTGAGAAACTGCGCCAAATAACCAGAATAGAGACTGTCAACTTTATCGTTTTCTCTGCATGTTTTAAACTGCTTTAATAGCCGCTAAATATTTAGTTTTCATACTTTTATTTTGTGACCGATTTAACAATAAGACAACAAATTAAATTATTGCTATTTTTATTATTTGTCTATACCTCAATTAGAAGTAATTTTCGGGAACTCTTGGTGCCTTGGTTGGAATGCATAAAATAAAAAAATAAAAATCTTACAAGTTTTGAGATATGGCACTTTGAGTTCCACGGGCATGTAAATACCCAAGAGGCAGTAGCGGGTTAATATAGATTATAAATGGTTGCTTCAAGTGAATCCAATACTGAACTTCCAGCACAATAAAAAGTCGTAAAACATTGGCTAATCTATTAATGCTAGTATAAGAGTGTCCGCGCCCCAATGTTGCTGAGTTGTATGTTACTATTAACTTTTAAGTGCACATGTACTTGGCTAACCGATAATCGTTTACATACGCACATATTTAAATGCATTTACGAGTACAAAAAAAAAATAGATAGTGGCTGAACTGTGAGATTATGAGAAGTACAAATTTATATATATGTACGTATATTTACAAGTTTTTATACTTATGAAAACGTGATAGAATAGGAAAAAAGTATTGCATAAATACATCTGTTGGATTGAGGTTCAATGGAATATGTACTAGAACAAACCCTGCAGGAAAATTGAAGTCTGCTTTGTTTAGATAGCTGAGGTAAATCCACACATTTGTTTAAATGCATTTATTTACAGAGACAGCACTGAGCCAAACGCAACGTGGAAAGTGCAAAAAGCAAAAAAATATCTAAACCATCTGTCAAAAGAAGTTTTTCGAATAACGGCCACCACTGGGCATGCAGTGACAAGCCGCTGAGTACATTTTTCATACGAAGAATTTTCTCACAAGAGACATCTTCAGTTCAACATCAGAAATTGAAGAAGAAATTCGTTCTAAAATGTCATGAAGGATATATGCGTTAGGAATGCCATGATTATTGATATCCAGATTTCGGAATATTTTTAATGTTATCTATCTATCTTTTACAAAAAAAAAAAATTCAAAACGCCACCGTTTTTTTTTATACAATAGAAAGTAGAAGCATTTTAACAAGGGATGATAAAATAAGCTATGCTGAAAATTTAAGAAAAAAAGACTTCGAACATTAATTCATTCATCATAGCAAGATTTACGCCGCTTACAATTTCTATTACGAAAATCGACGCTCTGTGAAAAGTATTCATTGCGCGCTTAGGTTAACTTATGTGTTCAGCAATGACGCTCATTTTGGCTTAATGGCTTACGTAGCCGTATTTGGGCTGAAGAACAACCCGAAGAACACATGTAAGAACAGCCATTACATCCATTGAAAGCAACCGTTTCCTGCGGCCTATTTCTGGAGGAAGCATCGGCCTATATTTCTTCAAAGGCGAGGTTGGCGCCAATGTAACAGTGAATGGTGAACGCTATTGCACCATAATAAGCGACTTTTTGATGCCGGAAATTGAAGCTCATGACAACATTTGGTTCCAACAAGACGTAGCTACTTGCCATACAGGCCTTGAACAATGAATTTATTGCGTCGTCGTTGCGCATTTTATCTCTCGTCTCGGACCAGTGGATTGATCTTGGTGGATCGTGTGATACCACCCTTTGAACATTTTATTTATGTGGTAAGTAAAGTCTAAATACTTTGTGGACAAAACAACTTCAATTGAGGTATGGGAAGCCAACATTACTAAAGTTATTCACGAGATACCGAGCGAAGTCCTCCAGCGAGTAAATAAAAATTGGTGTTTACGGATGTCCGCATAACGGCGCAGTTGCGGCCAAAAATAATAAAGATTGCCCAATAAATTTGAATTTTCGTTTTTTTATTTTAATTTAAAATCCAATACCTCTAAATTGATCGCTTTTTACATTTTTTTTTAAATAAATTTAACTTATTAAAATAAATTTAGATTTAGGGAGATCGTACTGTTGAAAATGCAAAGTATATACAATATATTTTCAAATAATTGGGTAAATGAGGTACGATATAGATTAGGTTAGGTTGTAATAGTTGTCCAGAAATTGGACCCACTTGGACGAAAGAAATTTGATTCATCCGCCGTGATACCATTGATACAGATAACTTTTTAACTTTTATAACATTATTGAGTTTAACATCATTTAATAACATTAAAAACATAATTTTCTTCATGGGACTACGCCGGCTTACAAATAATTTTTAATTATTTACACAAGAACCAGAACATCAAATTCCTATGTAATTTCGTACACTGATCCCGAAAATTCCTCTAATTTTTATAGATTTGAATGAAATAAAAAAGAAAAACCTTTAATTTCTAATGCCTGGAGAATCAGTTAATCGTTCAAAATTAATTATAACACATGGGTTGAAACTCGTTTTTTTTTTGTTAAAAATTAGCTTTATTCATCAACATAATTTCCATCAATAACAACGCACTCATTCCAGCGCCACTCTAATATTTCAATACTACTTTTGTAGCACGATTTATTTTTGCCTCAGGTCTCAGTTTCAGCGATTACCTCTTCATTCGAGCGAAATTTCTTACCGGCGAGCGTTTTTTTAGGTCTACGAACAACCAGTAGTCGCTGGGTGCCAAATCTGGTAAATACGGTGGATGTGGAAGCAATTCGAAGTTCGATTCACGTAGTTTGGCGATTGCTCAAAACCATCACGTTCTTGTTTTTGGTCAACAGTGAGCAAAAGCAGCACCCACTTTGAACCGAGCTATTTCATTATTGCTCATGCAATATAAATCTAACACCTTCTTTAGATATCCTAACGATGTCAGTTATGTTAACTCACGCAACTTCACTTTTCGATCATTCAAAACGATTTTGTGGATTTTCTTGATGTTTTGTGCTGCTACCGCCTCGTTTAGACGTCCACTGCGTTGTGCATCATCGGTGTCTCTACGATCACGTTTGAAGTCAGCAAACCATTATTTTATTGTTGTTTCTGATAGAGCGGAATCCTTATAACACTTTTCAAGTTATTGCTTTGCTTGAACGGTATTTTCCCCTACAAGAAGCAGTGTAAAAGTAAAACACAAAATTGTTTTTGATCCATTGTTTTGAAAATAACAAAACTAACGTCACTCTTAGCAGAAAAAACTCACGAACTAATAAATAGAATATAATGCAATTTTAACAGCTATCTATTTAAGGCTAGTACTGAAAAAAAAGGTAAATGCAATAAAACTGGTGCCATCTATGTGTTAGGTTCCGGACTTTCCAGCCCATGTGTTATAATATAATATATCAAATTAAAGGCAATTAAATTTGCTATCTCTCGCATATGTTTGATTTTTAATTTAATATTTCATTTTAAAAGTTTTCAATATACTTTATTTACAAAAAAAATTATAGAAATATTTAATATAAAAAAAATATATTTTCCAAACAACTTCCTTTAAGGCGAAAAAATCCTCCGATAAATATAAAATTTATTCGCATGATAATAAAAATACTAGTGTTGGCATTGACCATACTTACATACTCGTTACTGTTGGAAAATAGAAACAGTGCACTGAAGTTTATCGAATGGACTGTATCACTTATATGCAAATTTCTTTGTTAAGAATGTTTACAGTCCTTACATTTCCTCTTCTCTTTTGCCTCATTCTTGTTTTGGACACACTTGAGCAAACAAATATGTAAGTATTTTGCTTGGCGAAAATAATAGAAACGGTAACAAATGTTGATAATAATGTGATAACAACAAATTTTAAATGTTATAAATTTTGCTCAGTTGCCCTTAAAGGTAATAATAATTAACTAAATTTTAAGTATAGGTTAGGTTACTTAGCATTGAATGAAATAAGTGAAATGGGTCGCGCTAAGCATTGCACGTAGGAATATGCCAGATTAATGAAAAATTTAAGAAAACAAGGAAAAACTATAGATCAAATAGCAGAACAAAATTCTGGGAAGAGAAAACAAAAGGCTCGTACGTCATAGCAAAATGAAGCATTTTTTTAGCAGAGCTAAATTTCCACGTTACATGTCGGACAGTTCAATACAAGTTGATAGAAGCCGGGCTAATAGCAAGAACACCCAGAAAAGTTGTTGAGTTCACAGAACAAAACAAAAAGGCTTCAATGTGCAAGTCGAAACTAGAGAAATGCGCTTTGGATGAATTAAATAAAATTAAACATATTTGAATCTGACGGAAAACAATATGTTCGACGACAAACAAGTAAAGCATTTGATCCTAGAAATACGGAAAAAACAGTAAAGCACAATGGCATATAAAGGAAGGGCACTATTTTGGACAAAAGATAAAATGTGTGCGGTGGACTATGTGAGAATATTGGATACGGTTGTGTATTCCTATACAAGAGAAGAAATGCCCCTTAGATGGGAGTTTATGCAGGATTACGATCTTAAGTATACATTAAAATTAGAAAAGTAGTGGCTTAAAAAAGGAAAAGTGAATGTTTTAGAATGGTCGTCCCGGTCTCCTGTAAACCCAATTGAACATCTTTTGGCAGAAATGAAAAAGGTAAGGGGCGTTTTTCAAGTCACAAATAGGGAAGAAATGTGGTACCAAATTCAAAAGTCTTGGCACTCTAATTTACCCGGTAAATATGCAAATTTAGTAAATTCAATGCAACAAAGCCATAAAACAAGGAAGAAGTGCTACGCAATACTAAATTTATTCTCCTTATGTAAGCTTTTTTTTAAACTCTGATTTTTTTGGCTAAAATTTTTGTTTCTATTATTTTTGCCAGGGAACGTTTATTAAACGGGATGAAATTTTATTTTATTTTGAACCTTTGCAAAAGTGGCTTTTCATTTTTTTAATTTGCAAAGTTTAATTTCCCCAAAGTTTAAGTAAAGTTTAACAAGTGGCCAACACAGAATCGATATTTGTGATGCCATTAGTTGGTTTTTGTTAGTAAATTACATAGGGTAATAAATTTAAATTATAAAACTGCATAAATATTATTAATATTTTTACCTACCAGAACTGGTTGATCTGGTTTTTAAGACTTTTTGGTGTAAACTACTGTTGTTTACTCTACCCTTTAAAAGTTAGAGTCATGTTTATGTAGGCAATTTGCTATTATTGCTTCAAACTTTACTTTTGTCAGAAAAACTCCTATTAGTGTTCAGTTTAAAAAATTGGAAACTTGTGGTCGAATATATTTGAAATTTGTTCGTAAGAATTAAGAGCTGAATATTTTCTCGAATTGGCAACATTATATACTTATACTGGTTATTGGCACTATAGAAATATACAATTTTATAATTAAATTAATTTGGACTTTTTTCAAAAAGATTTTATTATAAATTCTATACTTTAACTTCAAAAAATAATACATTATTCCGGAATTAATACCGAGATTTTCGGTACCCCAAAATTCAGAGGTACAGAGATCCCGGAATTTATATCTCTATTTGACATCTGCAAAGGGGTGACCTCTATTAGAAAAAAGTTTCAGAATTTGAGATTTAATGTCCGCAATGGGATTAATTAATGTGGTTTTTTTTAATACGTTTTTGTTCTACATTCTAAACTTAAACTTAAAAAAACTAATTTGGCACCCCGAAATTCAGAGGTACCGGGATCCCGGCGACGGCTATTAGAAAAAAAGTCAAATTTTGATGTCAATTTGATTGCCACAGCCACCAAAAGGTAATCACACACAAAACTGTTCTGCTACGGCGCGCTGGGTCGCTGATTGCAAATATGATGTCAGATTGTCAAAATTCAAAATGGCGGATCCAATATGGCGGTCAAAATTTTCTTATAGTTAATTATTGTTTATGAAACTTGGTATCCGGGGGTTTTCGGGGTCGCTGATGACGAATCTGATATCATATTTGCAAAATTCAAAATGGCGGATCCAATATGGCGGAGAAATTTTTTAAAATTTATTCGAATTTACTTAAAACTTGTAACTCGGGGGTTTTTGGGATCGTTGATTACAAATCCGATGTTAATATTCCTAAACTTGAAATGGTAGATCTGATACGGTGAAAAGTTGCAAAACAGGGTAAAGGCGAGAAGAAAAGATCTCGAGTCAGTAAAGGTGAGAGGAAAAGTTCTCCAGCTAGTAAAGGCAAGAGGAAAAAATCTCCAGCCAGTAAAGGCGAGAGGAAGAGATCTCCAGCCAGTAAAGGCGAGAGACAAAGATCTCCAGCCAATAAAGGCAAGAGGAAGAGATCTCCAGCCAGTAAAGGCAAGAGGAAGAGATCTCCAGCCAATAAAGGCAAGGGGAAAAGATCTCCATCTAGTAAAGGCAAGGGGAAAAGATCTCCAGCCAGTAAAGGCAAGAGGAAGAGATCTCCAGCCAATAAAGGCAAGGGGAAAAGATCTCCAGCCAGTAAAGGCAAGGGGAGAAGATCTCCAGCCAGTAAAGGCAAGAGGTCTAGTAATAGTCTAATAGTCTAGTAGATTTTAAAGACAAAGTTTTACATTCTCTTTGATTCAAATTGCTGTATAAGTTCTTCTATTTCGGGATCATTTGCTGCAGAATTGCTTCTCCATTCTTTTCTTAATGAGGCTATGTAAAGGTCTGAAGAAACTAAAAGTTTATGTATTAAGTCTTCATTTGTTATGGTTCGTGACATTTTACGAGTATTGAACTCCCTGAAACGTTTGAAATCCTTATTTCTGGCTTCAGCAGCCTCTTCTGAATATTTCCCTATAGGTAGTAAAAATTTCTCTATTACTTTACCACCATGTATCAACACTTTATGAATAGAAGATGGCATATAGTACCAGGGATAGAGCTTTATGAACAACTCAGCTGTTTTGTAAGTATAGTCGTTAAAAAAGTCTGTTGGTACTTTTCTTCTTCCACTTAACATTTTTAAAATTATACTGAATCTATATATTAACTCTTTATCTACTTTTGTTATTTCTGATGTTAACTCAATATCCTGAAAAAATGTACGCGCAGTGTTGCCATCATTAGAAGATCCAGAACCATGTGCTGGCTGATCTATTATAAGCCCCATTTTTTCTCTAAACTCTTTACAAATTTTTTGTTTAGTATTTCGAAGAAGCACTTTATGATCATCAGATCTTACACTCCACCGGCAAAAATCTAATCGATATGCTATATGCAAAATGCATTCCATCATTCTTATCCACATGTGCAATACAGAAAGGCCAAATTCAAAAAAACATTGGTTTTCTTCTTTGTTTGCGAGTCTGACTAAATTGTTCATTTCGGATGTTTTTGCTCCACACATATAGCAAGTTGCTGCTGAAGGTGTATCTGTTAAAGCTTGGCAAACTTTACCATCCACCATAGTTAGAGCCATGTCTGCTTTAACTATATAGGTGCCTTCAGATTTTTCAACTATTATTGGTTGCAATTCTCTAATTTGATTTTTAATGTCATCCACTTTCGACTGAGTCCTTTCCTTTGTTTCTTTCGCGAATTCAAAAGAAATTGGAACGCAACGTTTAAATATTTCAATATTAGCAAAATATTTTAAAAATCCACAACGACAGAGTTGTTAGCAATTTTATCCTGAGCAATTCAAAAAAAAATAAATTGCAAATCGGTCAAGAAATGTGTGCTGTAGACTGTTTTGAATAGTAAATTCCAGTTTTGCACCACTGTGCGGCGACCGGTGAGTATGAGCCGCTAGTTGCCGAACCGCAATACAGAATATTGGGCTATTCTCAACTTTTCGCGCACGCTTTCAAAGAGTTGATATACGTAAATAAAATAATTTCACTGCCATTGAAGATATGCAGGACCTTGTGAAGTCTGCTACTTTAGAGCGCGAATTCGGCCGCTAAGGACTGGCGCTGACTTAGTTTACGATCGATACAAGACACAAAATACCATGAGGTCGAAGTGCAAACCTCACAATGAGTCTAGTTCACAATCCTCTAGCAAAAAACGTGCTTGTAACTTCACAACGTAAGGTCGATGCCGCCGAATAAGAAATTATTCAAAGTTTTAATGCCCGGTGATTTCCTGTAAGAATATGGGCAATGAATTATGTTATAAATTTTCCCATTTATAGAGCTTAAGAGAACTGGATTTCTTTTCAAATTCTTTTTCTTTTGATTTATTTTCGTATATATATGTATGTATGTATATAGGGCGTTTATCGTATGTAGACTAATTTTTTAGTATTTACGTAAAAATTTAAGCATGAGTGACTTGTCAATCGCGTCGAAAGCAAATGTAGCGTATTTTACTGTTGCCGCCTGTAAGTATGCTTGCTTATTAAATAAAGTGAGTATTTTTTTAACAATACAATACAAGTACGTACATACACACACCAGTGTACAATTCTATATACTCCATATTTAGACTATTTCTAAACGCTTTCGGTCCCAATATAGGGGTTAAAGAAATCATTTAAAAATAAACCATTTCTAATAATATTATATAATTCAAAATATTTAATTTTGTATTATACTTACAAGGATTGTTTATTGTTTCGGACATTTAATGTAACATATAGAATAAAGAGATAGAGAGAGAGAGAGGGGGGTAAAGTTCGTGTGATTTAAACATGTTTTTGGTCGCTCCACCAAAGAGTGAATTAATTTACAATTTACAAAATTAACAACTGATTAAAGGTGTATTTAACGCAGGCTAGATTATCTAAATTAAGATAATCTTCGACGTCAACTTGGATTTAGTTCTGATTAAGACTAATAACTTTGGGGAACTGAGCAGCTGCTTATAGTGAAAATTCATTCTAGGGCTGCTTGTTTTCTCAAAACCAGGTCTCCTGGAACAATTTTTCATTGTCTCTGGACTCACTTACTCCCACGCTTTGTGTGTGAAATAAATAATATCTAACAAATTTATTGATTTTTACAACTCTAAGACAATGTTTGTAAGTTGCCCACTTATGAGGGAACTGAAACGCCTTCGGTGGGGGAAAAAGGCGTTCGTCCCCTGATATGGAAATTTGAATAATCCCTAAGATTTTTTGTGTTGCTGAAAATATCACGTCAGTCCATAAGTTCGTTCGTTTTTTAAAGGTGGTTTTAAAATTAATAAAAAAGATGTTTAAAGTATTTATTAATCAATAATATATTTTCCTTCATTATGTACAATGTCTTCCCAATGTTTAGGCAAGTTTTTAATTCCCTGCTCAAAAAATTTTTTGTCCTTGGAGCCAAAATACGCTTCGATATCCCTTTTTATAGCTTCGTTTGAGGAGTAGTTCTTGTTACTCATATGGGATTGAAGTCCACGGAAAAGGTGATAATCACAAGATGCAATATCCGGAGAGTATGTCGGATGCGGCATTCACTCGTTCAGCTTGCCTAATGTTTGCCTTGGGGTATGCAGTCTTGCGTTGTAGTGGTGAAACAAAACTTTGCGTCTATTCTCTAAAGACGGTCGATTTTTTTAAGTGCCCTCATTCAGGTTTGATAGCTGATAAGAATGATAATCAGCAGTTATCGTCTGGTTTGGTTCTAGAAATTCATAATAAACCATACCGGCCATATCCCACCAAATAGACAGGAGAATCTTCTTGGGGTGAGGGCCATCTCTAGGGGTCGGTTCTGGTGTTTCATCTTTATCTAACCATTGGCGTTTGCGAACAGGATTATTGTAAAGGATCCATTTTTCATCACTAGTTAAGCCGTTGCAGCAGTTGAGAACACACATTCACTCTCTGCTGAAGGTTGGCGACGGAAAGTCTATGGGGGACCCATTTTCCCAGCTTTGAAACCTTTCTCAACTGAATTAGGTGCCTGTGAGCTGTTCCATGCGATGAATTTAACCTCTGAGCTAACATATCGACTGTCAAATTTGGCTCAGCTTCCACCAGTTCGCGCAAGGCGTCGGAGTTAAAGACTTCAGGACGACCAGCGCGCGGGGCATCCTCCACGTCGCAGTTACCACTCCGGGATTTTGAAAACCACTTGTGCGCAGTCCTTACACTCACGGTATCCTCTCCATGAACAGTGTTTATTTCTGCAGCTGCAGTTGTTGAATTTTTACCACTTCGGACTGCCGTTCGGAAGTGCTCAGGCTTGAATCTCCGGCCATGAAACACCAAATAATAGGAAAAGTGGTTTCTATTAGCAGTCGCCTCCGGGAAGCCATGACAAGCCTTCGAGTTTATTTCTGCCATGACGCACACCACATACGCTTGCAATAAAGTATTTATGTATGAAAAAGTTTAATAACAATTTGAGAAAAATTGCATTTAATATCTAGTAGGATATCCTCGTAATTGAATAATCTTTTAGTCGGTCAGGCATTGAGTGCATCACGTTTTTTGGATAATCCGGAATTTGAGCCTACGTAAGGCCACTCGAAGCAATTTCCCATCGAAAGTAATGGTTTGCGCCGCAGTGACCGCTGATGGACGCTCTCCAATCGTTTTTATCGAGTCTGGTGTCAAAGTGAATGCGACTTATTATCGGGAAAATGTTTAAGAAGCTGCTTTAGAGCCGTGGACACGCAAACATTTCGGTCGTAGACCAAGGACGTTCCAACAGGACTCGGCACCGTCTCATAAAGCTCGTGTAAACCAAGAATAGTTAAAAAATCATGTTCCACACTTCATTTCGTCCACACAATGGCTTTCGAATTCGCCAGACGAAAATCCGATGGACTATTCCATCTGGTCCATTTTGGAGAGCAAGGTGAGGACTAAAAAATATGTCAGTATGGATGCGCTGAAAAAAGCGATTATACGAGCCAAAATACCTCAAGATCACATTCGTGCAGCATGCAAGCCCTTTTTTTGACCGTTTGAAGGCTATAGTCAAGGCAAAAGGTAGTCATATCGAATAAAAGTCAATATATGTTGAAATTGTAATCATTTTTGAACAATTTTGTCTTTGAAATCAATAAAAACTAATTTCACACAAAAAAGTTATGGTGTTTTAAATAGGTAACACTTCATATCGTTCACCCTGTGTTATTTCGAAGCATCGCAAATCAAAGCTACCGTTATTGCACGTATTGGCATCTTCAAAGTGTGAGCGCATCAATACTTTTGCTGGGCGAATTTCTTTCTTAGTGTTGCATTTTTGTTTGCCGTTGTTGATGCAGCAGCCATCTGTTTTTTTCAATACGAATGAATACAAAGTGTAGTATTCATACATTATATTAATAAAGTTAAATAATCTATTAATAATGTGCGAAATTTCTTAAAATTATACTTAGAAATGGTAGGGTATCAAGATTTATGCTGTGCACTGTATATACTAGATGCCATAATTCTACGATCCTCTTATTTTTAAATAATCTTTGTCCATGAAATTCTAACGGTAAGATTGTAAGTACAAATTCAAATTCGTCATATTCGTTGCTTGCTATCGTAGTAGTCATGCTGGCAAGAGAAAATTATCACCGCAATGCGTCACCACTGATTCTAACAGTACTTATTTTCGTAATAAGTATTAAGGCGAATGCCAAAAGTGAACACTCATCATTTACGGATTCGCTTTTTTGTTGTTGTAGGGAAATTTCTATTTTCATTTACTAAATTTTCAGTTTCTGTTTTCAAAAGAATTCTGTGCGGAGCCTTACAATGGAAGTAAAAAGAAAAAAAAATTGATATTGGCAATAATAAAATTGTGGAAAAAAGACCAAAACTGTCGATAAAAAGGAAGAGCAACGGGCTTGTATCTCAGTTCGGATAGTAATTCAAAACTACGAAAATACCGGAACTATAATTTCAAGGCCAAGAGCAGGGAGTACTTGTAAATTAACAGAAATGGAAGAGTACAACATTATAGGCTTTGTGAAGAAAGGTGTAAAGATTTTTGCTTGATATATTGAAAGATGAAATAAGGAATAAGTTTGAAAAATATATTAGCACTTCAACTGCTACACGAGTCATAAGAAAAGCTGGCAATCGTGGAAGAGTTGCTAGGAAGAAGCCATTTTTTCCTCATAAATAGGAAAGAAAGCATTTTTTTCAAACGAGCATGCACACAGGCCTCCAGAATTTTGGTGATGATATGCGGTGTATGACAGTTGGTGGCGTGGGGACATTGCAAGCTATTTAATCAACAATGGATAAGTTTGCTTATTTGGATGTTTAAAACAAAATCTAAAGCAACTCGCTGAGATGCTGGGGTTATCAAATCATTACTGCTTTCAAAAAGGCAACGACTCCAATCATACGGCTCCTATACTAAAGTTATGGCTTCCCTCAAATGTCCCCAAGCTACTGATAACACCTCCATAATACCAAAGTTTAAATTCTATTGAACACTTCTGCGCGTTGCTGGAAGGAAACATAAAGGCACACCAAATTTCAACTAAAAGAGGTCTTGAAAGATGTTATGTGGGAGGAATGGGAGAAGTTTACTATCGAAGATACTACTAAATTGGTAAACTCTATGCCCAAAAGAATTAGGATAGTGTTGAAATGTTGTTGGTTGTGAATATTTCTTGATAGTTTTTCGAATATTTAAATTTTTGAAATGAGCGTAAATTTTTGGAATATGTATTATAATTATGGTGTTTAAAATAAAATCTATTATTTACTTGTTAAATGGAGTGACCTAGAATGAATTATGCAGTTTATAAACACAATGTCATTATATCGCTAAAAATAAAAAAAAATGTGTTTCAGAAATTTAAAACTTGTTTCGTGTTACTTTTTTACCTCTTACAAAGCAGTGTAGACTCATGAAAAAAGTAGAATCCGTGGAAAAGTTACAGAGGCCCATCTATTCAAGAGTTTGTTTCCTAGTAATGATTCTTGTTGGTTTTTTCATACAGGGTAGGCCATTTAAAGCGGGCCCATTTGTTTCTGAAAAAAAACATTGAAAAAAACATTTTTTTTTGTGTTGATATGAAAAATCATTTATTTTGATTCAAGGAGATTTGTTCCAGCTAGTTTTTGAAAATGATATCCTTCAAATGTTTGCCTCTGGCCTTGATGGCCAAATGTGTCCTTTTTTCGGCGTTTTCCATCGTTTTGGCCAATATTTCGGCCGGTATGGCGGCGATTTCGCGTCGGATATTGTTTTTAAGTTGAGTTAGAGTCCTTGGCTTGTTGATGTATACCTTGGATTTCAGATAACCCCACAAATAAAAGTCCGGTGGCGTCAAATCTGGTGATCTCGGTGGCCACGGAAAATCACCATTTTTCGAAATCAACCTTCCAGGGAACAATGGCTTCAAAAAATCGATTGTAGCGCGTGAAGTGTCATTGCCATTTGAATTTTGTACGGAAACATTTTCAAATCGATGCGAATTATGCGCCTGAGTGTTGTCCTGGCGATGCCTAATTCCTGAGAACGACGATAACTCGATGTTCGCGGAGCCTCCTCAACACTGGCTCGTACAGCCTCGATATTTTCAGCAGAACGTCGTGTACGTTGTCTGGATGCGTGGCTGGTATTGCTGAGACTACCGTGGTTAATAAATTTTGCGTATAAACGCTGTAAAGTGCTTTTGGATGGCGCACTTTTAACTTTATTTTTTTTTTAAACGCACGTTGAGTTTTCACAATTGAGAAGTTATTTTGGATGTAAAGCTGAATTATTTCAGCGCGTTCTTTTGGAGTGTACTGCTCCATGGTAAAAATTGTCTTGGACTGACGCTTCCAACGCGCTATGTCATTAGTCGATCTGACGTTCCTGTCAAAAGTTATAGGGTTGCCCGATGGGCCCGCTTTAAATGGCCTACCCTGTAGAACCTCTGAGCATGTCTTTATTTAAGTCAATGGTGACAAACTTACTGACTAGATTTACAGGGGAAAATAACAAAAACTGAAGAACTGAAATTAAATAGTTTATTTGACAAATAAAAAGACACAATAAGTGATTTAAATAAAGGGCCTGGCATCGCAAAATCAAGATCAAGACTGCTAGGAAGCCATCTCTTAAATAAAATTCAGACGCAAATTTTCCCCGATAAACGTATGTACATAAATAATTTTTCTACCCAGTACCAGAATTCGTTATTAGGCCTTTGGATTTATTTGTGTTGTATAATGCAAATATAAAATATGATAGTTAAAAATACCATTTCGAGGTGAGTTCAAAAGTATCGCGACTTTTGTGGCGATATGTTGGTACTCATGTCTCTCACTCATGCCGACGAGTTCGGCCATTTTTAATGTTCAGTTAATTGTTGATAGCTGCTTCGTTTGCACGTGTGTACCTATTAAAAAAGATGGATCAAATAATCTGTATCAAATTTTGTGTGAAAAACGAAATTAAGTGCGCCGATGCACTCCGAATGTTGACTGTGTCATACGGAGAAGCTACTTTGGACCATAGCATCGTTTATCGGTGGTACAAAATGTTCTCAGAAGGCCGAGAAGATGTGAACGACGAAAAGCGTGCCGGACGCCCGAGCACTTCAACAGCAGACGAAAAAATTGATGAAGTGAAGGAAATGGTATTGGCCAATCGTCGAATCACCGTTGGAGAAGTTGCTGAGGACCTAGACATATCGATTGGCTCGTGCTATTCGATTTTTTTTCAATGATTTGGGCATGAGACGGGTCGTACCAAAACTGCTCAATTTTGACCAAAAGCAGCATCGCATGAACATTGCTAATAAGATGTTGGACTCTGCTCGCGACGACCCAAATTTGCTCCAGAGGGTCATAACTGGTGACGAATCGTAAGTTTATGGTTATGACGTGGAAACCAAAGCTCAATCATCTCAATGGAAGCTGCCGCACGAACTAAGACCGAAAAAAGCGCGCCATGTTCTGTCGAATATAGAAGTTTTCCTTACCGTTTTCTTCGATTGCAGGGGCGTTGTGCACCATGAGTTCTTGCCACAGGGTAAAACGGTCAGTAAGGAATATTACCTGCAAGTTATACGCAATTTGCGTGAAGCAATCCGCCAGAAACGCCCGGATTTGTGGAGGAACAAAAATTGGTTCTTGCTTTTGCGCGTTTTTTTGGACAAAATCAACACACTAATGATGCCACAGCCACCGTATTCTCCAGATCTGGCCCCCTGTGACTTTTTCTTGTTCCCGAAACTAAAGAGGCCCATGAAAGGACGACGCTACGCTACGATTGACGAGATAAAGCCGGCATCGAAGGAGGAGCTGCACAAGATAAAAAAAATGATTTTTTGAAGTGCTTCGAAGATTGGAAAAAACATTGGCACAAGTGCATAATATCTCATGGGGACTACTTTGAAGGGGACAAAATAGATATTAATGAATAAATAAATCATTTTTGAAAAAAACACCAAATTCGCGATACTTTTTGAACACACCTCATATATCTGTTTTTGTGTTTTTTTAATCAGCTGTCATTTCGTCATCTACATGATACATTGAAAAAAATTGGAAAAAAGTGAGCCATGGATACTGACATTTAGGCACCACAATTTAATTAATGTGAACAACTGCAGGTTGTAACTGATGCCATGCTTTCTAGCGGAGAGCTTAGAGCAAAATAAACATCTAAAATGAGTTCCTCGTGCCCTAAAACCATATACATATGTATATACTTTTTCTTCCAAAGAAAATTAATAAAATAATAAACAAAAAATTGCTAGGGTATTAATGACTACAATTAAAAATAAGGAGGTCTGAAATCCATTTAACTTTTTGTTCAGAATTGCCAGCAGAATATTTCCCTTGCCGAAACTAAGTAGAGATAGCATATGCCCCGCCCTAATATACATATATACCATATTGGGTATGGGGATAACTTTCCGCCCTTTCTTAGCGAAAGTTACGAATTATTTAAACAATTAAATAACACATGCTATTATGTGAAATATGTGCCATTGGAAGCTACAACTTTACTTCATCTTTCAGGTAGCATGCGGATTCCTCTGACGAAAAATTCGAGTTCTTTTGACTTTATCCAATTATTGAGTCAGTTTGCGATGCTTTCGTAAGAAATGAACCGCTCTCCAATAAGGGCTAACTGCATTGACCGGATCAGATGGTAATCCGAAGGTGTAATGTCTGGGAAATACAGTGGGTGGGGCAAGATTTCCCAATTCATTCCCTCTAGAAAATATTCTGGACCGACTTAGCAACGTATGGCCTGGCGTTGTCATGCAGCAAAATCAGTTTGTCATGTCTACCGTCCCATTCCGGCCGCTTTTCTTTGAGAATTCGATTCAAACGAATTAGCTGCAGCCGGTAACCATCGCCAGTGATGGTTTTAGATGGTTTAATGGGTTCACAATGATGATAGATGACACCCTTTTGATCCCACGAAATGCTCAATATAACCTTTGAAACATGAGTATTTTTTTTCGCTGTCGATGGACCTGGTTCACCTGCAAATTTCCAACATTTTTGACGCCTATATCCATTTTTCAACGCGAGTGACAATGCGATGTACTGTTCAGGAAGCATCTCACACGTCACCAAACTTCTCTCGATATCCCTCTCTTTCAATTGATGTGGCACCCAGTAACTTGCTTTCAGGGCCATTCCCATCGCATACAAACGTTTACCGACGGTTGATCTGCAAACATCCAACACTTTATACATATGAACCTTTGCTAAATTTCACTGTCAGTGGACTTCCAGAGCTTTTCATGGCTGCCTCCACCCTCTATTCGATCCGTCATAGAATATCACATAATCCCGGTAGCCATCTGGTTGAGCTGCATGCGTACGTTCTGGCGAAAGATAGCCGCTTTTCAAAATGGCAGAGAGCAAAGGTTTCTTTCGAGCAGCTCTGAAGTGTAATTGGTCTTTTGCAAAACTTGGCGGACTGTTTCATGAGAAACAAATCACTCTTACAATTACATATTATATAACTGATTGATGACTATCGTATGTGTAACAACTCAGTGAGATAACGGTATGCCAGATCATAGATCATATTAGCAAGTGATGCCGTAAATTGATTTGAGAGAGAAGCATTTGTTTTATTTTTGCTTGCTTTGTCCCGATTCACACGAGGAGACATCTGGAAGGGAGACACTGGAAATTCTCTTTTGATGTTTCATTCGCGTACACACGGGCAAAAATGTTTCCGCGACATTTTGACATTTAATACTTTAGCATCGTCTGGTTCGGATGTATTCTAGCACGCACTTACATGTAAAGCAGAGAGCGTTCGACAACAGTTTCTTAAATATATGAATGAAAAATGCAAACTGGTTAAATAATAAATAATTTGTTGTTTTTTTTATTGAAATATATTTATAAATTCTTATACTTGAATAAAAAATATTAAATTAAAAATACTTCATATGTAAATAATTAACTTAAAATTAACTTGAGTATCTAGAAATGCAGGGAAAAATTAGAAATCAACATAAACATGTCCCATAACTATTTTAAATTATACCTACTTTACTAACAAAAATAATCGTGCATTTCCCAAGCAGCGTTCGGATGTTTGTCATCGTTGTTATCTTCCGTTTGATTGAAAACCAACACATAACTTAGAACTTTCTTCCACAAAAGAAGAAAACGAATGAAGCAACTGTCAAAAATTGTTTTAAGATAAGAAATTCGAATAAGAAGAGCAAAGCGTGTCGCCGAGTACGGGAGACAAAATCCCTTCTCTCTTCGCCCTTGAACAAAATGTTTCCCTTCCAGATGCCTCCTCGTGTAAATCGGGTCTTTGCAGATGCAAAAGCTTGACCGTTACACAGTTGTGGTAACTACATACATCGCCGCAAAAACCGTACTTAAGTCCGATAGAACATGTTGGGGAGCTTTTAGAGAGAAGAGCTTACTCAACTAGTTGGAGCAATGTGACGACGCCAGATACTAAAGTATTCAAAAGAGCGTTTTAAAGTGAATAAATTTGTTTTTAAAGCTAATAGACTTTCGTCTAACCGCTTCTTCGTTTTTTTTTGTTATGTGAAATAATTTAATTTTCGTAAATTTATAAATAAATATGAATTCTGAAAAAAATACACCAATAGGTTTTTCCATTATTGTATACCTTCTGGGAAATAAGAAAATATGCTGCTGTATGTAGACTTAAGTCCTTCTCTGTTTGTACAATATATGTATTAGTGAAATAATTTTGAAAATCTCTCTAAATTCAATGGACATGGCTTAGAGAAGTGCCAATGATTGGCAACTGATTATAAAATCAACTTGATAAACTGATTATAAAATCAGTTGTTTGAGTTAACTCTATCGCGTGATAAAAACGTGAAACCTGAAAAAACGTCAAATAATCGGTGACGTTGAATTTGCTAGACTCCCTTGTGATTGATCTACGGCCACCACCAATGTATATTTAATAAATATTAATAAAAAGGCAAAACTGTGATGTGCTTGAAAGTAGTGAAGATTAGAATGCCACTTTATTTGTGTAAGTATGTATGTATGTACAATTATCTTATAATTATTAACATGGCCCTCTTATGAAAATGAATCTGCTATGAGTTTTTGCTAAAACCACGCAATGGCTAATAAACTTCGATACCAATCGAACATTGTTTTACTGTTTCTTATCATTTCCATCCTATGTGTAATTTCTTTATCTTTAAAGCCATCAAAAACAGTCAAAAATCACCAATTCAGAATGACCAGCAGAATCGAATCGGTCGTTTGTACATACATACATATCCGCCTTTCACCCGCCAAGCTTAGTGTGCAAGCGATAGTTGGAATTTATGAGAGACATGTGTGTATCTCCAAAAACATGAAACACACGTCACTCTTATTGATGGGTTGCGATTTAAAATTTTGCAAACTCAGCGTGATTGCAGGCATGGAAGTAAAAACGACACACCGCTTATTTCTAAAGAACTGCGCGTATTTCCACATTTCGCAGAAAAAAATTCCGTTTTCAAACAGTATTGTTCCATTTCCACTGGTCGAGAATTTTAACCGATCGTTAATTGTTCTAGCAGGGGAGGGAGATCCTACAGCTATGCGGTGACGTGTGCGACACTCTTCAGAATTTAAACAATTGTTTACATGATTCAACATGTTTGGTGGAGACTTTTAATATTGTATATGTAGGTACATACATATGTATATATGCAAAGAAAAATAAGTGGTGTGTCTATAAAACACGGGAGCTGGCTATGTATTCGAGTGGTCATAGTGGAATTGAAGGCCATCATAAGAAAAATTAGATACTCTCATGACATCAGAAGTATACAGAACCGCTCCCAATGATGTAATGAACGCGAATCTGAATATGCCTTCCGCTGATATTTCCTATGCAATGTGCGGCAAGTGATGCACAATGACCACAAGTACTTACAGAGTTCGAGGATAAACTGGAAGTGACGACGTAATATACTGAAAAATCAAAATCTACCGAACGCAACGGACTACCATACATTTGTCAGCGCACTCCTTCAAAAAGAGGTAAATACAAGTACAACAATAATATCCAGTAGGAAATCATAGACCGAAAGAAATCTGGGACCCGACTACCTTATTAAATTATACGCCGATTACGCCGCAGGGTTGTGTCCTTTTGCCCCTACTTTGGCTAGTTGCTATTGACGAAGTTCGGATAATGCTAAATAAGGGTGGGGTTAAGGTAATAACATACGCCGATGACTTGGTCCTGATGGTATCGGGACCGTTTCCCTCAGTCATGGCTGAGATTTTGGAAAGGCTGTTCTCAGTCGCTGGGCTGCCACCTGCGGTTTTCGAGTCAACTCTGACAGGTGCTATTTACCAGAAAATATAAACCTCCACCCTTTCGACTTCTCAAATTAAACAACCACGTTCTCCCGCTCTCATCGGAAGTTAGGTATTAGTAGTTGGAGTGATACTTCACTCCAAACTCCATTGAAAGCTACACATTGAAAATCGGGTAAAGAAGGCCAGTATAGCCTTCTACTCCTGCAAATCTATGTTCGGTAAGAAATGGGGACTCAAGCTACAGGTCGTGCTGTGGATGTACAACGCAGTGGTTTTTGGCCAATTTTAACGTATGGTTTGGTGGGAAGCTCTTCGGAAGGGCTATGTAACACTAAACTTGGGAGAGTGCAAAGGACTGCATACATTGGCATCACCGGAGCATATAAAACTTGCCCCAGTGCTGCCCTGAATGTCCTTTTGCACTTCGAGGGGAAAATTTGCACCGAAGCTTGCACCTCTGTCTTCACTGACGGTTCCAAGATGAATCGATTTTTAACACTGTGAGGTGAATAATAAAAAGTTTAGTATTACTACAAAAAGTCATATAAAATAGTTTAGATAAGGCCAAAACTACTCAAATTTAGTAGGAAGAATTATCTTAAAGAAGTAATGCGATGATTTAAAAGTTTTTAAAATTTACTCTTCTTTTATATATTATACGTACATACATATACATATATGAATAAGAAAAAATTGGTTATTTCAAAATTAACCTGACATGATTTAAATATTATATCAATTTCAATGGAATCGAACAGCCATACCGTCCAAACCCTATATAACCAACGAAATTATCTAATAAATAAGGCTAAGTTAGTTAACAATGTACGGCATGTGAAGGTATCTCGCTTGATATTCACACTCTCTTCACATATCCGTTTAAGCCTACTTATCTAAAGCTCGTTTCCCTTTGTCCCACTGTCCTGCGCCTCTGTTAGATGCTAGTGCTGCAACAGCAATAGCAACGGAATTATCTAAGTAAGTCTTGGCATAATAGTAATAAAGGGTGATCAGATACCAGTGATAGTTTTTTTACAACTGTAATGTTTCCGCAGCTGACAAACTTACCAACAACTTCCAGCTGTCAAAATATTCTATGAGATTTGTCTTTTCATCATTTTGCAAAACAATTTATTTTCAAAATTCCAAAGAAAGTTGTAAATGCACAACGTGAAGATCTCATCGTGTGAGGCAAGACCCATTTCTGGCAAAATTGTCGTTTCCGGTGCTCAGGTGCTCAACTAATCATTAAACAATCCGCAAATATTAACTGTTTGGTGCTGTTTCTGGCATAGCGGGAGCATCGGACCTTATTTCTTTCGATAAGAGGAAGTGGATATCGTTACCGTTAATAGTCCTTGGTATATGGATAGTAAAGCAATGTTAACCAACTTTCTGGGCTTTTGTTCCAACAAGAAGGCGCTATTTGCCATAAAATCGACGCATCGCCCGAAGTTGTGAAAGATATATTTGACGACTGGGGCAATTCACGGTGAGCCCCCACTTTCATGTATTCGTACATATATTCGTGTACATTAAGCCAATCAGAGTGTTCTAATAACACAGTTTTTGTGATTCGTGTGGGGAATTAACTTTTACATCTCAGCGTCGAAAATTTACGCCATTAATTAAACAGTGGTATTTAGATTATTTTGGACTTCCTGTGTCACATCAAGGTAGATCCTGGGCCCCACATACTATATATATGTTGTGTAACGTGTATGAGACTTTTATTAAGTTGGGCTAAACAAGAACATAGACATTTATAATTTTTGTTATACCAATGATTTGGACAGAACCAAAAGATCATGTAAGTGATTGTTATTTTTGTTTAACTCAAACAAAAGGTATTACTATCAAGACCTAACACACTATCCAGTATCCAAACTTATCGTCGGCCATCAGGCCCATCTCTCACAGTGCTGAACTGCCTGTTCCAAAGCCTCCAAATCAGAACCCAGAAAGTCAAGATTCTGTTTCTAGTCCGGAATTTATTCTCAGTCAGCATAAAAGTGACTCAAGTTATGAACCGTCAACTTCAGAAGAAAAGCCTCATTTACTGACACAAAGTGATTTAAATGATTTAGTACGTGATTTGAATCTATCAAAAAAACAGGCTGAACTTTTGGGGTCTAGATTAAATGACTGGAATTTACTTTCTTCTGACATGAGAATGATATATTTTCGACATCGTGACGATGAAATAAAACCTTACTTTTTTAAAGCAGATGATTTAGTCTATTGTAATAATGTTCCTGCTGTTATAAATTTATTAAAGTTTCAATGTGGACCAAGTCACTGGCGATTGTTCATTGACTCTTCAAAATCAAGTTTGAAAGCTGTGTTGTTGCATAATGGAAACAAGCTCCCTTCAGTACCGGGTTTTTCTTGAAAAAATTAAATACAGTGAAGAAGATTTGTGGAGATTTTAAAGTCATTGCTCTTTAGCTTGGACTACAACTAGGTTATACAAAATTTTGCTGTTTTATTTGCGAATGGGACTACAGTCTCAAGCCGCCTCCGAACGGCAGATATTTTTATGAGGAGTTTTTTCATGGCAGAAATACTCTCGGAGGTTTGCCATTGCCTGCCGAGGGGCGACCGCTATTAGAAAAATGTTTTTCTTAATTTTTGATGTTTTCACCGAGATTCGAACCGACGTTCTTTCTGTGAATTGCGAATGGTAGTCACGCACCAACCCTTTCGGCTATGGCGGCGCCGTGGATTTTTATACCTAAAATAAAAATTCCCCAAATTCAGATTCAAAAGATAAGGATTTTGAAGAAAAATTGAATGATCAAGAAAAATGTGCCTGGAAAAGTTTTGTGAACGTCTTTCAAAATTTTTTAGGAAACTATAAAGCGAAAAATTTAAAAAGAATTAAATAAATGAGCTTTTAATGCCATATACAGCCTTAAGGTGTAATATGTCTTTAAAAATACATATGGTGGACTCTCATTTGGATTTCTTTCCAGCAAATTTAGGTGCTGTGAGTGATGAACAAGGCGAGAGATTTCATCAGGACATTTCCTTAATGGAAAGCGCTACCAAGGGAAATAGAGTCAAGGGATGTTAGCAGATTATTGTTGTTTTTATTGTACATTAAAAAAAAATTCGTTAAGTGTAATTAATTTTCCTACTTTTTACAAAAATAAATGTTTCAATATCACAGGAATACCTTATGTGCCAATTTTTTTCCTTGACATATTATTGCTTGGTGACGTCAATATATTCAAAATTTGATGAGTTTTTGTGTGACAAAAAAAGTTTAAATTTTGTTAACCAGTGCAATGTTTGTGGTACTATAAAAGTTCAGTTCATGATCTTAATGTACTAATAAATTATTAAATAAATAAAGGAAATGAAATACCTTTTGAGTATTTGGCTAAGAGGAGGTAGTGGGCCTCAAACATAAATATATATTACCTACTTATAAACTAAAACGTTTTCATATTTATTTTCATTTTATTATGAACTAAAATATTTAAATAACAGTAAATATATACCGTAATTAGCTTTTGTTTTGAACAAAATTTAATGAAACTTCACGAATTTTTTACGCAACATTAACTGATTATAATCAAATGCTCCTTATTTATATTCACCATAACGGTATTAATTGCAACCTTCAGAGGAAAAAATTATGTTAAGAGGTTTCTTATTGGTTTCACGCTCAACTACGCTCTATAAATATTAATCTAGGGAATTATGGTCTGGGGAATTAGGCGGCCATAAGTTCAATGATAAGTGGCGATGGAAATTTTCAGCAATTCAATCTTGTATCACCATCATTTTGTGTGAAACTATCAATTCGGGGTTTCACTACTGTCTCTATAACTTCGACACATGCAGCAGAATCCACTCGAAATCCTTGAGCAAAGAAGTGTGGTGTCACGGCATGTGCTTTGTTGGCTGGGAACTTTCTTGCAAGACTACAGGAACCTCTGTGGGATTCGAACAATGTCATCTGTCAATTCTGCAGTTGGTCTTTCGGTCTTGGTTAAAATTTTTTTCGTCAGAAGAGGAGGAGGATCGAGACGGTGAACCACTTTCTGCGCGTCTGCCCGGTCTTCGCTCGGATCAGGATTGAGGTCTTTGGCATTGATGTTTTAAGAAGCGACCACCTTGACTCCTTGGCACCATAAGATCTACTCAGAGGTCTTTGGCATTGATGTTTTAAGAAGCGACCACCTTGACTCCTTGGCACCATAAGATCTACTCAGATTTCTTCGGAGGTCGGGTACAAAGTGCACTTAATGAGTGTTGTACTTGTTAGTTGTCCCAACAGTTTGAAGGGTTCTCGTCGATGATCGCTTGCACTTGTTGAATAAATTCTGCAGATTGGACAGTGGCAGAACGTTTATGTGTTTTTTGCGTTTTGCAAAAGATTCTGCATCACCGCCAGACTCTTCCAATTCACGGGGAACCTTATGACCGAATGAACGGACGCACCTAAGAAAATTAGAGGCTTCTAACTCGGTGTGATTTGCGCATATAGCGGCGATGAGTGCATGCATCTCCTCAAATACCGTATATGTATATCCTGTATATAAATGTGCATGTACAGGCTGCGCCATAATTTATGTCGGTATGAAAACATTGAATAACTTTGAAAAAAAAACAACTGATTTGTATAAGTGAGGTATTTTTATTTAGTTTGGTTATTTAAAATTTATTAAAACTATTTTTTGAACACAATATCAATCAAGTTTGTCAAGCATGTCGGGTTTTATAGCATGGATTTCGGTTGTATTGAATTGACGTATTTTGAAGTCGATTGGTTGGTAAATGACAAAGTTGTTCAGCGTTTACATACCGACATAAAAGATGACGCACCCTGAACATTTAGATATGTTTATTTTCATATATCAGTTCAAGGCTTAGTTTCTTTGTTAAAATGCTAAGAAAAGTAACTAAGAATCTTCTTCTTCTTTTTTCGCGATCCTACTCTTTCTACTCTTAGATAGGACCTTTGTACAGATCCATAAGTAAAAACACTCGCAGCTGAGATCACATTATTCCAAAATGCTCTTTTATGTGACATGGTTGCATAAAAATGATTAAATTTCATAGAAACTCGTATCAAAAAGTCTAACAATAACTAGAGAATTCAGATATTTCTCAATAAAAAGTATATGTACATATATACGAGTTGTAAAGTACATATGTATAGCTAACAAATGTGTAAGTTTTCCAAGTCAAAGATATTATTTTCTATTTTTTTATCGATATTATATTGTTTTGAATGTTACCATAAAAATTCTAATTTGGCATAGCAACCCCACCAATACGCTCAAGCAAAAATACCAAGCACTCACACCATCGAACACTTGACTACTTGTCAAAGACACCACAAGGGTGCCTATAAGAAATAAGAAGAAGAAGAGTGTTCCTACTTGTAATTATGTACAAATGGAAGGGCTATTAAAAAAGATTTGCATAGATAAATATGGACAAATATAGCAGGTATCATTTCTAAGCTGACGCTTAAAATCTGTATTCCCAAAACCTCACAAAAAAAAAAGAATAGCAAAGAATAGAACACCCTAATGTAAAGGCCATTTCACAATGTAAATATGTAACTTTATATTTTCAAAAATTTCAATACACAACATGCAGTGGGATCTTCCTTGTACATCAAAACGATTTATCAATTTATTACTAATAAATTGTGTGTTCGCCAATTAATTGAGCTGATTGCACAACGGGCTGGGTACTACACACTAAGCCCCGTGATAAGTTATCTGTGAATACTTAAGCGTTGGCTAGTAATAAATATGGCATTTTGTTATTAACTATTGATATTTCAATATTAACCATTTGTTCTAGCCCAAAAAATTCAGTCGGGAAAGTAACGTGAAAGCATTTGGACGACACCAGCATAAAGAGTCATTCGCATCTACTTGCTTAGAAGGGTTTCGGCAGCCGTTAATAACGTCCATTCACTATGACCGTTACCAACGGGGTAGACAAGGACGAAAAGTCCTATTACAACAATAACTTGATAATGGCAGAATCCTTTCCGGAAAACGAAAAAAAGGCAAAGGCTAAACTGTAAGTTCGACGTTGCAGTGATTCATCGATAACTTTATTTGTAGTTCCATAAGTCGCGAAATAAATATTCGACATATTCGTAGGCGTTTGATATTTTTAAGTGCGGTGATAACAATTGTTTATGAGGGCGCCGGCGAGTCATGTGTGAAAAAGCAGGTGTGAATCAAAAATGTATATGTGTAGACTAAAGACGTAAGCACATATATGTAGATATACATATGCGAACGTTTAAAATTATTTTGGTAGTGCAAGTCATCGTGACTTTCATATCGATACATCAGTGCGTATTTAGTGCATTTAAATATTTACACATTTACGTGTGCGAAACCAAAACAAATGATGAGCTTCGCGCTAAAATATGTACATACACACATATGTATGTATGTAAGTGAATGTGTCGAAAAGGGTTAACTCTGTGTTTACAAAGTGCATACGTAATAACAGGACTTTTTGAAAACGTATTTTTCTAGTGAGTCAGCATTTATTTGTGGCTGAATGGTAGATCCCTCAATGATTTGCGAGTATTTGATGGCATGTCAATGCATACAAGCGGAGTTATTGCGTTTTAGGTGACAATTAGCGGGTTTCTGTGGATTATCCAGCTCAGTATCACTCAGTATCAATTCACACAGGAACAATACGAAACATGTTTATGGGATACGAAACTTTTATTTTGGTAGTAGGAAGAAAGAACAAACCTTAACAATTTGTTACATTCTTCCACAAGAATTGTTGTCAAAAATGTATTCGGGATACAGAAATGCAAATACAGACTTGAACTCAAACGTTTAATTTTTTATATGTGGATGAATTTTACGCAATATTTGTTGTTTGTGAACATGACAGCGTTGAAGATGAAAGATCTGTTAATAAGACTAAGAAACTCAATACTTAAAATAACTCAAGTAAAGGATATTTCAACCGAAATTCGGCGTTTTTCAAGAGCTCATCAATTCAAATGTGACTGAATTAAAAAAAAAAAAAATCTTTTGATGAATTTCATTCAATATGTAATTTATCTATGAAATAAAACCTTTTTTAATTTACCTCATATTTATATTTAGCTTCATGTTTCTGTATACTCGTACATTCGTTTGCCAGTCCTACCAACTACAGAAGGCTGTGTGCCAAACTAATCACGAAAAGCAAAACGAGCAGAACGGATCATAAATTTAACCAGACCTCTATCAAAATCACATTGTTTTAGTTGTATTTTCGTGCAAAATTTGTATCCGCTTCACGCTTATTGGCTATTGGAACACAGTTAATATACTATATTTCTGTGCGCATTAGATATGTAACGGATATCCGGTCGCTATCCCGGTAAAATTTATTATTTAAAATAAATCTACCGGATACTAAGTTACTATCTGGGTCATGAATTATTATCCGGTGTCTGGCCATGCGGATGGCTTCTAAAAATTATTTTAGCTATACAAATCTTTGTTAGGTAACTAACAATAGCTAGCGACTAGGTTAGGTCAGGTTAGAATGGTTGCCCAGATAGTAGGCATACTTGGATGAAGGAATGAAGGAAGTAGAGACGGCTTTTATTTGAAAAAGTAACAAAAATTCTGTTGTAAATATCGAGAACTATTTTTGTGTCATATAACTGCGCCTTGGCAATTCATAGCGGACTAAGACCTGTTAAATGGTCTTGCGTATGTAACCCTTTCTACGATGTACGATGCAATTCGCTATGCAGTGCAAGTATTTTTGCTATTAGATCATTATCTATCATTTCTTCGCCGTTGCTTTGTTTATTTGTCTCAGGGCACTTTCCTTTCAAACTATTCCGACAAAGTTAGCCACCTTTCTGGCATTGGCGAGCTCGTACTACAGGTAGTAAGCTCCTTAAGCGACGTAGATGTGTCTTTATTTTTACTATTATACAAAATGCTGAAATTATATGGATGTTTGGATCTTAAATGTCTGCTCATAGCAGGCGCACCAGAGGAGGACAAAAGTTTATTATATAGCCCAAAATTCATTAATTCAGACGCAAATAACAAATAACCTAAGATTAACCCATGATGGAAAGAATAATGAGAGGACGCCTATTGTGGTACCGTTACTTTGCGCTCAGCGAATTTCACAATAAGTTTTGTGGTTTTAGCACCAGTATGGCCATATTACCATTTTCGTAACTTGATTTAGCATTTTTTGTTTGTTATTTAGTCTCGGAGTTTGAGTTCTTTTTTCATGGCATTTTTTTAGCCTGTTCTAATTAAAAGTAATGTTTATAATTTTGTAAAATATACATTTTTTAAAAATTAGTTCAATAATTCACTCAGTTTTATGTAGCTTTACTTTTTGTTAACATCTGGTCGCATTGCCCGCGATGGCAGTGTTGTTGGTGTTCTTCTGCTTTCAGCAGTCAAATCTCTCTCTCGCTACTGCAGTGTTGCCTAGCTTTGGATATAAAAACGCACTAAAATGCCCACTGAAAGAAAATAAAGCACCAAATTTTTATTGAATTACTTAAACAACTTTGTATGCGTGACAAATTGTCTTTAAAATGTGTGTTTTTTTTAATAAATGTGTTATGGATATGTACAAATTAATCTCTGATTTTTTTTGTTAAAATAAACTCGTTTGTTAAAGGAACGACTTATTTGCTATATTTCAAGTTATGTAATAATATAAGGTACTCTTTTTGTAAAAATTTCGGTATGGGTTTTTCAGTATTTTCTGGTATTCTTTTGCTTATTTTTACTATGAATACACCTCTTACAGCAAATTCAAACGCTTTTTAAAATGTGTAAGAAGGTTTTCAATCTTAAGAAGAATTGAGAGAAGATTTAATATTCTTGCATAACCTTAAATGGAGCTAAAAATTAAATTTGCAGTTTTAAATTATCATTTTTTATAAGTCAACAAATTTTCATTAGCACTAAAATCTTCTCATAATGACCTTTTTTAACCTTCTTTTGTTTAATAATATAGTTCTTTTTTAACTTACAGTTTCTGTAACTTTGAATTAAAATAAAAGAAACAAACATGAAACTTAAAAATTTTCGCATTTTGGATATAAAAAAATAAACACAACTCGGCAAACGTGACGTCACGCACTCTTGATGGGCGCAATCATGTTTCTATCATTCTTGAGATTTACCTCCCTGCCGTTTTCTCTTTGCCTATTTTCACTTCAAATTTCGAAGTATTTCCACACTGGCGATTTTTTTCTCATTGACTACATGGCTAACTCTTTTCGTACCAATTGAGCAACAAGTAATCAAAACAATCAGCTGTTTTAATTTGTTGATGTTCAGAGCTGCTAGATTGAAGTACTTAACGCTTTTAAGATTTGCCACAATTTTGGGCAAATTAAATGTGCAACAAAAATGTGAAAACATATTTTCAGATTTACTTTTGAACAACATACGACCTGCAGCGCTCTATTCACATAATTTATTCTGTCCAATAATAAATATACTATATTTTGATGATAGCGAGACAATAGACTTGTTATTTGGTCGTGTGGCAAGTCAGCTCGCCGGATATCCGGTATTAGACCAAATCACTATCTGTTGCAACTCTAATCTCCACTTCAAAATTATGATCGAGCAAAACTGTAAATTTATGTATTAGTTGACAAGTAGGTAAGGTAAATTTTACCAAGGATGATAGATAACCAGGCTTGGCCACCAGCTATGTCTAATCGCTGAGAGTCGGTGTTCGGTCTGATCTTGGCCACACCTCTAAAAATCTTCTCATCATGAATATTTGAGCACGAATCAGGCGAATGATGCTTGAATACTTTCATCTACGTACCATACTCGTATATATTTTTAAATTGTTTCTTTTATTGGAAAGAGTAAACCTTGCCATTAAGCGTGGAATACAATTTCATTCAAATAACTTCTACGGCTGGTTTTGTAGTAGCCCATCGTGCCATTTTTCACAACATTTGTCGCGAGTTTCAACACTTATGCGATAAATTTAATTAAAATAAATACAAAAATAATCGTTCCAACTATTAAGTTGGCTTTGGATAATTCGTTTACTATTTATTTTTAACGGTGCCCCACTAAAACTAGTCTATGGAATCGGCTGATTATCCGACTTCTGAAGATTTTCCAATATTTTTAATATACATACATATATCAACTTTTTGAAGCGGAAACCAACCGACTTTGTAAACTTCTAAGTCTAATAAATTAGATCTCTAACACATCAGGGGCATTCTTTTAGTTGTCAAACCAAAAAAAGTTGATAGTTCAAATTCTAAGCACCCGATGTACCACCCTGTATATGCACACGGTGAGCGTCGATACAAAAACTTTTTTTACAATATGAACACATTCGGCTAAGCGGTCAAAGTACTTCAATCGCCAATATTTTGCACTTTTGTTTAGCAATAATAGATATTACATTTTTGAAAAAAGTCGTACCTTTATAATCACCTTAAAAATTTTATCAGCAATATTCTTTATTTTTTATTGCTAAGAAAGTCATGCTCCTTTACCTTTTTTTTATCATAAAAATACAATTGAAATCTAAAATTTATAATACTTGCCTGCCTTAACAGCTAATAAAATTTTATCAATACTTAGTATATTTATGCATGTCATGATAGGTATTATGACAAGGCGCTTCCCAATCTTTTGGCAGTAATGCGTGTTTCTAAAGTAAATATTTGTTTCTGACTTGAAATGATTTGAAATTTTTTCAAAACGTACAAAAAGCAAAGGCAAATATGTAAGTATTTTTTCGGGCAATTTTTTATTTATAAAACGATTTAATACAAGGCGCATTCATTAAAAATGGGGGCTCTAGACCAACAACAATGTTCTGTACGTTTGTTCGGCACGGCAAAGTAGAAAGCAAGGAATGAATTTGCCATGTTTCATTCTGTAGTGACAGCCACATGGACACGGCGAAAGAAAAAACAAATCAGCTGATTCAGCAAATGTTTAATGTTATGTAATTTTAGATACAAATCTTGATAAGAATGCTTCAATTCAAAATACTAAAAGTAGGCTCCTCCCAAAGATACTGTTTGAAATAATTTCTCGAATATCGAAAAAAAGTTTACCTAGATTCTATATAAAAAAATTTCTTACCATGTTGAGTTAAAGCCTTACATTGATTGCAGATGATGTTCTTTCACATATTATATTGTAAAGAAAAAGATTATTGAAAATAGTTAAGCTGTGTCAAAATTCATGCAGTTTGAAATTTTACATATACACCCCGTTGCTCGCACAATAATCTTATTTATATTTTTGATTGTGTTTTACAAAAAATATTTTCACACGTACTGTTTGCAAAAGCAACAAAAACAACATCACTTGTATTATAATACATTCACATATGCATTAATCCCCTATAAATCCACCAAATTAATCTACCCGTTCACATATGGCAGATTACCTGCAAAATTGACAATCAGCTTAATTTCTTTCTTAATAGAAATTATTTTGGTGGAATATTTCGGTGTTTTTGGTTTCTTTAATTATTATTAACGATATGAAGAAAATACAAGGAGAAAGAATAGCTAATTTAATTGTGCAATTGGGTGCTAAGAATAAATAGTTGGAGGAAATCCGTATGCGACGTTTACTGAGGTTGCAAAAATTATGGCAGCAAAACGCATGCGAAATTCGAAATTACATTTTATAATAAGTAATAAGAGGACAAAACGTTTACCGACACACCCTTTTTCTGTAAAATGAATCCGTAATTAATAATATTTAACAAAAATTTTATTAGAATTATGTTTCCAGACCTGTTTTCTTTGCCGGCATCTATTTCAACTAGTTTTTAGTTTGATGTTTCTCCTTACATTCGTAATAATAATTATCGATAATACAGAAAGCACAGGGTTGTATGTCAAAAAGTGTCGTTAATATCTGGGATTATTTTATAAACTCAGATTTTGGGAGAGAAATTTTGTTTGGGAAATCGCGCTTTTTAATTACCGATTTTGAGTTAAGCGCGAAAAAGTAGATAATCTACTTGTATGTGAACGTATTATTAGGAAAGAAGAGAGAAGACAAATATAACTGTTGCAAAATTATGAATTCACATTGGATATTCTTTTAAATTATTTTTTATTTGCTCTACCTAGTAGTGTGTGGTATTTCCATCCTTTTCAATTACTTCAAAGATCCTAATCGGCATTGTATCCAAGAACTTTTGCAATAGTTGCGTGTTAAGGAAGTCCCATGAATAAAAAATCGCATCTTTCCTATTTTCCTTTGCCGCTTATTTTGTTCACAAACTGCTCGAACCACGTCCTCCATGATATTGAAATCTAGAGAAATTGCAGATCACTCAAGAAAGGGGATACACTGTACGGCAAATCAATTCAAAGTGCGGCGAGATTAACGACAGGCCGCATTATTTTGCTGGAAAACAAGATTTTTGCCAGAATTCACATTGAGAAATGACAGCAATTTATACGAAAGTAAGCTTATGGTGTATTTCTGGCATGAAAAAGCTCCTCATAAAAAATGTCTGCCATTCGAAGAAGGCTTGAAACTGTAGGCCCCTCCATTTGTGGAACAACATCAAGACTTACGCGACAAATAGGAGGAGGAGCTCGGCCAAATACCCAAAAAGGGTGTAAGCGCCAATTACATATACATATAATATATATGAATATATGTATGTACAATATATAAGCTTATGCACTCTTCAGAATTCATGCGTGTTGATGTAAAGTGGATATTGATATTTCCAAGTGTACTCACAACTCCCCACACCATCAGAGAGGTAAAACTAGGAAAACTCATACATTGTTGAAAAGTTGTTTTCTCTCTTCTCACCTAATACAAATTATGTGGTTTTTGTTACTTTTTATGTGAATTTGTTTCTCTTAACACATACTTGCGCAAACAGTGCATGTAAAAATATTTTTTCTATGATACAATAGAAATATTAGTAAGATGATTGTGCGCTTATATTTATGCAACGGGTTGTATACATGGTGTCATCATTAATCATCACATAATTTAATGTTCTATACAAACTTTAAGCAGCTTTTCCTTACTGATTATTGAAAAATATGCGCATCATAGTTTTACCATATCTCAATTACTGTTCGCGCTAACGCATAACTGTAGGTAACATACAAAGTTTTTCAACAAGGAATTGGTTTTTCAAAAGGACTTCAAGAACTTTGTTGTTTTGGTTTATATGCATTAGAAGCTTTGGTAATTGTTACAATGAATTAAACTAAAAGAATCCACTATAAAAATGGGGGATCAGCAAAAGTTAAATATCGTAAAATTCGTTATATTTTCGGGCAACACAATCATTTTTCTGAGACCACTAAATATAATAGAATGATAGCAGAAAATCGCCGAACATGCAAACACTTGCCTTATTTATGCCTTTCTCAAACAAACTTAACATCTATATTGGCCTTTGACCGAAAGTTCTCGGAACAACCGCCAGGTGACGCTCTACATCAACTGATTTGAGTTCTGTTTAGGTTGTCACATCTGGGATTAACATTCCTATCAAAATTGTATCGCCAATGCTTGATATATTTCTGTTTGATCAAGTCAAAAATCACTACCGAGAACGCGTTTTAACAGCCGAAAGAAAGTAATGGAAAAATGGAAGACGACTCTGATGGCTATATCGAAAATAGAGTTCAAGAAATGTGTCGAGAGCTGAACCAAACGCTGCCATAAGGGCGTTGCAGTTGATGGGACGTACTTTGAAGCTGATAATATGACTTTTGAGGAATAATCTTATATTTTGAATTTTCTGAATATATTCCGGGAACTTTTTGACCAAGGTGGTAGTACTTGGTAAGATCAAATTTAATATATGCATCAGTTTGATAGAAACTTAATATTTCTAGAATGTTTGATTACCGCACGATCACTCGGTTTTCCTAAACGTCTGAAGTGACAGACAGAAAAACGAATTGGTCGTACTCACGTGGTTCGAACCAGTGCAGCCATAAAGCCGTTCGTAGAAATCCTCTTAGAAAGCAGAAAATCATGTTCATGGAAATTAATGTATTAACTGGTGATCTTTTGACAAGAAGAAAAAAATTAAACTTGACAGATGCAAGCCGCTCTTCGGCGGCACGCGTTCAACCGCCATGAAAATATTATTTTCACAGATGAGAAAGTGTTCACTGTTGAACCAGTTTTTAATAAGCAAAACGACAAAATCTATGCTAAAATTTCAAAGACGCAAAAATAATTGTTTTAAGGGTTAGGCGTGGCCACCAACCAGCCTCCGTAATGGCGTTACATCTCTTCACTTCTGCGAAAAAGGGGTTAAGACCGTGGGAAAAGTGTACCAGGAGGATGTCTTAGAAGACATGGTGAAGCAGTTGAGCAGTACTCTCTTCAACGGAGAGCGTTGGATCTTCCAGCAAAATTCCGCTCCAGCCCATATGGCAAAAACCACCCAGCAGTAGCAGCTCAAAAGCAATATTACTGCGTTCATAGCCGCAGAAGATTGACCGTTTAGAAGGCCAGATCTGAACCCATTGGATTACAGTTTGTGGTCAGAATTGGAGAACATGGCCTGTCGAAAATCTCACAGAAATTTGGAGGATCTCAAACAATCTTTGCTTCGAGCAGCGACGTCTATAGCTGAATGGCCTAATCGTTTGAAGGCTTATTTATGTAAAAGCAAATGGCGACCATTTCGAATGAAAATTAAAATTTTTTTAAATATTTACATGATTAAATAAAACTCAGTATAAGTACATACAAGAGCGTGGCGCAACGCCTATTTCCCCTAAATTTGTAATACTCCTGTTTATTTTTATGGTTTTATTTGCCATGGTCATCATATGCCATCTGTAGCATTTTTGAAAATTACTTTTATGTGGAAAATGGGTGTGATTATTGTGCGATTAATCCATTTTCAAAACCATCTATCTTAGGTCAGGGGAGGCGTGTGCACCAAGTTTTGTTGTGATATCTTAAATTTTACTTGCGCCGATTTTTATAATTTTCGTGCTTGAATAAAACTGCTTTAGTATAGAAAACAGTATTTGAATGGAAATGACGATAAAAATGTCGAAAAGCGCAGGTCTGCCTAATGCAACCACTTTAATCGCTTTTCAATTTGTACAAGTTTAGTCACTACTAAAATTATCTCCGGTTTATTGAAACTCAATTACATTCAGTTACCTATTTTGCTAGTTTGTATATTTATTGCTTTTACTATTATACTTGAATAGGCAAATCTCTAATGGTGACGCACAAGAAGTTCCGACGAGCAAAAAGCAGAAAAAATCAAAAAAAGGAGATGAGGACAAAAAAGATGTCGAGGAGCCGGTTGCATTTTTCAAAATGTTTCGATATGCGACGATGAAGGACCGATTATTATATGCCTTGGGAATTATATGCGCCATAGCGACCGGTCTGACAACGCCTGCCAATAGCTTGATCTTTGGTAACTTAGCAAACGTAAGTAAAAAATATTTTCTTTTTTGGAGGGGCCTCACGTACTCAAGTACTCGTCTGAAATCAATATATTTGTATGTTTACAAATATCGTTGTTTTGCTTATCTTACTTATGTCTGCAGACAAATTTAAAATTTCAGTCTAGCTATCTTATCTTTCTCTAAAATTTCTAGGCTTTTAATTGTCATACATAATTATACATACCTATTTGTGTATGTGTGCACATAAGGGTGCACTAATAGAAATTACAATGAGGCTACTAATAACTACTTCAGGATGGACGTCATCTCAGTTCCCAGGGAAAGTCTCAAATCTGAAGCCACGATTTTCTTACATACCAAATTGCTCACTCAGACTTTTATTAGTGTTTAGGTGAAACAGGCTTCCTCTTGAACTGGAATTCAAGGGCACCTCTCATTAAGCTCCAACCGCACTCTTCGAGCTTAGCGGGCTTCCATCTTCCTCGGTAATGCCTTTTGAATGCAGCAACATCTTGATGAAGCACTCTCCGTGCTCCTCACTAACTAAAACTATATTTTAATTATAAAAACTCAAATGTGACTGAAGAAAATGCCAATGTTACATTCCATTTTATAATAACAGTTCAACAACACTTTTATTTATTTGCAAAAGTTAGCAGATTTTTGAAGTGAAAACTTCTTTAGAATCGTTGGGAGTGATTTAAGACTCGATGAAACGAAAAAGCGACACTCTTGGCTACGAAACGTTATATGTTGATATACGTACATATATGTGTGTGGCTGCGTACTGCTGATGTATACTACACTGCCTATTACTTGCTTTGGTGTTTAGTTCAAGCGTCATACGTATGTATGCTTGTTTGTATGCTAGTACGTATGTGTGCGCGCCTATTTAGAAAAGATTACGATAAAGTTCCAATGATTTTAAGTGGCGATTTTAACGTAAATTTTGCATTGGACACAGCGGTTCCTTTAATTGACTTTCTCCATACAACATTCAATTTAAAAATGTGTAACAATCGCACTGAATCGACAACACGATCAAAAACAACAATTGACGTGGTATTTTAAAGATATGTTGACAACATCGAAGCCAAAGCATTTGTTTCATATTTTAGCTATCATAAGCCACTCGTATCATTTGTTGAAATTGATAACATTGAGGATGAATAATAATAAAATGAAGAAAATAAAATATGAACTTTATAGCAATATTATAATGAACCTATAATTATCCCGCTCCTAATGCTGCTTTCGTCTCATTCTCTCTCAGTTTGGTTTACGGAAGGTTTCACTTCTATCGCGTCTAACCGTTAGACTGGTGTTTTTTTTTTGTTATCAATTTTTTGTGACGAATGAAAGATGAATTTTCACTTAGCTTTTTAATATCTAAACTTACGAAAACGACCTCTTCGAAATTTGACTCACTAAGCTATTAAAATAGTATAAAATAAAGCGTGAAATAAGCAAAACCATTTGCAGGTATGCGTTTTAAAAAATGAGGATTCCTACAATTTGTTGTCGGATCATGATTGGGGTTCTATTATTGAATGATACAACGGCATTCCATTGTGGAAAATACTGTGACACGTCGATACTCAAAGGCTTGTAAACAAAGAATGAATTAATAGATTGAAATGAAACATCACATACGTTCATAATGGGTAATCAATTTAGAGTTATCGGATTTTTAATTGAAATAAAACAGCTAAAATGCAAATTCATTCGGCCATCTTTATAATTTTTTTGTAGAACCATTCATGACATTTACGTTTTAAAGATAATCCCTTTCAAATGTTGGCAGCAACTGCACTGTAATTCGGCCATCCGTAAGCACCAATTTTGAATTACTCGCTGATGGACTTCGGTCGGTATCTTGTGAGTAAATTTAGTAATGTTGGCTTTCAATACCTCAGTCGAAGCTGGTTTATCTAGACTTTACATACCCTCACAAATAAAAGTGCAAAGGTGTGATATCACACGATCTTGGTGGTCAATCGTCTGGTCCGAGACAAGAGATAAATTGCTCACCGAAACGACGATGCAGCAAATCCATTGTTCAGCGGGATGTATGGTAAGTGGCATCGTCTTGTTGGAACCAAATATTGTGGAGATCACGGGCTTCAATTTCCGTCATCAAAAAGTCACTGTTACATTGGCGCCAGTGTCGACTTTGAAAAAATAGGACCGATGATTCCTCCAGCTCATAGTTCACCCCAAGCGGTTGTTTTCAATGGTTGTAATGGCTCTTCTTGAATGGCTCTTCAGCCCAAATGCGGCAATTTTACTTCTTGATGTAGCCATTAAGCCAAAAATGGGTCTCATCGCCGTACACCATGTGTTGGCCTGTGCGCGCGATGAACATACCTTCGATTTTTGTAATACAATTGTACAATTTGTAAACGTTGCTGTGGGGTAAGAATTTCCATGATGAAGACTGTAAAAAATGAAGACTGAAAAAAATTACGTATTTAGTTTGACAGTAGTCCTGCGTAATCTGTCAAAAAACCCTATTGGAAAAAGTACCTCCAATCTGATCACGCTTTATAACCGGTCTGTGACTGTAAGACTGGTAATTTTCATAAGGCAGTAGCAGTTTTTAAACCTCGGTAGCCCCAAGTAAAATTTTCTGCTTAAAATTTCTGAACAAATTTTAACCCTCTAGCTCCCCTTTTAACTAATTTTCATGTAAGTTCTTTGTAAGTTCAAAAAGATCTACCAAGAAGGAGTTAGGGGGCTAATATGTCTGTCAAAAAGATGTTCGCCAATACTTATTTTAAGTTTCGGAAAATAGTAACGGCATTTCAAATTCAATTATATCTTATTTGTAACCCACAATAAAGAAATTGTGATGGAGTGGAATTAAATCCCCTTGAGGTTTGACTGCTATCCATGGATTGCAATTGGTTTGGGTGAAGCTGCTCCACTGTGTTATATAATTAATAGTTTTATTTTTCCACAACGCAATTCAATTGCACAATTAAGCGCAAATAATCTGGCATTGTTGAATTTTCAGATTACCTTGCCAACACAACAACAAAGTCTATACTATATTTGCCATCACAATTTGCAAACGCCATGATGCCAATTCATTGTAGTCAGTAAACTGCAATAGTATTTATGCATGGCTGTGTCTGTAGACTTCTTGGCCGGGTTTAAAGAAATTTAAATATACCTGAATTCAAAATACACCAGTGAGCTTTGCATATGAATTGATCATCTTTTCAGAGTTGCTTTATGACATAGCGGGATTCGGTATTTTTTGACGTGATAACGTCTTATAATTCGATTTAGCCGGCTGCACGCACGATAAAATGTGTCGTTATCTAGCTCATTCGCCGTTTTCTTGCTCATGCGTCGTTACCTTGCTTGAACTGCAAGCGAAAGCGCGGAACGAACGACAAAGAGCACAATCGTCCCCCGCGTTCGGCAACGTTCGACATCTGGCTCTCTCCTACTTGAGTGAATATATATATGTATGTATATGCGCCTATGTATATAAATTCACATATTTGTATTTGCATATGCCTTCTTCCTGTGTGCATGGTAATGAACCATTTCTCTGTTGAGGATAGGACGATGATAGGAAAAGAAGGCAATGAAAGGGGGTGTTCCGAGTGTAATGTGTCTTGAAAAAGGAAAATCAATGATGTTGCCTCTTGGTGTTGTTGACTTATTAACGTCTGATGCACAATCAAAATTGAACATATCTTTCATGAATTTGATAAATGTTTCCTCATTTTTCATGTTTGTGTAAATGCAACTTGACCTATTCCATTGCGATTCCATTTACCTCCTTCTGTATATCCATACAAAATATCTATCAAACAAACAAAATTAAAATTTTGTTTTGAAAATTGCAACCATTACATCAGTATTTTCTTATGACGTTGTCACGTTAAACTATCGTCAGTAAAACGACTTTACAGACAACCTCTTTTTTTACCATATTCGGTTTTTCTTAGCTACCAAATTTAAAAATGAAAATAAAGGTAAATCTTATTTTGCATTTTTAGTCAATGATCGATTATGGCACTCCAACAAATGGCACAACCAGCTCGGCAGTGGATTCTCTTTTGGATGCAGTGGAAACATTTGCTTTTCAAAATAGTATGATTGGCATAGTGATGCTTGTGTGCAGTTATATATCGATAACGACCTTCAATTATGCCGCCCAAGCACAAATTGTGCGCATTCGTGGAAAATTCCTTAGGTCGGTGTTACATCAGGATATGTCATGGTACGATTTCAACCAGAGTGGAGAAGTGGCTAGCAGAATGAACGAGTAAGTCAAATTACTTTTTTTAATTGACTTATATTTAATATATGTATGATAATTTTACTTATTCCTTGGAGTACAAAAAATTGGATGTTACGGTTAATATTATTTTAAGACATCCCGCGTTTATAAAAAAATGTAAAAAATCGGAGAAAATATTTTGCCTTTACGTTAATTTCATAAAGATAAACCGAAACAACTAAGATAAGACTTGCACCGTTTCCACTTTCGCAGACGCAAAGTTTTAACAGCAAACTTAATTCCCGCCTCAAAATATGTAGCAACTGGCGTTTTTATTTCATTTGCCGAGCAGACCACTGCTTCTCTCAAGGGCTTATGAAATGGTAAATTTGAGGCGTGTTCTTGGTGCATACTACAGTCATGCATTGCCGCGCACCGCAGCATTAAGCTCTTCCCATAAGAGCGAGTTCCCGAGTCATAAGACTCAACAAATTTATCAAAATGTGTATAGCCGTTCCACACTGATTGAGATAACGAACCCTATAAGAAATAAAGTTCAAAAAAGTAAACCCGTAAACAAGCTCATCCAGAAGCTCAAATAACACTCACAGCATTCCTCGGTTCCCCCACTCTTCCTAATCTAATAACAATGTACAATTATTTTATCAAATCCATTAAGTCGGCTAGGTATTGTAGTCGGCGTACACTTTTCGAAAGCGATATTTCATTTACATAAATGCTCCAAATGCATGAATTTCAATAATAAGTTTGGTTGACCTTTCGTGAACAAATTTAACGCAGCCTACGACGATTACAGATTTCGGTTGGCTAACATGTTGCTCATTACCTATGTTTTAACGACTAGCGCTTAACGCGAATACAGCCTAAGCCGTTCGTGAGATAGAGCCACAAACCGTCAATAAGATCTTCAAAAAGTAGCTTAGCAGGACGCGCTACTGCGAGGCATCAATAATAGGAATGTTTTCACTTTCGAATACACCATTAATACAAGGCGAAGTCCAAAATAAACAAGACTGAGCTAAAATATGTAGAAACGACAGGAGCTTTGTTCTGATAACTTCAAGTTTATTTATTCAAAATAGTCCCCTCTGGCCTCGATACACTGTTTTACTAAAAGCTAAAAGAGTGTTTCAGGTCATTGACCGGAATGTGCTTCAGGATGTCGGTACAAGTCTTTTGAATGGCCTCTAATGGCCTCCTTTCATAGCTAAATCCAATTTTCCAAGTAGGTAGAAGTCACAGGCAGTCATATCAGGCGAATACGGCAAGTGATTATTGCTTAAAATGTGATTTCTAGTCAAAAAATCAGTCACAAGAGTGGATCGATGAGATGGTGCATTATCTTGCAATAAGCGCCAGCTTCCTCCCTCGCGGTTTCAGGGCGAATTAAACGAATGCAATGCAACAAACGTTTCAAAACGCCAAAATAGAAATTTGCATTGACGGTTTGGCCCGTTGGCTCGAACTCCTTGTGGACAATTCCCTTGGAATCGTAAAATCAAATGAGCATCGACTTAATTTTTGACTTCTCCAAACGCGATTTTTTGTGTGGTCCATTCCATTCCGGGGCCTTCCATTCGGACTTTGACGCTTAGTTTCAGGTTCATGTTGGAAACAATACGTTTCATCACCAGTTACAATGTTTCAAAGGAAGTTCTCGTTTTTTCTAGCTTCTTTAATGAGGTCTTTCGAATGTTGAATTTTGAGCAATTTTTGGTCCTCAGTTAGCTTGTTCTTAGTTAAAATGCGATAAATCGATGTTTTGGAGATATTCAACGCCGAGTCCATGAATTTCAACGATGATTTCGGTTCATTTTTGATAAATTTACGAATAATTTCATGGAGTTTTCGGTGATTACTGATTTTGGGCGCCCCACAACCATCTGTGAAACGTGTAAACCACTCATGAACTCTGGCTCGAGATAGATGATCAACGACCATCACACTTTTTTCATCAATTTAAATGTTTCGGTAAACGTTTTACCGATTTTAAAACAAAATTTGATATTAGCTCTTTGTTCGAAACTCTATTTTTGTACCGATGACTCAAACATACTGTCACTTTAGGCGCAATAACTTTGCTTCCATTGAACCGAATGTCACCAAACTTTTACTGGAAGTCAGCTAGGGATGTACCTTGTAACGCAGTAACTCACCTTGTATACCGAAACCATTATTTTTTTCCATTATCTTGAATTTTTAAAATGAAATCATTATACATATGTATATGTATGCTTACATGCAATTACCAAAATCTTTATTTGCAGAGATTTGTCCAAAATGGAGGATGGTATAGCCGAAAAGGACGTTATGTTCTTGAACTATATTGTGGCCTTTATTGGTTCCCTGGTGCTGGCTTTTTACAAAGGTTGGCTACTGGCGTTAGTCTGTCTTAGCAGTCTACCGGTTACTTTCATAGCACTGGGCGTTGTTTCGATCGTACGTACCAAAGATTTATACGGAAAATGCATATACGAATATTAATTTGTTTTTTTTTTTTTTTGCTAGGCGACTTCAAAGCTGTCGAAAAAGGAACTGAATGTTTATGCTAAAGCTGGAAATATTGCAGAAGAAGCATTGAGCGGCATTCGAACTGTGAAAACTTTTGAGGGCGAATACAAGGAAATCTGCGCCTATAAATCGCAAATTGTTGACGCTCGGAAAGTAAACATCAAGCGAAATATGTTTTCTGGCATCGGATTCGGGCTCCTCTGGTTTTTCATCTACGCTTCCTACGCCTTAGCTTTCTGGTTTGGTGTTGGTTTAGTCTTAAAGAACTACGCTGGAGAAGAAGCTTACAGCAATTATACTCCTGGTAATATGATTACGGTATGTCAAATAAATAACTTGCCTTCTTCGGAACTCTTACTAATTTAAAATATATATTGCTGTAGATATTTTTCTCAATCATGATGGGTTCCATGAATATTGGCTTAGCCGCGCCGTATATCGAAGCTTTTGGCATTGCAAAAGGTGCATGCGCCAAAGTATTTAAAATCATCGAACAAGTACCGACAATCAATCCAATCGAGCCGAAAGGCAGGAATTTGAACCAACCTTTGGTACATATCGAACTACGCGACGTTAGTTTCAAATATCCATCACGCGAGGAGGTGCTAGTTCTTAATAAATTAAATTTGAAAATACACCGTGGCCAAACGATAGCGTTAGTTGGTTCATCGGGTTGTGGTAAATCAACGATTATCCAACTTGTGCAGCGTTTCTATGATCCACAAGAAGGCAGCGTGTATTTCAATGACACCGATTTGAAGGACATAAACATTACTTCGTTGAGGGGGTGTATAGGTGTCGTCGGTCAAGAACCAGTACTATTTGGAACTAGCATATTTGAAAATATTCGTTATGGCAGAGAGGATGCTACAAGAGAGATGGTCATTGCGGCTGCCATCGCGGCAAATGCTCATATTTTCATAAATAAATTGCCAAAAGTAAGAACAGTGTTTGATATCTGCGTAAAACTTTCATTAAAAACGCACTCCTCCCTTTCAGGGACTTGATACTTTAGTTGGTGAACGTGGCGCTCAACTGTCGGGTGGACAAAAACAACGTATCGCTATTGCACGTGCGCTCGTGAGAGATCCCGAAATACTGCTATTGGACGAGGCAACCTCTGCATTGGATACAGCCAGCGAAGCGAAAGTACAGGCGGCTCTTGAAAAGGTAATTTCATTAAGTTGTTTATATTCTTCTATACAAAAATCCATTGCTGTTGGTCTCGCAATCAGAGCGAATTTACTTTAATAGTTGATGCTGTTGTAGTTGACGTAGTTGTAGTTCAGACATCTAATATTTTTGCAAAGGCGGACAACATCTTGAAGACCGCTATTTCTAACGTTTTTCATGTGCACTTCAGCGTGCGCTAGTTCGTATGGATATAAAATAATGTTGATCAAGATCTTTAAAAGATTATCGAGCAAAATTTGGTACTTTTATTCTCACGCGTATAACCTTTATATTTATTTGAGGATTTCTTAAATTTTTTGTAGATATCTTTATTTTGAGAAATGTCCTAAAAAATGTTCAACATCCATTTCGTACAATATATTATACAATAGTTCGAAAAATTTCATATTTTTGTGAAAAGCAACTATTTTTAAAGTCTTTAAAATATTTAGTTTTAATGAAAATTAATGCATAAACTAAAGGTAGACTACTAATTATCATACTTTTAATGTGATACATAATTTGTTTTGATCGGCTTACGGATTCTCTATATATTAGAAATATTTATGATATATCCTCTTTTTCTTTAATCCGAAACCGTTATTTGGCAGTATCTCGAACACTGCATAATAGGGAAAAAATTATTCTGAATTTTCAGACTCAATGACCGATTTTACATGGGAATTAGATGGTCTGGTTCTTGGATGAAAAATATTATTAATTCTTCCTAAGCAGTGTAATCATTCAAGTTCAGCACATTCGACTCTGCTATTTTAAAAATTCTTACTTTTACATCAATATTCTGTTCTATGTTGTTCTTTTCCAGGCGAGCAAAGGCCGTACAACAATTATTGTTGCGCATCGCTTGTCGACAATTCGACGTGCTGATCGTATTGTGGTAATCAATAAGGGCGAAGTAGTCGAAAGTGGCACACATTCTGAATTGATGGAACTGAAGTCTCACTATTTTAACTTGGTTACAACTCAACTGGGAGACGAGCCTTTGACTGGCGACGCTCAAAATGCTGAAAAGTCTCAAAATTTCTTCGGCTCGAAAGACGAAGATGAGGAACTTATTGACATTAAATATGAGGAGGAAGCTTTAGTTGATGAAGATGAAGAGAGTTCGCTGTGGCCTATTTTAAAGAAGAATAAACCGGAATGGCCACAACTTTTGTGTGGGATGATTTCTTCGGTTATTATGGGCTTTGCTATGCCTATTTTCGCTGTGCTTTTTGGAGGAATACTTGAAGTATTGGCCGCTAAAGATGATCCACAATATGTACGTGACAACACGAATCAATATAGTATATATTTTATGGTAACTGGTATCATCGTTGGTTTTGCCACTTTCCTTCAGGTAATTAAAACTTTCCCTACAAGTTTGTAATGTTAATAAATTCCCAATTACACATTAATTCTACGCAGATATACATGTTCGGTATTGCGGGTGAGAAGCTTACGGAACGTTTAAGAGGTTTGATGTTTGAGGCGATCCTGAAGCAAGAAGTCGCTTGGTTCGACGATAAAGCCAACAGTACGGGAAGTCTTTGCGCGAGGCTTTCTGGTGACTCAGCTGCTGTTCAAGGTGTAAGTACTCATCCACGATTTGTATTCTGAAATGGCAATTTTTACCTCCTAAACGTTAAAAATATGTTAATGTAAACGCAATTCAAAATATCAGTGCTAGGCAATGTTGTTTTTTAATTTTCATCAACTAAGGCGAATCTATTAAAGGTGGTATCGGTAAATCAGCCGATTTGTTTTTTTCTTTCGCCGTATCTATGTATGTGGCTGTCAGCCCAGAATGAAACAAGGCGAATTCATTCTTTGTTTTCTACTTTGCCAATACTTTTCTTTGAAAATCAAACGTACAAACCACTCTTGTTGGTTTAGTGCCACCACCTTTAATGAATGCGCCTTGCCATCATCCATGGAAAATTAAATAGAAAACTAAAATAGACTGTCATTTGCAACGTCGAATGAGACCACACTGCCACAAAAATATCTGACTGAGGTTGATCGACTTCAAATTATGGTATTCTATAGCTTGAAAATATACCCCTGCTTAAAATATCCGCACCAGCTCTAGGGCTCGACCAGTATTGTCCGCTCTCTCGGCAGAAATTAGTAAATGAAAAGATCTGCCATCAAAAAAATCCTTAAGATTTGTAGTATGCGAAGATGATTAAGAAATAAGAGCGGGTCGAAAAAGAATAAAACAAACTGTAGGTGAGGTGTTAGCAACACTTTTTTTTATTAGAAAGGTCCAGTTATGTCATTGCGTATAGAATATGACACCTTTTAAATGCCCTCCGCGGCTTTGCACATTAACTCGGACCCAAGAGATGCAATTTTAAACGACTTTGCTGTATAGATTCATGAATTTGAGCAACATTGTTTTTGAGTGCATCTGTCTATTGCGTTTTATTGCCATAGATATGCGATTTCAGAGAACCGTTCAAGAAAAAGTCGAGTATGATCAAGTCGAACGATCTTGGTGGCCAATCACGTCATCTTCGCGAGGGGTAACCCAACCCTCAAATCGTTCACTCACAATAGGATTTTATCCTTTGCGTGTAACCCGAATTGGTTCTAGTAAAGTAGAATCGGCTGCCGTGTGAACCTCATTTTGACCGTTGTTGTTGTTGTTGCTGTTGAAGCAGCTCATTAGGTCTTCCCGTTTGGATGTGAAGCTTTAGGACTACTGTACTGCCCACTATAAAGACTTTTCGAAAGATTTTTGGGGCTTTTGTAGAGAAATTCCGGCGCTTCGAATGATCAGTATAGGTACATATGTACTTTACGGTCTAATCAAAATAAGTGTATACATAATTTTTCAGTGAAAAAAAAAAAAATGTATTACAGGTGTCGCTCGAGTTATACGATTAATTGGTTTCGTGTAACTCACAACTGTGTAAGTGGAGACTCAAATTTAGACTCAACATGTTTAGTGGAAAATAAAATGTTTTATTCTTCTAATCTTAACACTAAATGTTTGACAGTTTTATAAAAAAATATGAATACGTAATATCAAAAAACTCTTTGGGTCCTTAATCTAATTACTCGCTGTCGTTGGTGTTGGTGGTGGTGGTCTAAAAATGATGTTATTATTAATATTCCTTCTTTTAAGAGGCAAAGGACCCTCGTCGCTGGAAACTTCTTCATCTTTTTGTTTCTCGGTACTACAAGATGGCACAATCCGCGATAAAATTTTTTTATGGATTTGAATACTTATTTAGTTCTGCTGCAAATATTTCTCTACGGGCTATACAGGGATCTCTTTCAGCGAAATAAATAAGCCTCCAACTCTTTCGCCATATTTAAACCATGCTCTACATCAGTCATTGAAAGTTTCTCAGTAGATGCATCCTCATAACTTTCCTCCTCTTTGACGGTCACTAGATTTGACTTTCAAAGGAAAGATTTTCTTCATCCAAAGGGTTTTCAAATAATACTATAGTTCATTTATGTCTTCACTAGACATATCGTCGAATGAGCAACATTTATAATACGGTCACATTCAATTTCTTTACGTGGAACGTAATCATCTTCGCACACCACGACAGGAAAAAAAAGATTTCCAGCATGCACTAAGAGCTGAAGATTTCAGATCTTTATATATTTTCCAAAATAGAATGAAAAGATATTCGTATATAGTATGACTTAAAAGTTGGTATGACTCGATCCAGCTTAATTAATATATGATAAATAGTTATTGTTTTGTCCTTTTTATGGAAATTGGTCAAAAAACGTGTAACTTGAGGGCATGTCGCTATCTTTTCCGTGTGACTCGAAAATCGTGTAACTCAAGTACCGTTTATTTCGGGAGATACCTGTATTATCACTAATCAGAAGCTTTAAAAAGTAAATATATAATGTTTAAGCTGATTTCAAAGTGTCCATCCTTACCACGAATACAGAACATCAATCGTTTTATGAAATTCTAAGCTATAGGCCGCAGCTCCCCTATGAAGTTCTCGAAGCAACACTTCCTTCAGGGACTTTTAACTTTTGTGCCGTATTGCACAGACCCGGGCCTCCAAAATCGACCATAAACTGAAATCCATCGGACTCAAATCCGCAGAGTAGGGTGGCGTCTTGAGACGCTATTTGAAAAATGAGTTTTCCACCACTCTGGTGTTTTTTTTGCTATGCGAACTGACACCAAATCCTGTTGCAAATGCCACCCCACTTTCTTACAGATTGTGAGATTTGGTTAGTACTTGAGTTCGTTTGACCACGTGAACGTGTAGGTCTAGACTCATGTGCAAATTAATCCTAATGAGAACTAAGTGATTCCCAATTCTAATGAATGACGATTAATTGACTGATTCGTTTTATTTTGACATGAGTCATTCACGACTGCTATTTTTTCGTACCTCGACTGGTGCGTGTCTGGCTGGCATAGGAAAATTCAACAGTAAATATGAATAACTCGTACAGTTTGACTGGTGTAACAATTATTGCGTTGGAAATGTGCAATGAGCGCCTGTAAAGTTGCGACCCTGTCTCAGAATTTCGGTAAAGGCTGGTAGTTACCGAAGGCAGTGTAGTCAAGAAAAGTCCGTTAAATTTGTTTACAAAAATATAGAAAATATGTTATAAACATAACAAAAAAAGAGATTGAACTAAAATAATTCAAATAAAAACTTGTATTTTGCAGGCAACTGGGCAACGTATTGGAACTATTGTACAATCATTGGCCACTATCGGGCTAGGTATTGGCTTATCCATGTACTATGAATGGAGTTTAGGCTTGTTGGCATTGGCATTCGCACCATTCATTCTAATTGCGTCGTATTTGCAGCGCAAAGTTATGGCTCAGGAAAATATGGGCACTGCTAAAACTATGGAAAATTGCACAAAGGTGAGCAATAGACATTTTTTAAAGAAGAAATACATAGTTTGACTGATTTTTCTTCACAGCTTGCCGTTGAGGTCGTCTCCAATATACGCACAGTAGCGTCATTAGGCAGAGAGGAGATGTTTTACCGACAATACATGGAAATGCTTTACCCCGCAATGGCTGTAAGTTGCGCACATTTCCATTCCTCCACATTTCTAGTAAGTTTTTACTAAAACAATTAATCCAAAAAATTAAAATACTTTCAGAAAGCTAAGAAGAATACGCACTTCCGTGGCTTAGTGTATGGATTGGCTAGATCTCTTATGTTCTTTGCTTATGCGGCTTGTATGTACTACGGAGGTTGGTGCGTGGTAAACAGGGGCATGGAATTCGGTAATGTTTTTAAGTAAGTGACCGTAACCGAATTTTAACTTCTATTCTACAAATGGCATAAATTAAATATATACAACCATACATACAAAAATTTACATATTTACAGGGTTTCACAAGCCTTGATAATGGGCACAGCCTCAATTGCCAATGCATTAGCCTTTGCTCCCAATTTCCAGAAGGGCATTACGGCAGCTAAGAAAATATTTTTACTGCTAAGTCGCGAACCGAAAATTCTTGATAAACCGGGTGTGCCGAGAGACCCATGGCACGCAGAAGGCAAAGTTGACTTCACTGATGTCACGTTTAGCTATCCTACACGTAAAGAAATTCCGGTATTAAGAGGCATAATACTGAATGTAATGAAGGGAAGAAAAGTGGCTTTAGTGGGTTCATCTGGATGTGGAAAGTCCACATGCATTCAGTTGCTGCAACGCTTCTATGATGTCGATGCCGGTTCAGTGGGCATTGATGATGTCGATTTACGAAACGTGTCCCTCTCCAATCTACGCCGTCAGCTCGGTATTGTCTCTCAGGAACCCATTTTGTTCGACAGATCTATTAGGGAGAATATTGAATATGGCGATAATAAGCGGGAGGTCTCCGAACAGGAGATAATCGCTGCAGCCAAAAAAGCGAATATACACAATTTTGTATCGGCACTGCCATTGGTAAGATTCGCACAATGCGCACACATACATATATTTTTACATATTGCAAATTGCAGGGCTATGAGACACGTATGGGTGAGAAAGGCGCACAATTGTCTGGTGGTCAAAAGCAGCGAATCGCCATCGCTCGTGCAATGGTGAGAAATCCGAAAATTTTGCTACTTGACGAAGCCACATCTGCTCTTGATGCTGAGAGTGAAAAGGTAATAAACTTTCAATAAATGTGTTGAAATATGTACAAATGCATGCATCGTATCTAATTTTGTGAAAAAATTTCAGGTTGTTCAAGATGCTCTCGACGCAGCTAGTGAAGGAAGAACAACCATCAGCATTGCTCATAGATTGTCCACAATTGTCGACTCTGATGTGATATTCGTGCTCGACAATGGGCAAGTTGCTGAAAGCGGTTCACATAAGGAGCTGCTGAAGCTGCGTGGTATCTATTACACGCTGTGGAGATTGCAAACCGGTGGTTAATGATAATTTTACGGTTAATGATAGTATTAGTTGTGTTCCAATGCTCAATGATCGGGATCCGGAAAAAAATTTTACACGAAAATACAACAACAACGATGTGCTCCTGATGGAGATCCAGTTCAAATTATGATATCTTTAATTCGTTTTGCTTTACGTGATTGGTAGCACAACCTTTTGTAATTGGTAGCACTGACAAGTGAATGTATACAGACAGATGAATTAAATTAGAAAAGCTTTCATTTGAGAGATAAACTACAGGTTGAATAAAGCATAATAGAATACAAGGTCACGCCTTCCGAATTCACTGTGTCATCAGGCTTTATGAATAAACAATCAAAAGGAGGGGGAATTACTTGTCTGTGAAGAGAAAGAGTAGGCGAAAGCAATAGAAGCTACTTAACATAAGAAATTATACGCACACAGACACACTTTCTTGTCTCGGCGACCACCCTATAAAAACGCGAAAAAACTGCATTTGGAGGCTTTATTTTTGTGTGTGCTTTCACAATTGAACACGCGGCACTTACTTTTCACTAGTTTGTTTAGTTTAAATATCACAAATCACAATATTATCAAGCCATTTAGTGAATTTTCACAAGCATGCAAGTTCCCTTCCTTTTGTTTGTTTTGCATCGGAGACGAGCGGACGTCAGACTTGTCAAAATTGCGAAAAATCAAGTAACTGTTTGGGAAAGACTTCACCTTCAGTATTCAACTTGCCTTGGTGCTGAATGAGGTTTTTTGCAAACAATTTGAATGCTACGCTATTAAGCATAAACTATTACGGCAACTTAATCATATTTGTACCTATTAATATGCTCTTGAAGAGCGCCAATTTTCGGTTGAAATATCGGGTTCTTGAAAATTTGTTTTAGTGGCCTGTAACTAACTTCTATTAGTGTTTCATCTTCAAGACTGTCATCTTTCAAATAGCAAAGTGTGTATTTTCTCTCAAATGAATGCATTGTTGACAAAAATTCTTGTGGAAGAATTGTTTATATATTTGCTTCTTCGTACTACCAAAATCAGAAGTTTAGCATCAGTGCTTCTAAGACCCATAAAAATTATCCGGATCATTCCTGTGGGAATTTATCAAGACACTGAGCTGGATAACCCAAGAGAACACGTTAATTAAGTATATATAAGTAGATATATGAATCAATATGTTAAGACAAGTCGGAATATTCTACGCTAATTTGGTGTATGAAATGTCATAGGAAATTTCTTGTAAGAAAACAATCAACTCGCTTACTTTGCATTAGATGATTTCTTACACTGATTTTTCTATGTTGTTTCCTAGCTAAAACAAAGCGTGCATTAGGCTTAACATAAGCATAGCACAACATAGCACATATACACAACATATGCAGGTATGTGCACTTGCATGCTAGAACAAATTAGTATTAATATTTGTATATGTAATATTAAGCAAGCGGAAGCAGTGGCCCACCCCGGACTGTCATGCTAAAAAAGAAGAAGTATCAAAATTTTATTGTAAAAAAGCAAATGGGGGGTATGTAGTTCGCTAGCTTCTAAGTGTATTCAAAATTATGTATTAAAATAAAATTCCGATTCTGGGTTTGATTAGTCAATCACAATACATCAAACCCTGAAATACATTATTTATTATAGATCAGTGCCATGAGCTATTAATTAGCACGAGTAAATACACCAAGGAGGGTAACGACATAACATGTGCGTATGCATATTAGGACATATGTACACATAGTATTACGATATTAGAACAAGGTAGTTTCAATAAAGTGTTTACAAATTTCTGTACGACAATTTGAAAACAAATCGTTTAATTAAAATTTCTGGGTTATTTTAGTTGGCTTTAAAAAAAGGATACACATTTTTAGAATGTAATGAACCCGTAATACTTCGTTGTGTTAGCGAGAAACGCAGCCAAAAATTACAACAGTAGAGTTGATGAAACAAATGCTGTACTAACCCTGCAGGAAAAATTTGAACTAGTGAAAAATCGTTGATTCAGAACTAGGACGGTTTCGCCAATTAACACATTGCTGGCCGGCAATTTTACGCTGAATCTATCACATACCACCGGCAATTACTTTGTAATTCTATGTGGAAATGAAACAATATAAATTCAGTTATACATAATGAACTGAAATCAAATTTTGGACATATTTCTTATATAACTTAATTGAAATCGGCAATTCAATGACACGAACTAGCTCGTGATCAACTAACGAAGTGTTAAGAACCATTTCGCTGCTCACGTTGCGAGTAATCACGATTTGTGTTGTTCACTTCGATGCGTCATGCAACAGTATAATACATGGGCTGACAAGTCTTGGGCCTAACAGAGAAAACACGTTTTTTTTTGTGTTAAAAATTAGCAGTACCACTTTTGTAGAACGATTTGTCTTTTGCCTCGAAATAGGACTCAGTTTCAGGGATAACCTCTTCATTCGAGCGAAATTTCTTACTGGTCTGCGAACAGCCAGTAGCAATTCCAAGTTCAATTCATGTAGTTTTGCCATTGTTTTGATCGCCTTGTGACACGGTGCGTTATCTTGAAAATGAGCAAACGCGGCACCTACTTTAAACATAACTTTCTCAAAGACAAATAATCATGCAATATACAGCCAAGACGTTCTTTTGATAACTTTACGATGCCTGTTAACTCACGCAAATTCACGTTTCGATCAAATCGATAATTTTTCAAGTGTTACCGTCTCATTTGGACGTCCACTGCGTTGTGCATCATCGGTGTCTGTACAACTACGTTTGAAGTCAGCGAACCATTGTTTTATTGTTGTTTCTGATGGAGTGGAGTCCCCATAACACCTTTCAAGCCATTGCTTCTTAGCACAATAACTCACGAACTAATAAATATAATATCATGAAATTTAAATAGATGTTTGAATATTGTTTGAATTTTTCTAGAAGTATTGAATTGTAAAGGGTCTTTCAAAAGTGACTCCTATATGTTAATGGTGAATTCCTAGACGGTACCATTTTTCATGTTTTCTTTGAAATTTTTCAAGTAGACGGATATAATACAAATTCTTCACGATAGAATAACGCGTTAAAACTATTGAAGCTTCTTATGAAAATGGTCGATCTTTAAGAACGACATACAGCAAAATTCGTGATTTCTTGGGGGGAAATAATCATCCGAATGAGTCGACAATTCAAATGTTCGTGAAAATTTTCAAAAAACCTGGTTCTGTCGAGGATAGAAAAACGACTGGCAGACCAAAACTTGCTAAGGTAAATGTTAAGCGTGCAAAATCCGACGGTCCATCCATCATAAAAGACGAGTTAGTTAGTAAAATACTCAAAAAAGCCTAGTCTTACTTAGTCTTGCCATATTCAGTTTAGTACAAGTTGCTAACGAATAACGAGATTGACAATCGGTAAATACCTACGTGGAAATGACAACGCTGCAAAAATGGCGATGACAGGAACTAATGAATATATTGTATCGAAGGATTTTTTTACTCAGTTGGTAGTGGTAAACATGGTGAACAATTTTTTTAGAGGTGTGCTATTTAGCCTTCTGTTATTCGACTCTCAGCGAAATTCACAGAATCATCTGATGGGCTGACGTCACTTCGGGTGTGTATACAAAAAACTGAGATTGTGTTGGTAATATGACGAAAAAATCAACCAATGACACTTTGTTGCCGTCTGAACAACGACTGATTGGACGAGTGAATACATGTGAAATGATCGTGCGGAATTCTATTGCCGAATCCCCCGTGACGTGACAGCCGAAGTTTCCTTCCCAATTTTTCTTTTACCATAGTTATTGACCAAACCGTGTAAATCTATCACCCTTGGTGGCATCTACGATGGAGAGAATCTGAAAGGTGTGGCTAACATAAGATCGTTAATCGGCTCTCAGTGGTTTTGAGAGAACCAGTTGATTTCGTGTCGTTTGCGACAAAGCTTAAATTGTGTTGCTGATAAACGAAAAATAGTACATACCTGGATTATCGTTCTACAGGGGGCGCAAAATTAATCATTATGTGACACCGTCCTGTTGAAACCACATATCGTCCACATCCATAACTTCCAATTCGGGCCATAAAAAGTTCGTTATCATCTCACGATTGCGAACACTATTCTTAGTAACTACGGCTCAATGATTCCGCCGGCCCATAAACCGCACCAAACAGTCACTCTTTGTGGGTGCATTGGTTTTTCGGCAAGCAGTCTTGGATTATCATTCGCCCAAATGCGGCAATTCTGCTTGTTGACGAATCCACTGGGGTGAAAATGTGCCTCATCACTGAAGATGATTTTCTACGAAAATTGGTCATTCACTGTTGCCATTTCCTGCCACCATGCACGATTTAGATGAAGTTGTACGACATTCCAGTGTTTCCTTTATGTTTTCAAGCTCGTACATAAACGCAGTTCAATCAACCGAAAGTTGGATATAAATCTGAAGGAAAATTTAGTTAATATATATTTAATTTACTCATTTTCAGCTATGGTTTAGTTTTATAGCGCAATGATGCTTCATAGACTTGCACCCTTATAGCACAGACAGACGGTGGCGGTAATCGGGATTAACCACTTAACTCGGAATTATCTCAGGAATTTAATGCAACTAATCCAGATCAACCCGATAATAATGTCATCCTTTATCCAACGGAGAATTTCTCTTGCCAACAAGTGCTGCTTTGGACTAAAAAGGCACTTGAGTAGTAAAGTCCTCTCTCAACGAACAAAACTAACACTTGATTTTAAAATAAATAATTAGTTTCTAGTATCAGGGTTGCCAATACCCGTATTTCTTGCCTGCGGTCCATCTGACAAAACTATCCAATAAAGAAAACAGCTTTTCACTAATCCGCGTAACAACAGTCGCCACACTACAACTTTAATCAGAATTACCTGTGCCGGTAATCCGGGTTAACGCCGCCGTCTACAAAGCTATTGCGGAATTTATTTGTGATTATTTAATACGGATACTTCTTGTTTAGAATAATTTTGCTTTGAAGTTAACTTTAATAAAATCTCTAAATTTGTTGAGAAAGATTTTTCATTTTCAAAAGCTTTCTTACTGAAATTTTTGAATATTTATTTTAAATATGTAGTTTAATTGTACTTTGTAGAGTTGTATTTATTTTACATATATTTATTGTAAAATAAATATCATACAACTCTAGTATTTTGTAGGGTTGTGTTTATTTCAAAGCTTATCGTAAACGGTAAGAAAAACGCCGGAAGCGCCGATTACAAAGAGCGCGCAATCTTTTTATAGGCAAAGGCAATCCTGTTATAAAATTCAAATTTAGAAGTTGGAAAAGACATATAGTAGTTATTACAATTTTAGGGCATTGCCATATAAGAAAAACTTTAAATTAAATCTTAACAAGTAGAAGGTATTGTAATATAGAAATAAATACATTAATAATTTATAAAATATAATATACGTATGCCACAACTTCCTTTTTTAATGCCTATTAACCTTAAAATATGTGCACTTAGCCTATGAGATTCTCATTCATTCGCTTAATAAATAAATAAATAAAGTATTAGAATTGTCAAATTTGGATGAACGCGCTTGTGAGATATACTTCTTTTGGTGTTCCAACTGCAAATACAGGGGACAAATTTCGCGAAAGCATTCGTTTCGCCAAACACATTCACCTCGCAACTCAGAACACTACTCTTATACACCAAACAATATGAAAAAATACCCGTGTGCCTTTTAATGTGCCTACTTTCATTTTTATTTAATGTTTTTATATAAGTACTTATAGGCAGACGGTCACACACAACGCATTTAACATAATTAGCACGACTGGAGTTTGTACCAAAGAACGAACAGTTTTTTTACACGTTTACAGTTTTTGAATTACGTACTTCTAAAGGTGTCGAGTATAACTTTTGGTGCATGTGCACTTGGAACACGTTGTTTTAATTATTCTACATACATATTTAAATATTATACTTTACGTGCATTTATTATTTTTTAGTAGTAGTAAATTTCTGAATTAATTGTTATTTTGCTTTTGTTTTCCGTACAGTTGATTTTAAAGGCTCGAAATTCAAACAAAGTCGAATCTTTATAACTTTGTTTATGCATACATATATGTGCTATGTCTATTAATTTCGCTTATTCAGAAAGAACCCGGCCGAGCGTCGTAATACATATATGCGGCCGCCGTAGCCGAATGGGTTGGTGCGTGACTACTATTCGGACTTCAGAGAGAGAACGTCGGTTCGAATCTCGGTGAAAGATCAAAATTAAGAAAAAGTTTTTTCTAATAGCGGTCGCCCCTCGGCAGGCAATGGCACACCTCCGAGTGTATTTCTGTCATGAAAAAGCTCCTCATAAAAACCATCTGCCATTCGGAGTAGGCTTGAAACTGTAGGCCCCTCCATTTGTGGAACAACATCAAGACGCACACCACAATTAGGAGGAGGAGCTCGGCCAAACACCCAAAAAGGGTGTACACGCCAATTAAATTATATATATATATGTATATTACCCAAATATTTCAATAGACTTAGCATCAGGCGATTGGGAAGGCCAATTCAACATTTCAATCCCATTTTGCTGTTTCCACTCTAAACACCTTCCGCTACAATGTTTGGGATCTTAGTTTTTGTGTAAAATCAAAGGTTGGCTAGTTCTTCCAAACATCTTCGCAGCTGCCGGTGAAAATGCTTTTTAGTGAATTCTATTCATCACAACTGCATTCAGATTGGCGTTAAACACCAAAAAACTACCAAATCCCTTTTCCGGGAAGCAGCGCCAAGGGACCTTAACTGGATACTTAACAGTTCGTTGAAGTCGATGATTGTCAGAAGTACACCAGGACCGACGTATACAACTATTCGCTCAAAAGGAAGATTCCTCCGTGAATTTGCCTTAGCCCACGCAAGCCTTTTTCAATGTGCTCCGGAATTTGAGTTCTTCTGCTCGTTAAGGTAATCGCATGGTGTCTTTGGATATATTATCACCATTTTCCTTAAAACTGTTTCAGCTTCAGCTACAAACAAATGAATGTTCTTCTGATTTTGCTTTGGATAGGTATGTTTTTTTTTACCTTGCCCGGAGGAGGTTGTCAACATTTTCGAGTTCGGTATATCCTTCTACCATTTTATTTATAAACGTCTTCGACTTCTTCAGATATTTTGCTGCAGATGCACGTGACATTTTTGGACCGTTAGGGTAGTGCACAGGAACACAGCTTCAAAAATTATTATAATAATTTTTTTTTGTCAAAAAGTACTTACGTTTTACTCTGTTTTACTCACCCACTTGCACAAAAGTGAGGTTATTTAGAAATGTTTTTATTTTTCTTATTGCTAAATATATATTTCATGGACTAAAATAGTTTGAATTATTTTATAATACTTAATTTGGGAATAAAATGGAATCAATCAATATATGGGTACAGTAAAGGGTCAAAAAGAAACAAAAATTAAAAATTATGAAACGACTTCCAATCAATCTTGGTGGCGCGGGTTAACGACAAGTTTTGGGCCGTCCTGTCAAACTCTCACCATTTCGATAGTGTACATTCACACGCTGTGCGTCTGTGTTATTATCGACAACTGAACTAATTATCGACCTTGAACTACCTTCACGAAACTTTGGCCGACATAGTGGAGAGGATTTTGTCTTTATTACCATACGGTCTGCTTCCCACTATGGGAATGGCAATCGCTTCTCAGTCTATGGTAATCTTCTAAGTGAATTTCTGCAATGAAAAAGTTTAAACAAATCCATTTGCCATCCGAAATCGGCATACAGTTGTGGGCGTCTCCTTTTGTAAAACATCATTAACTGGCACACCCAAAATTGCCACAAAAGTTCGACCAAATACATAAAAAAAATTATTTTTAATAAGTTTTTAAAAAGAAATTGAGACTTTTGTTTACAAAAACTAAAAAAAATTTCCGGCCAGAAAATTACTACACCGAATTAATTAAATTTGATTTCATTAAAATTCCAGTAGTGCGTCTAATGCTCTTCCTTTTAGTTATATAACAGAAAATGATGACATTATTATCTTGTACATCAATTAAATCCATGTTTTTATAATCTTAGCAGATTTTGGCTCCATACAATTATACAAACTCAACAATCTGCACACTTTTGCTAGTCGTAGAAAAAAGTTAGAAATATTATTTATAGTTAAGTCGTAGATTTTTAGCTCATTTTGGATATTAAACTTAATGTTTGTTTTCGAGAATCAAAATCCTGTCAAACCATATCAAATAATATTGGATCTCACCGCATGATTCTTATGAGATAATGCCCAACATTGTTGAGAGTTGCTCCCGATTAATCCATGGTCATAAGGACGTTGTTATATTGCATGCCCAAGTGTTTTTTTTAACATTTGTTAAGCTAAGCTAAGCAACTAATTCCGAACGCACTATCAATAAGCTCAAGGTATTGATTATCGCTTAGCTATAGGAATTAAAGTTCACTTTTTTCCTCCTTGATTGGCGCGACAGCCGCTTAAGCGATTTTGGTCGAGTTGAACAAAGCGCGCCAGTCGTTTCATCCTCATGTTAATCAGCGTCCGTTAGACATACCAATTGAAGCCAAGCTCTTCTCCACCAGCAAGTATCGCATCAAAAGTTTCAGAGCTGAAGTCTTTGCATCCATTCGGACCACATGGCCTAGACTGCGGAGCCGCTGGATCTTTTGCGCTGCACTATGTCTATGCCGCCGTAAAGCTCATACAGTTCAGCGTCCCATAGTCAGCATAAAAAAGTCCAAAAACCTTACACAAACGTCCAGAAATCTTGACACTCCTAGGTTCGTCGGATGTTGTTTTCGTACAAGCTTCTACAACAGGATAAATACGATGAGAGGTAAATAAAATGTGATTTTTGTTCGTGGAGAGAGGACTTTACTACACAATTGTCCTCTTAGTCCAAAGAAGTGCTTGTTGTTAAGAGAGAGCGATTCTCCGTTGGTTTTCAAGACTGATATTTTTTTCAGTGTTAATGCTGGTTCCCAAATAAACAAAGTCTCTTACTATTTCAATAGAGCATTCAACAGTGCATTTAACAGGCTCTTAAGCTTCACTCGCTTTGCTTCTTTATACAGTTTAGAAAAGGTAGATCTAATGGCGCGATTGAACGATGGTATGTACGTTAATTTTCTCTAAGAGCGTACAAAAGTTCACTTACCTTTTCAAATTATTATATAGGGGTTTCCAATAAGAGGTGTTATTCTATCAGGTGTTATTCTATTCAATACTATCCAATTCCGCCCATAAAAATCCTTAATCATCTCTCGAAAGCGCAATCCATTCACCGTAACTGTTGCTCCAGCTTCATTTTCGAAAAACTAAGGTCCAATGACTCCGTCGAACCATAAACCGCACCAAACAGTCACACGTTGAAGCTTTTCAACAATAATTCTTGTATTTTCTGAACCCCAGATCCGACAATTTTGCTTGTTGACGAAGCCACCGAGGTGGAAATGGGCCTCATCGCTAAAGACGATTTTTCGATGAAATTCTGGATCATTTTCATTCATTTCCACGCCCCAATCTGCAAAGACACGACGTTGTTGATGATCGACCGGCTTGAGTTCTTGTGTAAACTGGACTTCATAAGCCTTAAGACCCAAATCTTTATGCAAAATACGGTGTAATGACGTTTGTTGAATGCCTAATTCCAAAGAACGAAAAACGGAAAAGCGACGTGCACGGGTTTTATTCTTCACATCACTAACTTGTTCCAACAGCTCAAATTTTTTTACCAATTTCTGTATTGCGGTCCGACAAGGTGCTTCACGATGACGCAAAAATGTTCGAGTTTTACGAACCGTCTCTGCCAAATTTTCACCATTTTTATAGTGAATTTTAATAATTTCAAAGCGTTGTTTAAGCGTGTATCGTTCCATTTTTATAAATGGCGTAGTTTCTACTTGTCAATTACACAGGCCGACAAAATTTAACCAACATTCAGACCCAGAAACCAGACTATATATTTCCGAAGGTTTATGATGCGCTGAATCCAAATCTGGCCTCAGAATTGCTCTATCAGCTCTGGTTTTCGAGATATCCTAACCTAAAAGTGCAAAAAACCCCATTTTTGCCCATATTTGAGGTTATGTAGCCTTGCAGATGTTTTCTTTCACCAAAATTAAAGGATGGCATCTTTAAATACAATCCTTCTTTTTTCAAATGGCGTTTTGTTTGCTCAAATATCATTTTTTTTCGCAGAGATATCGCATAACCTCAAATATGGGCAAAAATGGTGTTTTTTGCACTTTTAGGTTAGAATATCTCGAAAACCAGAGCTGATAGAGCAATTCTGAGGCCAGATTAGGATTCAGCGCATCATAAACCTTCGGAAGTATATAGTCTGGTTTCTGGGTCTGAATGTTGGTTAAATTTTGTCGGCCTAGTTCCATTAAACACGAAAGATACGATTATCGTAAAAACTCAAACTAATAAATTAATTTTAGTTATCAATCCGAATTTTGCATGGACAGAGAAGCAGATATTAGTTTAAATTATTTCGGATACTTTTCCTTGTAGACTAGTGTTATCAAAGAATGACAGCTTCAAAAGTGAAGTACTGCCTTAAGGCAGTATTAGACACCTATATGCCTGATTATATTATTTAAACCTAAGTTGAAGATTGAAGAGTTATAGCAAAATAAATTTCCTCCAATTTCGAACTATAGTATAAGTTCACAGGACTCATATATTTACTAATGCTTTATTAAAATTTACTAAACAAAATTCAATAAACTCAGAGTTGTTAAATTGCTTCTAGTTAAACATGAATTAAAATAAAATAATATAATGATTAATAGAAAGAAATGCGTGTAGCGTAGTACACATAACAGAAGTGAAACTTTCAAAGAACGAGGGAGAAACCGAGAGAGAATGAGAGAGAGAAAGAATATATATCTATATAAATTCACAATATTTGCAGAGAATACAAATAGACAAAATTTATAAAACACAGAGAAGGGTCGTCCGGTGTAGGTAAACGCCGGACACAAACCGTGGCAACAACGCGCACTACTCCGAGCATTTTCACCCGCACAAACGCAGCGTATCCAGGACCGCAGCAACGGCACCAATTACCGCAAAGCTAATACCAATAAATTCGACGCCGGAATGGATAGCACTTTATAGTACGCACAAGCACTAGCCAGGAAACGGAAATAAGCGACAAAAAGTAGGCACCAATAAAACAAAAACGCCAAAAAAATTGTGACCAAAAAACGCCCCAAACAGTAGGCACCAAGGAAATATAACGCCAAATAGTAGGCACCAAAAATATATTTCCTACAAGTTTGCACTAACAAACAAGCGCCAAAAAGTAGACAGTGTAGGTAGACAATATTATTTCAGATTCGAAGGCCTTTTGGCAATTCATCAAATCAAAAAAGTCTTGCTCAATGGTGCCAAACAATGTCTTTTATAATGGAAAATATGCAAATTCTGCCATAGAATCTGCCAATTTATTTGCTGACTTTTTTTGCTCTAATTTTGAACCCGACTCAGACTCCGATTCTAGTTTGCCCTCTAATAGTTTTTCACCTCTCAATTTTGGGACTTTGTGCCAATCTGTTACTGATGTCGTCAAGGGTACTATGAAGCTTAAGTCTACAACGAAAACTGACTCGGATGGCCTTTCGGGCATTTTGCTGAAGAATTGCTTGTGTCTCGCTGAGCCTCTTACAATTACATATATTCAATAAATCGTTGTCCTCTGGTGTCTTTGTTGACGACTGGAAATTTACTTCCGTTACGCCTATATTTAAGAGTGGAAATAAAAACGATGTTAGCAATTACATACCGATTTCGAAGCTTTCGTCTGTCTCAAAACTTTTTGAGATAACAGTGAATGATAAGTTATATTTTGCTGTCAAAGGCCTAATATCTACCAACCAGCATGGTTTCGTTGCAAGTCGCTCCACTGTCACTAATTTGTCTATTTTCAATGATTACTGCATTTCAGCCTTCCAGAACAGATCTCAAGCTGATGCAATTTATACAGACTTCTCTAAAGCGTTTGACAAAGTATCGCACCTCTTGTCGAAGCTTGCATCATTGGGTATACACTCCACGTTTTTGTCGTGGATCAAATCATATTTGTCCAACAGGCACCGCGTTGTAGCCGTTGATAATACGACATCCCGTGCATTTATTGCATCCTCTCGTGTCCCACAAAGAAGTATTCTAGGACCCCTCCTCTTTATACTCTTTATTAACGATATTGGTTCTTGCTTTTCGTTTGCAGAACACTTGTTGTATGCTGATGATCTTAAAATATTTGCGGTGATTAACAGTGTTAGGGACTCTGAAAAGTTGCAAACCGACTTGCACAATGTCCGGAACTGGTGCTATTTAAACCATTTGTCACTAAATATTAGCAAATGCTTTCATGTAAAATATGCTAAATCAAACAATACTTTGCATACTTCGTATAATATTGCTGGCTTACCTTTGCAATCCGTTGAGGAAATTAAAGACTTTGGCGTTATTTTCGACTCTAAGCTGAATTTCACCAGCCATGTTAACCACGTCATAAGACGATCATATGCGATTCTAGCATTCGTTCGCCGAAATTGTTCTGCATTTACCAACCCACACACTCTCAAAACATTGTATTGTGCTTTTGTTAGATCAAGATTAGAGTATGCCGCTATTATTTGGAGACCGTACCAAATAGGTCTGTCTAATCGGATTGAGAGAGTTCAGAAAGTCTTTCTTCGTTTTGCGCTCCGATCTTTAAACTTTTCTGAACCTGTACCATCGTACCGCTCTCGTTGTTTATTAATTGACTTAAAACCACTTGATAGCAGACGATCTATTCTATCATGCTCATTTATTATTCGTATCATTTCTGGATCTATTGATTGTCCTTCCCTTTTAAGTAAAATTCAATTTAACATACCCAATATGAGGCTCCGACAGTATGAAACCTTTAAAATTGGCTTCTCGAGAACCAACTATGGGGTGAATGCTCCGATTCCTAGGGCATGTGCAGATTTAAATATGTTTTTCAATTTTTCTGGTGCTGATTTTACATGGCCGTATGGCATCTTAGTCAATCATCTTAAATCGTTCTTTTCTTAGTAACTACTAAACTATTGTACATTAGCTTAATATAGTCTGTAAGAATGTATCCATTCAAAGACAATAAATAAATAAATAAAAAAAACCACCCCATCTTCTCCCCATGGTCTCCCAAAGGGCAGTGACCGGTTATTGTTGACGCAATTTTGAATATGTCTGCTCGTGGCTTTCTTAACAATTCGTCATCTCTGGATTTGTTGAAATTGGGCTAAGTTATTAGTTATTTTGCAGGTATCCTTGTTAGTCCATCTGTCGACGGTCTGCTGCTGGAATAGCAAGGAAATCTGCCTTTTGCGCACTCTTTGGGCATTCTATTTCTACTGCTTCGGATTCGTTATAGGACGCCCCCTGTCTTGCAAGTTCATCAGCTTTCTCATTTCCTGCTATGTTCATATGGTCAGGTAACCATTTAGAGTGAAGTCTCTCGTGCGCGCTAATGCATTAAGTTCTTCTTTGCATTTTCCGACGATTTTGGAATTGGTTATAGGTGACTTTAAAGCTAAGATGGCTGGCTGCCTTACTATCTGACAAATACATACTTCCGATAGTTTTTGTGGATGGTTTCTAATTATCCTACAAGCTTCCCTTATCCCGAGAACTTCTGTTTGAAAGATACTATTCCAGTTCCCCAGGCGAAAAGACTTGGAAGTTTTGAGGTCTTTCGAATATACACCGGCGACGACGCCGCTGTCCATCTTGGATCCGTCAGTGTACATGCAGTTATATTATTTATTTTATATGGAAGGGCTTTCTCCAATCTCCAACAATAATTCTCAACAGCATCTCAACTTAAAGCGCACTTTTTTAAGGTGGAGATTTTCTTTGAAATCAAGTTCAAAATTTAGTAATTCACCACTTGATCTCTCTCTCTCTCTAATTGTATCAAATAAAATATTTTATTTTATTTTGTAATTTTAATGAATTTTTTTATTTTATTCAGTACAATAAATTATTTAGATTAAAAATTAATTACCTAAACTTAAAAAAAAAGATTAAAACTAATTTCATTTTCGACATTTAATTTATGTATATGAAAACTGACAAGTTAATCGAAAAGTACATTTACTGAGCAAACTTAAAAAAAAAAATAAAAGTTAACAGACGAGTAGACTACGGTCCGAACCAAAATACCTGCCACTTTTTAATTAATTATATACATTTTTCTAACTAACATTTTTGTATGGAAAATAAAATTGCAAGAAAAATATAAATGCTGCCAAAAAGTTGCCAGTGACTCCTCAAATATTCCTCATCTTCAGCATAGGTTTGAGAAAATGGCTAATATAAAATGCTAAAGAAAGCCGAAACTCAACTTGAGATCTAAGGGCTTATCAAACGTAATTGTTAGTTGTGATTTTTCAAGCAAGTCCATATGTGTGGTATTAATATGTCTACCAAATTTTCACTATACATCTTTGGACAATTCAGTTTCGCATAATACTCCATACTGTAGAGAGATACCTGCAGCGTCATGCCAAATACAATGAATACCCACAAAGTAACATTTCCCAGTCTACCATCGAACGGCACATACATTAGTACATAACTGAGAACTCCAAAACAAATATAATTTATTGGCAAAAATAATTGAAGCGCTAAACTAAACATTACTTCATGCATTATAGCGGAAATTGTGATGACAGTAAATGAGCAGACAAATCGGTTGGAACTGACATATGTGCAGATATCTTTATAAATGTATTCGTACAGCCATTCTTGTACTAAACAATTCCACCTAATCAAATAAACGCGATAGTTGGTAGCGGTCCACCAATTTGAGTAAAACCTGCGATCGCTGAAGTGAAGTAACTCCGCAAAAAAGTTTTGAATTGAATGCAATACCATAACAATAAACAGAAGGAGAATCAGTGCACAGGGCAACATCATTCCATAGAAATCTTCAACTATTTGTGCCCATTTTGGTGCTGTGGTTCCGAAGTCCTTGTAATAGTATTCTATGTATCGCTCATAGATGAAGATAAAGTGAAATGAGATAATGAAAATTTCAGAAAGCCGAGCCAACAGAAACGTCCATCGTATTGGCACTGTGCTGCGGGGATAGGAGTCACGATAAATTAAAGTTGGCGCGAACAAAAAGAAAACGTAATGGCTAACACTTGGTATATTCGTAGAACTGTTGGTGGGTGATTGGGAGTTGCACGATTGTCCAATTGTAGTGCGTACAAATGCGTGAATTTTCATGAGGATTCGAACGGTTTCCATTAGTATGAAGGTAGCAGAGGGGAATGGTAGTCGGTAAAAAAGACAGCATAGGGCGCAAAGATAAAATCCCAGTAACAGAGCTATGATGTAGAAGAGTAGGAATAAAGCATTTAAACACCACCTGAATATGCCTGTAAATTGAAAATAGTTTTAAAATGTTGTTCACCTTATTTTTCGATATTATGTGTGATTTTAGTTACCTTTGTTGACGAAAGAGTTTATCTTCGTCCAGAGCCGAACACCGAGATATACCAACAATGCAATTAAATTTATTAAGAACCAACAACCACAAGCATATTGTAATCCTGCAAAGCCTGCTTTTATAGTAAACCAACCGAGATAAATCCTGCAATGGAAAAAATGTATTTGTTTAAATATTGCAAAATTGATTGCGCATATAGCAATTTTTTATTGCATTTACACGTACTTTTGTATTTATCTACATGATTTCAGTGTTTATAAAACATTAGTTCGGGGGGAAAAAAATCCATTATTTTCTCGATTAGTCGATTCCGTTCAGGCACAGACAGGCGATAACACCACAGATTAATAGAAGTTAGTAGTCGTAGCATCGCCCAGGAGCGACCATAAAATAGTTTTAAACCATTTGCGTAAAATAAAAAAATAAACTAATGGATTTCTTTTTCCCAAACTAATAAATGTATATTTAATAGGCCACAATTCGAGAATTCACGAAAAACGCCCTTTCTGTTTTCGTCATATACTTAAATTTATTCACATTTTCACACTTTCGAAGTTACATTTTTGTTAATCAAAAATTAGAGTGTAAAAATGCATTTGTTAATTTATTGTTATTGAAATTTTTGAAGGAAATGTAAGAGCGGTATGGGGGTCGTGTGAAATGTCCATGCAAAGTCAGAGAGATAGCACTTATGGCGCGTATCAAGGTTATGTGTGGCTTGTAGCATCTCTTGGAAGAACACACACCAAGTTTCAGCCAGATCGGCATATTTCTTAGTGTCTGGCATTCGTTTGAATCGAGGAAGTCCAGTGATTTTTCTTTTCCATCACGACAACGCACCAGCTATCGCATCAACAGTTAGAATAAATGGCTGGCGAAAAAAGATTTTATTCAAACGGGGAAGTGGTTGCAGAAGCGAATTGCTATTTTTCAGACTTGGACAGATCCTATTATTCGGAAGGGATCAACAATCTAGAACAGCGTTAGAGAAAGTGTACAAGCCAAAAAGGAGACAATGTCGAAAAATACAAAATTATTTAAGTGGCTCTTATTTTTGACCGGACTTTTCAAACCACTTTCGTATACGGCGGCCGCCGCAGCCGAATGGCTTATTGCGTGATTACCCTAGGTCGTACTCTAGTTCAAAACCCGCTGTGGACATTAAACATCAAATGATGGCAAACATTATTTTCTTTTTTTTCGCTCTCACCTTCGCCTTCGATCAGAAAATTTCCGTTCGGTTTTGGCCAAAAAAGGACCGAACTTTAGTTGAACATTTCTTTACATTATTTTATTCGAAAATTGTGTAAAATTTTAGTTTTCTAACATTTTTTGCAGCTAATGGGCAAACTGTTCAGTGCTCCAAGTTAGCTCTACTCGAATACCGGTGGACGGTGCCGCAGGTAAGGTGAAAATGAAAATGCCAATAGATATTGTTTTCACATTACGATATAAAATTTTTGAACTATGAGTATTAAATAATGAATCCATGTAAAAAAGTTTAGTATTTTTGCAAACGTGAGTACATGTTATCTGCCTTCTTTTGCCTCTTTATTAATAAAAATACTGGGTTTAAAAAAATCATTGCTTCTTTACAACTTGTTTACCCTTTAAAATGGTCGATTCGGCTTTGGCTGATATTGGCCGAAGTTCGGTTTGCTTAAAATTTTCGAATTACTCGTTTAGAAGGTCAACCTGCTTCGTTAGCAGTTTGGGCATTATAAAAGTTCGAATTGAGCTGTAAACCAATTTTTGTCCGACTGTGGATTGTCGAGAAATTATTGCTTTATAGAGAGTGGCCGAGTGTTTTATAGAGAGAAACAACATTAAAAGCACGAAATTATTTTTGATCCATTTTTTTTGTTGAAAATAACAACATTAGCGTCACTATTTGCACAATAACTCACGAACTAATGACTAGAATTTCATGAAATTTTAACAGCTGTCTTTCTAAGGTTAGTACTAACTAAAAAAGGGGTGAATGCAATAAAACTAGTGCCATCTATGTGCTAGGCCCGGGAATTTTCAGCCTATGTGGTACAATATATATACTTTTTCGTAAAAATCCGCAGTAGTCGAACGTGTTGGTGTCTACTACCATCCGGAGAACGTAGGTTCGAATCTCCGTGAAACACCAAAATTAAGAAACAGTGTTTTCTGCTATCGGTCGCCCCTCGGCAGCCAATGGCAAACCTTCGAGTGTATTTCTGATCTGAAAGAGCTTCTCATACAAAAATATCTGCCGTTTGGAGTCCGCTTAAAACTGTAGATCCCTGCATTTGTGGAACAACATCAAGATGCACGCCACAAATAGTGGGAGGAGCTCGGCCAAACACTCAAAAAGAGTATAAGCGCCAATTATAAATATGTGTTTCACGACGGTGATGATTATTGCATAGGTACATAAACTTTTCAAGGATATATGTTTTTTTTTGTGGAAGGCGTGAAGTCAAATTTGTTTATGTACTGAATTTGAAGGCATGGGCTGGGACTGTCCTTGGGCTTGGCCGCCGTTCTGGCGCGTCATTGAATAAACAATTACAAATAGTTTTATATAATTAACACTTTGGCCAAAAAACGTTATTCGTCCAAGCAAAAATATGTATATTTCTTTTGTAGACGAAAACGAAATCTGGCAATGTTGCTTGCTTATTCTCAAAACTAACTCACTCTAAATTTTTATACAAATTCATTTCCACTTGCTATGAAAGCCACCAGAAGACCGACAATCATTGCTGCTCTGCCCAGTTTTGTCCAACGGTAGCGATGTCCTTCGGGTTAGTGTCATATTAGAAAATTTCTTTATGAGTTGCAAGGCCTACGCATAACACTTGGACGGTATTTTCTTTAACTCTGCAAACTTCGTTGCAAAATGGTGATATAATGTGCGTTAGGTATAACGCACAAATAAATAGAGCATTGCGAACACAATGTGCTTTGACCATTTTACAAAGACACTCCTAGCAATTGAACGGCTCAGAGTTTCAGAAGTCCAAAAAAACATTTATAGTGCATTTGAATTACTAATTAGTTGGATGCAAGCAGGAACTTTACTTACCTTCCGTATTTGAAGTAATCGTCGCAAATGTAATATGTAATCAGAAAGAATGTCGCCACTCCAAAAATATTATATAACGTTTTTATATGTTCATTTTTATAAAGATCCGTTAAATACGAATCGCACGGTTTGAATACTTTTTCACGTAGACTCTCTGATTGAATTGGAGCAGACGCATTGTTATCTTTGGCAGACGTATTCTCAACTTTAAAATCACATTTTTTAATGTCTATCACTGTTTCCCCGTTGGACGGACTCTCTTCAGAAACCATTTTCGGTTGCCACCAGTAATTAATATTCAAATTCAAAATAAAAATCTCATATGTACGTATGAGATGCGATCAAAACTACACTAAATTATGATGAAAGCGTTTAGAGTAACAAAACTCTATTAAATAACTGATTTGCTAGACGCAAATTTAAAACTTTACAGCTAACAAAAATGTTTAAAGTTGCAAACGTAGGCATGCGCACGCACTTAAATTATTGTGTTAGAACAGACATTTAAGTAATTATAAATAGTTTTATTATAACAGCTTTAAATTGACCTTAATACTGACCATTTGTATATACGTACAGGGTGATTCACCAAGAGCGCAGATTTTCTTTTATAAATAAAATAAAACAATATTTGTTGAAGGGATTTTTTTTTATTTTATTATGTTAGTTTTTTAGGCTATGGTGCTTATGCACAGAACACGATAACCATTAAATGTCAAAAAGGACTACTCTGGCAACACAGAATGCAAGTATTAACATTTTCTATGACTTTTTGCCAAAGTTTGGGCTGCATATCACTTGCGCTTGAGATTTCGTTCTTCAGCTCTGGGAACATCTTGGGCTTATTGGCATAGAGTACAATTCTCCCACGTAGCTCAAGAGAGAAAAGTGCATTAGGATCAAGTCTCAAAATCTCGGCGTCCATTCGAACTCGTTGTTTCGTGAAATAATGCGTTCTGTGAATTTCGTTCGCAATAGCGCTATTGCTTCATGCGCTGTGTTTCAAGTGGCTTCATCCTGTTGAAACCACATATCCATCTAAGTCCATTCCATCTAATTCCGGCCATAACAAGTTTTTATTATACCACGATAACATTCACCATTGGCCATAACAGCGTGCCCGGCATCATTTTCAATAAAGTGCGGCCATGTGATCCGCCAGCCAAAAACCACTCAAAACAGTGACTCGTTGTAGATGCATTGTTTTTTATTGAATCACATTTGCATTTTTGTACCCCAATAAATAAATTGCCTTTACGCTAGATCAACTTAAAAGAGAAATTAAATTAAAGTAGTAAGTAATGGAAATCGCCAGAGCGGAATTGGAAGGTGCGTGATTACCATTCGGTAGTGCCTGGGGTCGAAATCCGCTGAGTACACTAAACACCAAAGTGATGAAATAGCCCTCGCCCCTCGGCAGGCAACGGCAAATCTATGAAAGTATTTCTGCCATGGAAAAGCTCCCCATAAAAATGTTGAAGTTAAAAAAAAAATTATTAATAATAATTTTTCGAAAATCCATGAGTGGTGCTATTTTTTTATATACATGCTTATGTGCACAAAAGTATTATAATTTTTTTTCGACTTACAGCGCACGCGCGATAACGTGAACTAATTCAAACCAAGGCAGTTCACGTTAACAAAAGTGTTCACGTTTTGGAATGCCCAAAAAGGCTAAGTAAATATATTTTTTCACATTTAAATTCACATTTTATTCTTGTTTTCGTTACATATTCATTGAAAATTAAGTCATACGATGGTTTTATTTAAAAACACCAGTCATCTTTTTTTTGTATCTTCTGTTTTTCTAAAACTTGAAGCACAGCTTTCTCCCTTAACAGTCTTAGCACACTCATATCATTTTGATCGACGTTCTTGACCAGCCCATATTAACGCCTTGTTGAAAATTTCAACTGATTCAGTCAGCTTAATTTTCCCCAGTTGCTCTGATACGCTGTCATCATCGGTTTCGTCCTCTTGTTGATGATCGTCATCTGCATTGCCCTCCTCGATATCTTCGTTCCATTCATGAATGTTACCAGCCGTGAATTCAATCTGAAATTTTTAATAAAAAACGTTTTTTCAACAACCCACATACATATCATTGACCATATCTGCGAACACGAACGAACCTCAGGATTTAAACTACTAAGGAGATCAACGATGTTGCTCAACAAGGTGCGAAGTTCAAGTTCCCATTTTTCTTTTAAAACCGCCAACGGAACATTATCTTCGGGGTCATCATTGTTTACTGCAAAATTTAAAATACTGTTCCAGCACTTAGCTAATGTTGCTTCACCAACACGAAACCAAGCCGCATCCAAAAATATAAAGCTGTTTTTAAGTTAATTTTTTTCAACGACTTGAGCAAATCAGACTTTGCCGCTGCTATTGAAGCTAGAGGCCTGTTTCTGTGGGTGATTTTTATTGCATTCTGATCCATCGGTTGAATGAGGGGAGTAATGTTTGGTGGCATAAACCTTGCCGAAATTTGCCCATTCTCAGTTGTCAGTTCAGCTTCTTCTCCTTTAGAAACGATTTAACCTTAAAAAACAACCAGTTAACCTTAAGAATTGGGCAAAATTTAAAAAGAATATTCACCTGTGGAACAAATGACTCATGAAACCATTGCTTGAAAATAGCCGACGTCATCCAGGCGGATTTCGAGCTCTTATATTCGGTGGGACACTGAATGTTTTTAAAGCAGCGTGGATTCTTCGCCTTTCCAATTACCAAAAGCTTAAGCTTGTGGAATCCAGTGGCGTTTGAACAGCATAAAAACGTGATTCACTGCTTCCCGGACTTTACCCCTGGTGCTCTATTCTCCAAATTTGACGCGTACGTTTTCTCTGGCAAAAGTCTCCAGAATAACCCCGACCCATCAGCATTACTCCAATTCGGCTATTTTAGCTTTAAGTTTTTCTTAAAACGGATCCACTAGCTGAGGTTGCGAAGACAGTTTTTCGCCTGATATTTTAAGAAGACGAATACCGTACCTGCTCTTGAATCCTTGGAGCCATCCATCACTAGCGAAGAAGTTTGCTTCATTTTCTTAAAATTGTACATGCAGTGTTTTTACCTTTTCTTTCAACATTAGAGCACTTACTGGCCAGTTTTTATCTCGCTGCGGATAAACCAACTATAAATAGCTCTCTCCATTTTGGGCAACTCTAAAGAATGCAGTGTTTTTCTATTTCCAGGTCCACAATACGTGTTGTTTACGCATTTTAAAGTCACTTGCTTTTTCGCTTAACATTAAAGTTACAGATTGTTGATTTAGCAGCATTATATTTCTTTGCTAAAGTGGTAATGAGTTTTTTTCTAAATACCGAGAATTTTAGCCTTTTGTTTTAATGTCAAGCACACGGGTTTTTATAATTCATTTTCAATAGAAAACATAAGACGAAACACTCTTTGCAAAACCAAAACCGCAACTGAAATATATTACTCCTTACATGCAATTACGAATAAAATGCCTATTTTTTAATTAGGGGATTCCCCAATTTCAGAATTACGTCAGATCAATGTAAACTACATTCAAATAATTGTAACGTTTATTGTTCATGTTATAAAGCTTTTTGGGTTTGTTCACGTTTTAGAGTAGTCAATGCTCAAAAATATCTGTTCACATTTTGGGGTGTTCACGCTTTAGAGCGTTCACGTTATCGAGCGTGCGCTGTATTTCAACAATGCTACAGAATTTATGCGAATAATTGCATTTATGATCCTATAAGGTTAATATTCAAGATGCATATTCGCACTGGATTTGCAAAATTAGGTATGGGTTTTTAGTTAAAAAGTTAGGTACTTATTTTACCTACATATGTACATAATTTTGATAAAATCTGTTGAATTTATGGGTTAAGTTATTATTTCATTATGTCAATACTATTACGATATACTCGTACAAGTCCAATGTATTATGGAAACTGCAGGTGAGCTCGAATATTACGTGCGGTCCAACGATCAAAACATTAATTATTTATTGCAAAATGACAAAATAACAAAAACAAAAAAACACACATGAGCAAACATGCTGGATCTAATTACATGCATACATGTGTAGTTGTTTTACAATGAGAGCAAACCGTATGATATCGTGATGTACGATGCGATGCTGAACTTTGCAGAGAAAGACTCATAGATCTGAGTACAAACATACCTACATATGTACATACTATATAACGGCTTAAACGTTTAATAGTAGTTTAAATAAAACGATATTTAAATTTTATTACGAAAAAGCGCGTTTTTCACTTATTTATAAGTATAATGTAGTCAATTATTAAAAAAAACAAAGTTCTTGCATAAGGACTAGTAAAGAGCAGCGCCGACTGAGAGAAATCGAGAATTTAATGAAAATACATATGAATGTATGTATGTAACTCATTCTGCAGTGCAGTACAGAATTATAAGATGTAAAAGTGAAGAAACTTAATGATCGCGGAAAACGCATGATTTTAAACGCATGCCAGCCGTAGAACTTAATAAAATGTTAAAGAAAAATTTGAATAAAGGGGTTTATGCAGTTTATGAAGCATTTCGAAATGTGTTAATAAAAATTAATTGCGTGAAGATGCCTTTTTATCAGACCGAAAAACCAGAGCTTACGCATGAAATTTGCCACTGAACATTAGTTATATGTGTGCATGTATGCATGTGGGTGTAAACTTCTGGAAATCGGTAGAATACATACACTGCATCAAAAAATTTTAAATGCATTACCTGCTTCAATATAGAAAGTATGACATCGGTTGAATTAAGGAATACAAACAAAAATTACTTTTTCATAATTAATATTCATTCTTTGATGATGAAATAGCAATACGACATCTTTGACGTTTTCTAACAGTTTTCTTTTTAATTTGAACACACCTTGTCTCATGTTCAAATGAAGCTCAACATACCTACATACATACATATTCCGCAAAAATCATACAATGCTTGTTTCGGTGAATAAGTGTACACTTATTCGAAGTTTCTACCGTTGTTATTCAGTGCATTTTTTACTTTACATTAATAAACTCCCCTGGAGAGTCAGACAACTAAAACGCAATCCGGAGTGCCGGTTCGTATACAAAAATTGATTGTAAGATTGAAAACCGAAGAAAAGAGTTACAGTAAAATATCAGCAATTGTTGACAGACCACGTGCTATCATCCAATCGGTCGTGAAAACATATGAAAAGAATGGAACGTTTCAAAGGGCAGGTAGAGGACGAAAAACAATGTAATTAGAAGGACGTGCGAGTAATCTAATGAATGGTTGAAGCTGATCCGAAAATCAGAGCACCCAAGATTGCAACAAGCTTTGAGGAAACTGGATGAGCAAGTGTTGTGTTTCATGAAAGGAGTCATAGCGAAGAATGCAGTACGCAGCGGTTGGAGCTCGAAATCTATGCTGATAAGCCGGTTGACTTTTGGAAAGAGGTTATATTTATGGATGAGAGTAAATATAATATATTTGGGTCAGATGGGAGAAGATTTTTATGGAGAGAAGCGAATACTACGCTGTGGAAGGAGAATCCCACTCCTAAGATCAAAGATGGTGGCGATCATGTAATAGTTTGGGGCACAATGGCAGCCAACTGAATAGAAAATCTTGCATTTTTGGATTATACTGAGGATAGGTTTGAATACTTATCCATTTTAAAAGCTGATTTAAAACTATGCCCCGAAAAGCTGTGTCTCTGCATTTTAATGTGGTGCAAGACAGTGGCCCAAAGCATAATTCTGCGCTTATACGAACTTATTTGCTTTACAATTGCATTTGTGGGATATTTTGAAAAAAAGGAAAACAACAGGAAGCAATTGAATCGGATTATTGAAAAAATGGCTAAATATTTCTCCAGACGCAACAAAAATGTTAGTGTTTTCTATGAAAAGTCGACTTAAAAGTGTATTTTATGCAAAAGGATATCACACATCCTATTAAAACCTTTTTAATTATGAGTAACCATGCTTTTTTCCCCCGTATTTACAATTTTTTGATGTAAGATATTAAAGATAATTAATTTTGTGTTATTTTTGTTATGAATAAATTAATTTTTTTATTGGAGTGTTTGTTATTTTTGTCACTTACATGTAAGAAAGGAATGCAATAAAAATTGTCAGGGTAAATCTTTTTATACCAACGTTGCTGCGTTTTGTTTCCTAAAGTGGCTGCTGTATTTACAATTTTTTGATGCAGTGTATAATTAAATCACTACTTTTGTGTTTATTATTATGCACTGATGGAAGCAATTATAATATAATTTAATTGGGTCGGGTGGAAAATGTAATGTCTGTAGAAAGCCCAATATTGGATTTGAATCGAGGTTACTCTGAAGCATGGAGGTGAGTTTGTGATGGTGTGCGAGCTTGTTTTAATCACAGGTGTCGGGAATATTCATTTTATCGAAGCCAACGTAGCCGCTGGATTTTTATTCGATGCGCTATGTCTATGTCGTCGTAAAGCTCATACAGCTAGCTCATCGTTCCATCGTCTGCGATATTCGCCGTTGCCAACGTAAAGGTTCAAAAATCTTACGCAGAAACTTTCTCTCAAACACTCCAAGCATCGCTTCATCGGATGTTGTCATCGTCCAAGCTTCTACGCCATACGTTAGGACAGACATGATGAGAGTATTAGAGTATTAGTTTTGTTCGTCGAGAGAGGACTTCACTGCTCAGTTGCCTACTTAGTCCAAAGAAGCACTTCTTGGCAAGACAGATTCTGCATTGGATTAAAAAGCTGACACTGTTATCGGTGTTAATGCTGGTTCCTAAAGAGACGAAGTCTTTTACAACCTCGAAATTATAACTGTCCCACGCTTTTAACTCTAATTTGAATTATTCTATTTGTATCTTAATTTTTGTTATAATTCTGTTCTGAGGTAGTTGACTATGACTGATCGTTCGATTTGCTATTACTTCATTATAGGTCCCTTTGTCATTAAAATTTATTTTCTACTTTTTAGTTCGATTAGCAATAAAAGCGTGTTTTTTAGTTTTTTTTTAAACTATTTTTTATTATGAATGAAAATTATTGTTATCATTGCAGTCAGTGAATAAATGATTCGATATATTCGTGTTATATTTAATTCCTTTCTTATCGACTGTGAGTCTAAAGCTATGCAGCTAATCGGCCGTGATAAAGAAGTAATCGGGATGAAGAACTTATTTCGTGGAGGGAGCCTAACTAAAGATTTTTCATTTTACAACCAAATTCACCTTACTTTTTGCCCACAGTAAAAAAAAAGAAAATATTAATCCTGGCAATCCCAATAAGGATATTGGAAAACTTTTATCAAATTATTGCATTGTCATCGGTCCTTGATAGGTGTGCAAAATTTCAAGTCGATCAGATTTTTAGAAGCCAGTGAAAATTAAGCTCAAAGATTCCGTTACAGTACATACATACATACAACCCGAGCTAATAAAAGTGTGTTAAAAATGCGAGCTGTTGCGACAAATTAGTGATGTGAAGAACAAACCCCGTGCACGTCGCTCAAGAACAGCCGAAAATATTGCTGTTGTAGCCGAAAATGTTGAAGAAAACCAAGGTTTGTCCATTCCTCGACGTTCTTTGGAATTAGGCATTCCACAAACGTCATTACACCGAATTTTGCATAAAGATTTGGGGCTTAATGCTTATAAAGTCCAGTTAACACAAGAACTCAAGCCGGCGGATCATCAACAACATCGGGTCTTTGCTGATTGGGTCGTTGAAATGAATGAAAATGATTTGGAATTCCATCGAAAAATCGTCTTGTGTGAAAATTCGAAAATTCGCCTTTAGTAGGGCTAAATATTTTTATAGTATTTATATTAAAGTATTTCCTTTTACAATGGGTTGACGTGCCGAGTGACTTAAGTGCGTCCGCAGCCATGGGAGCCTCTTTGTATTAATTTGTATTGATTTATGAAATAATTATAAATGATATAATAAATAAAATAACTAATCACAAATAATTGCTGTCAGAGATCTGCTTCATTCTTGAATCACCCTACATTTTGTCATAGTGCATTCACAATAATGCGATTAGTTTTACTTTGCAACACTGAGTATCAGAACTTATGCTGAAAACAGTGAACGACGTAAACGCAGTCCCCTGTCAGCTGTTACGATCAAACTAATGAGAACCCTATGTAAATGAAAAATTCCTTGCTTTCGTATCGTATGTAGTATCGTAGATTTTATTTCACGATATTTGAAAAATAATGTAAAGCCCTGTCAGCTGATGGCTGCAAGTACATTTCGAAATCATTTACAAAATAAACTTAGAAAAATAATAATTTTTATTAAAACACCTTAAAAACACTGTTGAATAATGTTAATTATAGATGAATGAAATATTGGCATTGTTGGTTTTTGGCTTTGGTTTATTAAACAATGAAAAATTGTAACTGATAACGATGTGTGAAAAAGTGTGTAAGCAAAAATGTCATTGTGTAGATACAACCAAAAACATACACACACAAACCGATGTATTGTGTAAATATGTAATTAAAAGAACGCAGTTGTTCTCACGGGATGAGTTTTTGTGGTCGTTAGGGGCTGCGGTAAGGGACTGCGTACGGCGTTCACTGTTTTCAGCATTATTTTGTAGTCTTATTACACATGAAATTCGCTGTCCACGAAAGCAGAGCATGTTCTTGGCAGCGAACGATTGTAAAAGAATGTAGGTGTAATAGCCTCGGGTAACGCTCCAGCATGCTTGTCCAGCAGGCTTATATGTGTGCGTGTCGGGTGCTTGACGCTAATATCTAAAATTTTTGATTTTCATCAATCAAAAGCCGACAACAAGTATGTGTGACACGAAGCAAGTACGAGTGTCACCCGACACGCACACATATAAGCCTGCTGGACAAGCATGCTGGAGCGTCGCCAGAGGCTATAATGCAAGAATGATAGAAATAAATTGTTATTGGCAACCATTGTTTTCTAGTGCTGCCAGTTCTAAATTTTCGAGCGAGGTAAAGATGCAACAAAAGTGATGCTCATTTAGTACACACTTTTAGGTTATTATTAATTATGGCCTCTATTCCATGCAAATAATATATTTATAATAAAATCGAATAATCGTCAAAAGACTCGTAGTTTATATAACCATAAGAACAAATTCTAAACTTATAGTTTGTTTATAGTTTATTCATTTATAGTTCATAGTAGAAAAGAAAAAATTACACATATTTTTAACCAAAGACAAAAATATAAATATGCGGAATAAATATTTATCTAAAAAATAATTGTGACGACCTACAAAATTTTGCTTAGCCGATAAAATGTCCATACACTAAAATTATCAATAAACAAATTTTTTTAAAATCAAAAATACACACGAATTGAAGTATACGCAAAGCTTTAAGGTCTCAGAAAATTAAAAGTGCTTAAAGTCTCATAAAATTATGCAATGGCATATTAATAAGACCACCGTAGCCGAAAAAGCTGGTGCATGACTACCTATATACTGATATATCTTTTTTACTAGCGATAAACTTTGCAGTCAGGAGTTTTTTGTTTTTAGTAAGTTCTCTGAAGACTGAGTCGATTATGTGACGGTGCGTAACTCGAATGAAAAACCTATGTATATTGAGATGACTTGGCAGCGTTATGCTCCGCAAAAAGTGCATAATGTTGGCAACGTTGCGGCAGTTCAACTGTCAATTGTTTAATGACGTGTATTGTAAGTTGGAAAAATTGCAAGAAAATCTGTAAAGTTCTGAACTTAAATCCTTGGCTCACGGCTTTAACACAGCCATTGATAAGGTGAATTCTGGAGATATCTTCACAATAATAAGAATTCCACAGAAATATTAAGTTCTCTGCGTGTAAAAAGCAGACGCATTGATATAATTAAAGCAAACGTCATAGCGAAGAAGAAAAGCCAAGGAGTCGGTGTACGGGTTGTGCTCCTCTTCTAGCGGTGGGTTGTGTGAAAGAATACGAAAAGTGTCAGGCGAGACAAATGAAAATGAGGAAATAGAAGAGTTGGTGTAAATTGCTTATCGAAGGGCCGAAGGGGAACAATTTGCGGATACGCGCTGGCAAAGTGCATACGCGACGACTGGCCGACGTTGGAATAGTGGTGCACTTTTACTTGAGTTTTATGTTTATCTTTCTATTTTATTTTGTCTGCCGAATATTTTGACTTTAAAAAATCAACTAAAAGGTTTGAGTGCCTGTTGAAAAAGAGTTAGGTTAACCAAGTGACGGCAACATTGAATTTCACACCAATTAGACGACATTAGCACAGATAGTGGCTGCGAACGCAAACCACCAACAACAACAATGATGAATGAGGACGCAGGCACGTCGTCTGGGGGTGGTGTGAAGATGTTCTTCGTACGCCTATCACAAGTGAGACACAAAAATTTAACTTAAAATATATGACTTGTAAACAAAGCTATTGATAGATGTACCAATCGACGCTGGATCGTTGGACACCACACACCAGAATGCGTTGGGCGGGTGCGATTGTGCTGATATTGCTCTTCCTGCTACGCATCTTTATCTACCAAGGCTGGTATATAGTATGCTATGCGCTGGGAATATACCATCTAAATCTATTTATTGCATTTTTAACACCAAAAATTGACCCAGAATTCGATCCTTATGAAAATGATGGTAAGTGAATATCGTTGCTGTCAAATAAATTTATTTCTCGTGTATATTAAAAAATGCTTTGTATATAAAGCTAAATCATACAAATTCGTCCATATTAGCAACAGTGCAGAATTAGAAAAATGCTAACAAGTTGTAAAAGGGGTTGGTCAACTTAAAACTACTACTTTAATAAGTTGATGGATTATTGATTTTTTAGTGTTGCCTTGACGTATCTTTACCATGTGTTGCCTTGTGTAACAGTTTTCACTTCTAAAAGGCGTCGTGCAGTAAAATTGACTAAAAATTCTTAAGTTTCTTAAATTTCTGGTAGGAGTTTTATTGTTTCACTGTCGCGGTAGCCGAATGGGTTGGTGCGTGACTACCATTCGGAATTGCGAGAGAATGTAGATTCGAATCTCCGTGAAGCACCAAAATGGAGATACAAGTTTTTTCTAATAGCGGTCGCGCCTCGGCAGGCAATGGCAAACCTCCGAGTGTATTTTTGCCATGAAAAAGCTCCTTATAAAAATATCTGCCGTTCGGAGTCTGCTTGCTGTAGGCTCACCTCCTTTTGTGGAACAACATCACGACGCACACCACAAATAGGTGGAGGAGCTCGTTCAAAACTCCTAAAAAGAGTGTAATATCCGATTATGCGTGTATGTATGTGCATGTTTCCCTCAAATTTAAGAACTTACAGTTTTAATATGACGCCGAAAGGCATTTTCATGGACAAAATAGTCCCGGCAGTTAGAAATATAGAAGATCGCTGTTAGAAAAAACTGTTCATGTTAATGTCTGTAGTAGTTATATGGAACCAGTATTAGACCTACATGCTCGTCACATGGGCCTTGTTTCGTAAGGCTTTCTATGAAAGCAATTATTATATTATAATTAGAATTATAATCCAAGGGTTGCAAAGCTAAGTTATACATACCTACATATTTATGGTTATATTTTTGATTTGGCGCATACTTCTTTCGTTAGATTCTTTGTTGATCATCGTCTTGATGTTTGACCGATGGAGGAAACTTCACAGATATTTTCTCAGAAATGTTTCATGGGTAAAACATGCACTTTGTATTGCCTGTCGCATTATGGTTATTGTTGCTCTTGTTGTAGCAGCATAAACATTCCCATACTTACATACGGGGAATGCTGCTGGAGTGACAGTCCTTGGCCGGATATAAATCTGGGTCGTTTCGGTAACGTAGAACCGACTGGTGATTTACATTGCACTGCTAGCATGGAAAGAAAAATTTTAAGAAAGATCTTTGGCCGAATAAGAATGGGTAGTGGTACCTACTGAATTCGATTGAACTCTGAACTGAACGATCTACGTTCTAAAGCGCAGAGCATAAGATGGCTAGGTTATGTGATTCGTATGTCTGCTGACTGTACCGTGAAGAAATCCTTGACAAGAAAGCTAATGGGCGTGAAGGCCAAAGACAGACCGAGGAACCGTTGGATAGACTGAGTGGAACACGATCTTAAGAAGTTGGGAATACGTAACTACGAAGCATCAGCTCAAGATAGACCGCTTTGTAGGAGCATACTGAAGGAAGCTTTGACGCACCCCGCGTGGTAACGCTGTGAAAGAAGACAGGGGTTAGCACTGCTGCTACAACAACAACAAAAACAACAGTATATATAGACAGACGTTGAACGGCATACATTGGGAGACTCTTACCACCTTTAGCCTTTAACTTTAGCCCAATTACGATCTGGATGTTGTAGTAAAGTAGTTAAACTCCCACTTATCCACTAATAACCCCGACATGCTCAATATATGTCTGGCGTGTGAAGGCACACCGCACGATACTAGCCGCCTATTTACATGCCCTCTCCAACTCACTCACCTAACACACGTTAGATGAGTTAGACGATGACGATTGCTGACTATACCACATTGGCAGGGGCTAGTGCACTGCTACAACAAAAACAACTTCAGCAAATAAGAAACTTTGCCGAAGGAACCATACCTCTAAAACGAATTCTGATGCCCCCCAATTTGGGTCGAACTTTTAGTGTCTCTTGTGGGGAGGCGAAAAAATCGCCCATTGCTCTGTGAATATCATATTCTAGGGATCAAAATAAGAAACTTTGCCGAAGGAACCATACCTCTAACACGAATTCTGATGTCCCCAAAGATGATTTTCACAGAGCAATGAGCGATTTTTAAATCGACCCGCCCTAGTGAATACCATTCGGAAGTGCGCAGGTTTGAGACGAAGTGCTAGAGACATTTTTTTCTAATAGCGGTCGCCCCCTTGGTGGGCAATAGTAAACCTCCGAGTGTATTTCTGTCTAATAAAAAACCATCTGCCATTCGGAGTAGGCTTAAAACAGTAGTTCCCTCCATTTGCGGAACAACATCAAGATGCACACCACAATTAGGAGGAAGAGCTCAAATAGAGGTTGTATTTAATTTTTTTTGAATATATCACGTAAGGAAAAAAAATACTAATGTTCACAAAAAAAAAATTAGTTTGCCAAATCCTTCGGCCTATTCACATTTGCTATTAGATATAAAACATGCGTACATATTTACTTTGATGCTCTATTTTTTGCAGAGGATGGTCCCAATTTGCCAACACGCAGTAACGAAGAGTTCCGGCCGTTCATTCGACGCTTACCAGAATTCAAGTTCTGGCTATCGATCACGAAAAGTACAATCATCGGTCTGATATGTACCTTCTTTGACTTCTTCAATGTGCCCGTTTTCTGGCCCATACTTGTGATGTACTTCATTACACTATTCTGCATAACGATGAAGCGGCAAATTAAAGTAAGCCGCCGTTCATTCGGCGATTGTTGAAAAACAAGTGCTCATATTTATGCTAATTTTTTTCTTTTTGATTTGCAGCATATGATTAAGTACAAGTATCTGCCATTCACCCGCAATAAGCCGCGCTATCAGCGTGTTGGTGAGTCACCCCCAACGACAAAGTGACAATTAGCCGCACAGACACTGCAAAAATCAAACGACAACCAATCGACAACGGGTATTACGTCGATACATGAGCAAAGAACAACAACTACAACAGCAACAGTAGCAGCAGCAGAAGCGACAACAACGATTGCCTCAGCGGCAACATCACCATCATTGCTAACGGCTGCGCCTTTGGCAGCTGCGTCTACTATAACAACAACAAACATAGCAAAACCACCGCAAATTATAACTATTGAGTAAATTCAACTAAAGTAACACTACAAAAACTTTAATTACAGATGAAAAATTTGAAACAGCTAATTCACATTTCATTAAACACAAATTAGTTCGCAGTAGTTCCTTATTTTTTTTTGGAACGTAAATTCAACAACACAAAACAAAAATAAACAACATCCGCAACAAACAACATACGCCGATACAACACTACACACATTTATACTACACACACAGTTTATTCAATACGAATTGAACATTTTGGATTTCTTCAAATATTTACTAATTTGCGCGCGTCAAGTTTTATGTACAATTTTCAACATTTCATTTGCTTGGCACATTTGTTGTTAGCGTTTGCTTAAGTTTATATAAAAACATATACTTGTTGTTCTTAGCGATGTCAACCATTTAAAATTCAACTAAATTGTATTCCACCGATGAACCCTATGGGTTTTCGCAAGATCAGTATTTTGTTGGGTTGTAAATCGTTGATGTTCATTGTCGTGCAGTGTCCTGTGCAAAATATTTATATGGTATTGTCCTACTTTGTCTTATAACTAAGAATATTTTTGATTGTATATTTACTACTTCAACTTTTTATTTTTATGCAATTTTAATTTTTATTATCGTTTTTAGTTTAATTTGAGCGAGTCATTGGTCGAGACACAGCTTCATTCATACAAAACACTTTGTAACTGTATCGATTGTATTTAAATAACGATCAATAAATCATTTTACAAATCGCTAAATGGAGTGACGACCTAGTAACAAGTCCGACTTTGGAACGCTGTTAAACACTGTATAATTTTGGGCCCCTTTAGTTTCATTTTGGCTTAGTTCTCTACACAGTTTGGTTATGTTTTTTCCTTTATGTATTCTAATTAATCTTTAAATGTATACATATATTATAGTTATTATTAATGATACATATGCTACGTAGATATGTGCAAACTTATTTCGAACGTAAACGTATTCTAACGTAGTGCTCATACTTGTGTATGTAAATACTTCTAGAAAGCTAAGTATGCACGTGGAAGCTAATTACATAGATTACCATAAATATTCGAACTCTGTGTGAATACCAAACACCGTGAAAGAATACCTAAATTTGTATTTTTCTTAACATGAATTTCAGGTGGAAAAGAACTCAAATATTCGAAAAATGCGAGTAAGATTTTCGCTTAGCAGACTCACGTTAAAAAAAATATTAATTTGGTGCCTTAGAAGTAAAGGCATTTGCATGGAGTCCGCGCCAGGTTGCTTGTCTTTGCAATGGTACGAACGATTAGATTGATTTTAAAATATTTCTTCGGAACTCACAGTTGCGCGTGCAGTTTTTTCGTATATTAAAACTGGTTTAACCTGAATGTATAGTAAAGAATAAAGATCTATGTGTTTATATAAATTATGTAAATTACCTTCACATTTTATTTGCAACTAAGATCTTGGTTTGTAATTGACAACTTTTTCTCTAAACTCTCTTAAGTTCCAACTATGTATTTTCTAAGGACGTTTCTAAGAAAGTTATGCGCTGAAGACAGCGATTTGCTGGTTGTAAAATACCTAAAATGATTTGTAAAGTAATACCTACATACACACACAAGTGCATCGTGAGTTGCGAAGTATGGCGAAACAAAGTACGATTGTAATAAATAATACCAAATCATTTAAATAAAATACTAATAAAAACAAAATAACTAAAGACGAATGAGATGTTTTTTAAAAACCTAATTTTGTCTTGTATTCTTGTTTTTGCAACGTAACAGCATTCACATTCTCAAACATTATTTATCGAATGCTGCTGGAGACTTTAATTTTAGCGGCACGGCGTGTGCAATGGCAATGTTAGGTGTTCATGTAGATTTTCGCCAGTTTTACTCTTTGATCTCCAATAACACCATACCGAAACGACTGCTTTCTTAAAAGCATGGCAACAATCTCCGCACTGATTAGAGGCAAACATTTTTATGGAATAAAATGGTTATTAAAGCAACCGCTTTTGAGCTAGTAATCCAGGTTTTCTGAAGTGAAGACTGTACTTTGCTCGAAAATAAATATGCATTAAAATATTATTCAATCTAATAGTATTTCTGCAGGCAAGATATACGAGTATTACGCGCAGTGCGGCAATAAGGCTGAGCACTTTAAGTAAGTGTTCAAACACAGACTATGGCCACAGTAAAATCCTGGATGGCACGTTGGAGCTCCCCGGACAGTTGAACTATACAGTTCCGCCTATACTTGGCATTACAACGTTCACGACCCTCCTACCCTCGAGGGAAGAGTGGGGAAGGAACTGGGTAAGACAAGGCTAGTCCATCCATGTATACATATATGGCTCAAAGCTCGTGGGCAAGGTGGGCGAAGGTGTATATTCCGAAAATCTGGGGATCTCCTTCAGTTACACGCGAGGGGCCCACTTGGACAAAGAATCACAATTCGTCATTGTGATACCATACAGGGGAAAACTGAGGGAAAAGAACCAAACAGAGAGAAAAAAGGAAGGAGAAGAAAGAGAACCAGGCAGGTGGACCAACAAAAGAAGGGGCTTTGGATTAGAGGATGACGACCAACAGTGGCTATTTACGTTCGTAATAACAGCTTCAAGCCACTGACGGATTCCACTAAATCTTTGGACGATAAGAATAGGGCAGCTGAGAAGGAGGTGCTGAGATGATTCCAACTCATTCTCCAGACAGCTCCTGTAGAAAGGACTTGAAGCAATCCCATGTCTAACCATATGGACACCAATCGAGCAAATATCCGGTAAGGATACCCAATAAATTCGAAAGCTGCGGATTTGTTAGCCTTAGAAGTTCTCTCGAACGCCTCCGATCTACTTGTGGCCAGAAAAATCTCGCGACTTTGCACATTTGCGCACTAGCCCAGCGCTCGCTGAGTTGACGCGAGACCCATCTTTACGGTAGGAGACCACAGGTTCTCAAAGGAACCCCAATCCTCCCATCTTGCGATGAAACCGTCTCCAGGGTTCTCTGTTTAGTCAGCTCATCAGCCCAACAGTCTCCTTCAATGCCGCTGTGACCGGGAACCCAAATGAGCTTAATATCAAAGTCTTTGGATGCAATCGAGAGTAAAGTCAGGTTAATTTCGAACGCACAAACAACGAGACCAAGGCCCTAATTTCCGCTTGGCTGTCGGAGTAAATATTTACATCGTAAATAATACAGAAGTAGGCTACCAATCCACTGCTTCCTTAATTGCGGCTACCTCTGCTTGGAAAACACTACAGCGGTCCGGAAGCCTAAATCTGAGCTTGATGAGAGGCTCTTTACAGAATATATACTCCTCCACCAACTTTTCAGTCCAACTTCGAGTCATCCGTAAACATGTTTGCTATGTCCTGCCTCCAAATGTTGCACCCTACCCACTCTTCGCTTAAAGGAATATGAATGGAAAAAGTTCCGCTCGGACCTACGAGCACCATGGAGATGAACTGAAATACCGGAATACCTCAATCTGATTGTAACGCGTGCAGCAGCAGTTTTTCTTGTAACGTCCAAGGGTGCCACATTCAGCGAAACGCCCCACTGGTTCCAATAAAAGCAGATCTTTGGACCCTCTCCAGCTTCTTAATTGATATCCATCCTTTCCAACGAGTTCCACTAGACAAGGACTCCGTAAAACAAAATTGGCTTTATAATTGTCTAGGATGGCATGAGATTTTCTAATGCAATTTATGTATGTATATAGATAACTATTGAAAAAACGTTCGGTTTCGGACCAATTGGGGTTGGGAACTAGATTTTCAACATAATTTGTTTATTTGTTTTAGTTTTAGTCACTAAAATATTCTCGATGTAATAGTCCTTCCCACTGATGAATGGCGAATTTTAATAGTAAGAATGAAACAGCCGAGCGCAATAAAAACAGATTTTATTTTTCCTTTTTAATTCACTGGCACGTCGATGTTCATATTATCCCATAGGTGTGGCTGACGTTAGTAGGTATAAATAAAATATCACAAAAATGATTTTTCCAACATAAGCAAAATGCTTTATTCGTACAATAGAGAAAACATTCACACCTTATAATGGGTGTATAAAAGCTGAACAAATATTTGATGTTTATGTAATCTTAAAAATTTGATATTCCTCGTGAATTATTCGCTCGCATTAAGTTAATCGTTCACTACTAATGCTACTGCTTGACGGAACGCGTTGAAGCGAGGCAAAGAGGTTTATTTAGGTTGGGGCTCCTAATATTTGATGTCTCACCTTACGTTTTTCTCTCCAATTATGCCTTTCTTACGGAAAACGTTAAAATGTATGGAAATTAATTAACATTTATAAATTAATTGCTGTTGTTGTAATAGTGAAATTTTGAGGCAAAAACATAGAATTTATTTTACAGATAATATTTTGATTGGCTTACAAATAATGTTGGTAATATTTTATTGCGATTTAGTTAAAGTTAAGATCAATATCATTTTAGACTTTGTGAAATATTAGGTAAGAATCTAAAATTTGTTACCATCCGCAAGTCACTAAAGGCACTCGAACCGATGAAGTGAATTTGTGTTTAAAATGCTCAGTGCTTCGGGTGTTTTTTAAGAATTCGAGAACTTAAAATGATAATAAAATGTATTTTTTTTTTATTATAATCTGGTAGTAATAGTAGCCCCGCCAGTGTTGGGTATATCACCTGTCATCTTCGTCTAGCTCATCTAGGGGTAGGCCCAGGAAACATGCTGTTTCGACGAGATGGGTCCAGAGGGAGAGGGGTGTTAGATGAGTCGGTTTTAGGGGGCATGTGAAAAGGTGGTTAGTGTCGTGCGGGGTGCCTTCACGTGCCGGACATATGTTTGGTATGTCGGGGTCGATTCTGGATAGGTAGGAGTTTAACCTGCTCCAATATCCAGAACGTAATTGTGCCACTGTTACACGTGTCTCACGAGGAAGCTGGAGCTCTTCATCTGCTGTAGGTGGTGGTTGGACTCCGATTACGGCATTCACAGGACAGAAGCTTAAGAAGGTGGTGACGGTCTCCCGGTGAATGTCGTTTATTGACTGTCTAAATACCGTCAGGTCCAGTAGATTGCGGTCAGTTTTGTCCTGGATTTCGTCAGCGTAGTCTAAGAGATGTCTCCTGACGTGCCTGGGAGGCGGCTCAGGCTCAAGCAGGTGTCTGCAGGGGTGAAACCTACGGTAACATCACAGCAGGAACTGCTTGCTGAGCAGTTTGTTATGCTCCATTACTGGAAACATTTGTGTCTCGTTGTGTAGATTGAATCGGGGACATCAGGAGGCAGCCCGTCGCTGTCCGAATGGCAGTGTTTTGGCATGTCTGGAGCTTTATCCACTGGTGTCACTAGTTCCAGGCGACTAGACAGGCGCTGCATAGTTTAGAAGCGGGCGACCAATTGCCTTAAATGTCGATAGCAACAGTTCTTTGCCTTTGCTCCAAGTGCTGCCGGCAAGCGATTTGAGGACCTTGTTGCGGTTTTGGACTTTAGTGGCAATTGCGGTTATGTGCGCTGAGAAAGAGAGCAAACTGTCGAATGTTACACCCAAAATTTTGGGATTGTTTACAATCGGAATTGGTGCGTCGTCGACATTTACCTTAAGGGACAGTTTGACCTCCTTTGTCCAGGTGGTAAAGAGGGTCGCCGTGTGGGAAAGTTGGAGATTTCTCGCAGGAGATCCCTGTCTAGTGAACAGTAAATAATTTCATGTTATTTATTGGTTGAATATCATACATTCGATCAGTCCAACTTTTGTCTACTTTTGCCAAAAATCTGGCCCTATGGCGTAAATAGTGGCTTGAAAATTGCAATCGATGTTTGGCTGATTAATTATTAGAAACGAAAATTCAGTCAGCATGGATCGATAGCGCTCGCTACTCACAGTAACGGCAGCTCCTTCTTCATTTCGAAAGAAATAAGGACCGATGATGCTACCAGCGTGTAAACCGCACGTAAAATGGACAAAGTGTTCTATGAACTTCGCGAACAGATTTATTTATTTTTTTCGAAGTAAATTTCCACAATTTGGATGCGTTATTCTGGCATTAAACGATTCATGATGACTGGCCAAACCTTATTGAATAGAAATGTCAACACAGCTTGCCATTCTCAGGTAGTCTGCCTAAAGTTATCGATATCGATAGTTCTCATGCAGCTATAAAAACACCCATTATATTAAAAAACTGAACATAAGACGAAATATGAGAGTAGAAACGATAAATTAGAAGAGCTCTGTAAAATTGTCATAGAAATTAGAGAGAAATTATATTTTTTCCAGCGATTAGTAGGCATCGTGGATTTATAAAAATACCCATAATCCCGATGCTAAACGTAGTTGATAACAAGAAATTATCAATTGCAATTTTTTAAAGTCATCAGAAAATATTAAAAAACAATCACACCTCACACTTTTCTATAAAAAACGATGTGCCATATGAAGAGCGAGGTAACGTCATAAGAGGTACAGGCAACAATGCGAAACCTGAACTCGTGAAAATTTGAAAAATAGTCGAACTCTGCGAAAAAGTGTCCCATCGAAACTATATATAGTAGGTAGGTGAAATGGTTGGTACCAGTTTGGCACTCCAAGTAGCACTAAAGCGCCGTTTTGATACCATTTTGAGACCTCTAACGTAAACCAGCAGCTGTTGATGTAATGGAGAAGGCTGATAGGATTTAGCTTGGAGCACTGCCCCAGGCTGTCGAAGAAAGGAGCCCCCAGTGATCTTAATCGGTTAGCTACCAATGGTAAACCTAGCTTTTTCGCGTGTATACCGATCGTTTAGTGACCGCTACACACAGTTACGAGTTTGGAAAATGAATGGCATGGAGTCCCCAGAACTTTCTGAGTCCTCGGCCTATTGTACTGGGAACAAAGGGTTTTCGAAATAGCACGCGAAAAGTTGGAGCTCCATCTGTTCTGCGCTTTTCTGAGAAACAAGTTGTATGATTCCCCTTTAAATAAATTTCCCTCTATGTTCCTATATCCTGGAACCCAGATCAGAGAGATGTTACCTGCACACCCAACAGATTTAATCTTCTTACAGGAGTTGACCAGTTTGGATCTGCACTATGGCGTCGTCAGTGCCTTGATCGCAGGTTGACTATGGGGAAAATGTTAACATCTCCCTCGCTTCCGTGTTCCCTAAACACTATGCATGGCTGCAGGATCCCAAATACTTCCAACTGAAAAACACTAGCAGTATTCGGCAGATTAAAAGAAATAGATAAATTGGCTAATTTAGGGAAAACTCCTGCCCTGACGCCCGATTCCATCTTGGAACCATTAAAGAAGACAGAGGTATCGTGCCCCCAACAGTCGGTTCTAATTTACCGCAAGGACCCGGATTTACTATATATCCGGCCAAAGACTGTTACTCCAGCAGCATTTCCCGCACATGTATTGGGAATGTTTTTCTGCTACAACAACAACAGAGGTATTAACATCGGTACAGATTTCCTCCATTCAAACTAAGAGAAAAGCAAAATGCTCATGCGGGCCTGCTGACCGGAAAGTAAGATTTTTACTCCGAGCAGATTTGAGCCTAACGGGTATGGGAATAGGGCTCTTAATTTGCATTATTGTTAAGATTTCAAAGGAATATTTAACAATTTATTTCCAACATTGGTTATCTAATCACTTTAGTAGATTGTATATTTTAAATTTTTACTCATAAGAAGCCCAGAAGCGAGACGGGTATTATATAAATAAAATCAAGTAAAAAAAAAGATCCGCGAGTCTAAAGACAGAATTGTCGTTAATGTGTACGAAATAATCATTTTCTTTAGAGTTAAATCTTTATTGATAAATATGAATTTGTTTTCATTCCTTACAGTGCTATGATGTTACATGGTCATTGAAGATCTTTTAATACTAATTCTTTGGATCGAGATTCTTAAAACTATGCACTCATAAGAGCACGCAATACATATCATCACCTAAAATTAGTAAAACTTAAAAAGTATATTAAGTAGCGCTGATATATTTTATGACTATTTCCCTTCTTGCAAAGAGCTTATTTTTTCTTAGAAGATACGACTACGCGTTTGTAGTTGAAACGACTGAAAACTTCAGGCAAACTCATGCAAGTATACAATGGAGTGATTAATACGAGTAAAATACAAATTTAGACGTTCTTCGAAACAAACGTTAGTGTAAATACATATTTCAAACTAATAAATTAGGTAAATACAAGTATCGATATATACATACAAACGTTATACATTTTTACACTTATCCGGAGGAAAAGTAAAGGGGAAAAAATAAATTAATATAGTGAAGGATTTCATGTTAAATAAATACTAAAATGTATAATAAAAAATTAAATAAATTAGCCTGAGTTAAGATACGAAATTTGTCAGCATCATCACCAGTGTAGAAATTGAAATGATTGGGCGCCATAACACCACTGTAGGGCCGGTATTGAGTGGTGCGCTGTCTATCAACAGGTGGTAGGGGCAGATGCTGGGCTCCTTGACGAACGCTGTGAAATTTGGATAGCGTATAATCTCGGAAGGCTGCAAAATAATGAAGATTTATTTTAATTTATTTAATGTACACTAGATAATTTTTTATATTTAATTAGATAAGCGTAACTAAGCTTATTTTAACGGCGGGAATTTAAGTCAACTGAGAAAATTAAAAAAAATTTGACAAGCGAAAAACTTACTTATAAAGGGTGATTTTTTAAGAGCTATAGGAAAGTTTTTCAAAAAAACACACGTTAAATTCAGATAAATGCATGAAATTTTTATTTAAATCGATAGTACAGTCCATATAATTTAATGTTTGAAGATTATTTCATGCAAATGTTGACTGCGACTGCGCTTCAAATGGTCCATCCGCTTAGTTAAATTTTGGCATACTCTTTCCAATGTTTCGGCCGGTATCTCACATGGAAATGCTTTAATGTTGTTTTCCAATGCGTTAATTGAAGCAGGCTTGTCTGAATAGAAATGAGCTTTAACATAGCCCCACAAAAAATAATCTAAAGGCGTTATATCGCACGATCTGGGTGGCCAATTGACAGGTTCCGAACGTGAAATAAAATGTTCACCGAACTCGCCTCTCAACAAGTCCATTGTTACGCGTGCTGTGTGGCATGTGGCATCGTCTTGCTAAAACCACATGTCATGCAAGTTAAGCTCTTGCATTTTGGGCAAAAAAAAGTTGGATATCATTTCACGATAGCGCTCACCATTCACAGTTACGTTACGATTCGCAGCATCTTTGAAGAAGTACGGTACAATGATACCTCCAGCCCATAAACCGCACCAAACTGTGACCTTTTCTGGATACATTGGTAGCTCTTGCAATTTTTCTGGCTGATCTTCACTCCAAAATCGACAATTCTTTTTACCCATTGATCCAAAAATGAGCTTCGTCGCTGAACACAATGTTTCGACTTTTGGCGTTGAACCACCAGTATTAGCTACTTTGAAGCGCTGGTACAACGTGGCCGTCGAACCTTAAGAGATGGATTTCGAGAAGTCTGTCCAAAAACTGTGGTTGTTCCAGAAATAATCGATGCGGTATGTATCAATTGATAACTCAAGATCGTCATGTGGAAATCGCAAGATAGAGCATACATTCAATATTTTATGAACATTTGAACGTCAAGCAAATTTGTTCTCGTTGGATACCGCATTAATAATTGCCAAAAAAGCGATTCGTGTCGATTGGTGTAAATAAATGTTGAAGAAATTTAAACATAATAGTTTAAAGCACGTCTGTGACATCCTAACAAATGACGAATCTGGGATCTATGTAAACGAGCTGGAAATAAAACAGCAATCGACAGTGTGGGTGTTCCAAGACTAGCTTAAACCCACAAAAGTTGTTCGCAGAAGAAGCACCTCAAAGCAAATGGTCGCTTGTTTTCAGAAAAATGATCATGTCACTAGGAAAACTTAGAACAGTCAATTCTGACAAGTTTTCGAAGAATTAAGGAAGGTTTTCTTTTCCACCATCATCCTTCACCAAGACAATGAGAGATCTCAGGCATCGGCTCACACAAGATCTGATCTTTTGAGTGCTCAAAAAATCGAATCAATGGGTCATCTGCTTTACAGTCCTGATTTGGCATCTAATGTTTTTTTTCCGAACATAAAAAATAAAACGCGTAGTCAACGTTGCTTAACGCCTAAAAAAGCTGTTAAGGCCTTAAAACCGCTCGTTTTGGAGCTATCCTCTTCTGAATGGTAAAAGTGCCTTGAAGATTGGTTCAAGCGAATGTAGAAATGTATTGACTTACAAGGAGAATACAATAAAACTATTTTCACTACTATTTTACTGTGTTTTCATTATTGGGCGCAAAAATTAAAAGTTGTATATGGGAAATTCACTACATTTTTGAAAAAAGTCTTGAAAAGACTTTCAACTTCATCGAATTCATTTTTGTTACAATTTTTTCAAATATATACCTATATATAGAATTGGCGCGTACACCCTTTTTGGGTGTTTGGCCGAGCTTCTCCTCCTATTTGTGGAGTGCGTCTTGATGTTGTTCCACAAATGGAGGGACCTACAGTTTCAAGCCGACTCCTAACGGCAGATATTTTTATGAGGAGCTTTTTCATTGCAGAAATACACTCAAAGGTTTGCCATTGCCTGCCGAGGGCCGACCGCTATTAGAAAAATGTTTTTCTTAATTTTGGTCTTTCACCGAGATTCGAACCAACGTTCTCTCTGTGAATTCAGAATGGTAGTCACGCACCAGCCCTTTCGGCTACGGCGACCGACTTTTTCTTTCCTCAAATACTATCTCTTTATTTAACATGCCGTAGCTACGTATAAAGTAAAACTAAAATATTTTTATAACTTATAAAATAAAATAAATTCGCATGTAAGAAAATCCTAGAACAATATCCTAAAAATTTTATTAATTTTTGTAAACTTAAAAGAAATTGCCTTAATAGGGAAATGTACCCACAAATAAAACTACCTAAGAACGCAAAATCAATAGAACTGTAAATATAACACCTGTCTACACGATTTTCGGTTCATATTTAGGTTTAAGTTGACTTTTGCAGAAACCAGAGCAATTTTTCGAGTATGTAAGAAAAATGACTGAGTTTTGCAAAATTTTATTATGAATTATAATCAAAAAATTTTTTTCTGATCATGGAAGTTTTTTAATCACGATAAAAAGTGAATATTCTTCATGATTTTCTTATGTTTGTATGGAATTTGGTGTATTTCGATGCCTAGCATAAGAATTTATGCAGAAAACCCAGAAAGGACCTTTTTTGGTTGGAAAGTTGGACTATAAAAAGCAAGTAATAAAAAACATGAAATAATATGAAAAATAAAAAATAAAACAAAAATTGAAATAAAATGAATAAATAAGGGAAATAAAATAAAATAAACTCAAAATGATTTAAAAGTACAAAGTAAATGCATAAAATGAAATGAAGCAAAATGAAATTAACAAAATTGAAATAAACTGAAGTAAGATGAAGAAAAAGTAAAAATATTTAAATAAAAATCTCAAGAGTAATTACTCCTTCATTTAAAAAGAAAAAAAAATAACAAAAACAAAATAAAGAGATAAAGTAACAAAAAGAAAAATTTCAAAGAAAAATAAAACTAAATTTAAAAAAATATTTAGTATATAAAATTAAATGAAGTAAAATTTAAAAATAATAATAATATTAAAAAATAAAAAAAATTCAAATAAAATTAAAAAAAATAAGATAAAGAAAAGATATAAAGAAAAATAAAATACAATAAAATTAAATTAACATTCGATTTAAAAAAAATATTTGGTATATCTGGTAATTTTGGTATATATATGAAATAAAATAAATAAATTAAGATAAAGAAAATAGAAAAATAAAATAAAATTAAATTTAAAAATATTTAGTATATAAAATTAAATAAAGTAAAAAAAGTAGCAAATAATAACAAAATATAGGGTGCTTTTTTTAGAGGTTAGGTTTTCAAGATGAAATAAAACGTATATAATTTAATGTTATGGCCAAGAATTTAGCTTTATTATAAAGATAACGGTTTGCCATTATGTTTTAAAAATGATACCCATTCAACCAAAAGTGAGCTTCATCGCTGAACAAAATTTTCTTCGATGCGTCGCGCGAACCGAACCATTATTTTCGTAATAAATTTGCACGATTTGCAAACGTTGTTCAGGTGTAAGTCTATTCATTATGAAATGGCAAACCAAACTGAGCATAAATCAAGTGACAGCTGTCAAAAAGACCATCTACGAAAAAAGTAGTGCCAACTTGAAAACCTAACCTCTAAAAAAACACCCCATACAAAACATAAATAAATAAGGCGAGATAAAGAAAAGATATAATAACATAAAATTAAATTAATTAAAATAAAATTAGATTCAAAAAAATAGTTTGCATATAAAATTAAATAAAGTAAAAAAAAATTAGAAAACGATAATGAAATTACAAAAAAAATTAATAAATAAATAAATAAACAAAAAAAAAAAATAAAATAAGATAAAGAAAATTTACATAGAAAAATAAAATTAAATATTTAGTACAAATAAAAATAGTAAAAAAAATGTAGGAATAAAATAAATAAATAAAAGACAAAGAAAAGGAAAATATACATAGAAAAATTAAATTAAATTAAATTTAAAAAAATTAGTAAATTTAATTAAGTAATGCAAAAAAAAAAAATTAAAATTAAAATTAATATATTTAATATGCAATATAACCCTAACTTAATTAGCACACTGGCGACAAAAATTAAAATAAAATGAAGTAAGATAAAGAACAAGTACAATCAATCCACATTAAAGGATTTTGAAATCTGACTTTCTTTAATTTAGCCAATAAATAAACATCTCAGGCGTGTGCAATAATTTTGTTGGGTACCGAACGCCTGCACTCAGAACGATCAAAAACTCTAAACGTAATAACTCATTCATTTGAAGAGAAAAATTTAACTAACATCAAATAAAATAATAAAAAGTTAAATAAAAAAAAAATATGAAGTAAGATAAAAATTGCAAAATTTAGCTTAAAATAAGTTTTGTTAAGATTAATTTAATTTAATTTTAAAAGAAAAGGATTAAAATATGGCTAGAGCAATTTTTTTATGATGCTCTTCCCATAATTTATAACAAAATTTTCGCTACAGACATCGTAATAAATTTTAGGAGCTCTTGCATTCTGAGACTTACTATGGAAATGGAGTCGTTTGATACCCTGCAGAAAGTCATATGCTTGCCAGTGATCATGGTATGTTCGACACGTTTCGTAAAAAGCGGCTCAGACCAGGGCAGCTGCTTTAAATGCGAGAGAAAAGTCCGATCATGAAATTCGACGGGGTCCGAAATTATTAATTTATCTGAAATGAAAAAAAAAAAATATTTTTTGAAATATACCTAGATATGTGCATCCTATGAAAGAAGCTATTTTTGATAAATATTTTAGATATATTTTAAAGCGAAAGTTATAAAATTTTGTTAGCCAAAAAAGCAAACTTATATGGGTTCTTGTGAAATATTGGTAATTGTTTTTTTTTTGTACAACTTTTTTTGTTTAAAATTACACACTTAATAATTGTGTTTAAACTTACTTAGTAACGATTCCTCATAGAGCCGCTCTTCCTCAGTCATGTTGACGCGATTTTTTTTCGTTTTCGCATAAATCGTATTCGGTATGTAGTCCAAGACGTTACTAAAATGGAAAATAATAAACAAGTAAATAATCCACCTACATGCCTTTTAGGTCATAAGTTATTCTCCTTTCAAATACCCACCCATTGTAAAGGAATAAATTCTCCACATCTGTCATGTTTAGCGAGTAGAATTGATAAACGCCAAATGTCTCGAAGAACTCCCGCACAGGCGTCATACTGTAGCAGCCAGTCAACTCAATGCGTGGATAGTAAGTGATAAAGGACAGACACATCTCCTGTTTGGTTGAGTAGCCACCGAAGGTTGGATGTTTACGGTTCATTGTCTGTGTGCAAATAGTGGAGTTAAGTGATAATAAATTATACAATTTGTCTGCCAAACAAACGGCCATCCACTATTTGTTGCCTGCCTCTGTAGTGATAATCGAGTGCTTACCTCATAAGCGCAGTCTGTAATAATGTAATCGCCCGGCAGTACTACAACTTCCTGTTCCAGCTGACGCACCTGTTGGTAGTTGTAATCGTAGTTGTCGTCCTCGATGATGCGCTCCAGCTCCTTACCATCGCGCACATGCCGAAGTGTCATTTTGCGACCGGCGCGATGTGAGTGCAGTGTGCCGGATATGATTTTGAGGCCGTCTGCGGGAAACATCTGACAAATAGATAAAACATAATAAATTAATACCGCAAATAACGGCTTCAATAAAGACATGTGTTGTTGTTGTCCGCTTTTATGAAAGCGGCATACGCACCACATTCGAGCAGGATGGCCCACAAATGCCAACATTGCGATACAGTCTTTGGCCGGGCGGAATGAGTTGGGTGTCCGAAACGGATACACCGGAAATCATTATACCAGCATCGTTTGGTCGCAGATTATTGGTGTAATGGATACGAAAGCCAGAGTGATCGACCACTGTAAGTGTAGAGCAAAAGTGGAAAATGAGATTCGTATTTGTTGGTAGTTGGTTGCCAGTATTCGGTGGATGGAATTTACTTACTTTGTTGGGCGCGCGGATTGTCGTAATGTATTTCCAGCATATAGTATTTAGCGCCTTGTTTTCCACCCAAAGGTATGCCGACGTGCTGTGGCAGAAATTGTCCTGTAAATGTCCAAAAAGGCGTACAAATTGAAGAATTCTTTACATTGCAGCGGAAATTAATTTGCATACAGTGTAAACACTTCTAAGTATGTATGTATGTATGTTTGTATGTAGTTACGTATGCGTACCTGTCGAGCCAACAGACCATACTGCCACTGGTGTGATGCAGGAGTCCCAGTCATGTGGCGTCAATAAATTACTGTTGCATACCGCGCCGCTACTCTTCACCCACACCTCCCAAGAGAGGGGATCCGAGCCGGGATATGACTTTGTCGAACATTCGAAGAGTGTCATGTGGTGCACGAGCGGTTGGTTGGTGTTGCTGGAATCAGAATGAAATTGTAAGTGAAAAAATGGAAACAATAAATTCCAATTAACCATAAAGGAAGAGAAGTGGAAAGCGAACATTCTGTTGCAATTGCATGTTCGCACGTTGTATAGCCTGCCGTTAGGCGTTCAAGCTCTTTGAAATTCATTTTTTGTACACCAAGTCGTTTACCAATTCTTAGTTTGTTTATTCAACTCTTTGCTACAATTCTGCATGTGGGCAAGTGTGTAGACGCATTTAAATAAATATTGCATCAAATTTATGCTTTGGCGTGGTCTACAAAGGACGTAACTACAAGTAGTAAATGTGGTTTTATGTGCACAAGAAAGGAAAAAATTGTACAGCTGAAGAGTCTCTATGTAATATTTCTTTATTTAACAATTATTTGTTAAATAACAACTGTCTTCATTAAATGTAATGGAAGAATCACTTTATGTTTGTTAGATGAATTTTTCTGTTTCTGTTCATTTAATGCTTTACTCATAAAACATATACATACATACATATATTAACCGTTAAGCGCGGCTTTGCTTGCATATAAAATTAAATACTTAATGCATTTAACGCAAGATTTTCACTGATATACTCGTCGAAAGAATTAATGCTGTTGAAGAGGATATTCTAGGCGAGTATCAATGTAGATTTCGAGCAAATAGATCAATGACGGATCAGTATTTCGTAATGTGCCAAATCTTCGAAAAATTTTATGAATATGAGTCACGCTCATCATCCAACACCTATTTATAAACTTTAAAAAAGCTTTCGAGCATGGACAGAAATAAACTTCCTTTTGCTCTCCGTCGGCAAAGTGTCGCTGGTAAACTTGTCAGGAACGGTAATTAAAGTAATGAAACAAGGAAAAACTACGGATTCTTTTGATGTTAACTGTAGAAATTTGATTATTCTTTTGAACAAATTTTGTTTAAAACTCATATGTAACCTCTAATTAAATATGGCAAACTATTTAAAGTTTTTTAATAGATGGCAGCGAAAAAAATATTTCTACTTTTGCATTGATGTACGCAGAACTACTATATATTTTTTAAAAACAAAATATTTTCTTCTTTTATTAATCATTTGTGACTTAAGTGTTAGGTGGCAACGCTTTGCACAAATAATTTTAATTAAAAATTTGCTTATTTTTTAGCACATTTTGTTTAAACCCAATATCTAACCTCTAATTAAATGTGACTATTAATTTATTTCTTTTAAATAGATGGCAACGCCAAAAAATTTTCATTCTTCGCATTGATGAATGTATAACTACTATATAGCTTTTACAATTAAAATAATTTTGTAATCATTTTTTATTAAAATATTGTAAATTGAAAAAAGGCGGCAACACTAACTAAATATATTTTTTTAGGACAGCTTGTTAAAACACCTCCATTTGATATCTATATCTTACTATTCAAATGAAATGTTTAATTAAATTAAAAAAAAAGGTGGCAACACTAACTAAATTTTTTTATGAAATCTTGCTAAATCAAATTTAATTTGACACTTACAACTTAATAATCGACTGAAATGTGGGAAAATTACTATTTTTGCAATAAAATTAAGGTGACAACGCTATAAAAAAATTGTTTGGAATAGAGTTTTCACAAAAATAATTGCTGCAAATACAAATATGTGGCATCATCCAACTAAAATGAGTGCTACACACAAACCATCTACGACTCATCGACTTTCCAACGGTGTAAAAAATGTTAAAGCCCGGGCAGTAATGTTTGAGTGATGCTTTTTCGAAGAAATGTTTGACCTATTTATGTACATACATGTTTGTATGTATATAATCTAATACATATACAATAAGAATACAGATATAGGAGTTGCCGTTACGGTGAATGGCGAGCGCGATAGAGTCAAGCTGTCAGAATTTTTGTTTTCAAAAATTAATCAGCTAAACATCGACGAAATTTGGTTCCAACAACTTGGTTCCGCAACTTGCCATACAGCGCGCTTTACAATCAATTTATTGCAAAATCAATTTAACGATAACGCCCTTTCTACAATAGAAGTGGTCCTGTTCACTGGCCCTATCACGCGTGCGATTTAACGACTCTGAATAACTTTTTATGGGGCTATGTTACGTGAGTGGCTTATGCTGACAAACCAGTACTATTGAAGCATTGGAAGCTAATATTCAAGCCGCAAATTGATGCCATACGGCCAGATTTATTAGATAAAGTTGTCAAAAATTGGACTGATCGAATTGGCCATGTAACTCGTAGCCGCGGCGGACATATGCCAGAAATTATATTTAAAAAATAAGTGCCATGTGTCATATCTACCAGATTATAGTATAATTAAAAAAATTCATTCCAACAATATTTCATTTTGATTAATTAAAACCCCCGATACAATAAGAAAATCAAGATCATTCATCAAAGGCGACGAGTATAAAGAGCCAAGCTAAATTATTTTCCTTCCCAAAATTGTTATGCTCAGGAGCATCTTTGCTTAGTAGTAGGATGCGAAATAGAAATTTTTTTAAATTTATACTCCGTCAAAAACACATAACTTAACGCTTTTTTAGTCATACAAAATTATAAAAAATTTGCAGAATGAAAGCAGCGCATTTAAAAAAAGACAAATTATTTGTGTATTAAAATTTCTTACGATGGAGTATTTTGGACCTGGTCCTGAATTTTTCTGAAAATTAGTTTGTTTATGGGCTTGAATATAACACGAAGTGAACTGAACAAATTAAAAAAAAATTGAATAATTTTGGGATTTATTTAATGCTTAAAATTTTTGTATGGAGTTTTTAAAATTGAAATATTTTCAGTTCTTTTTAAAATTTTTATTTTATTTTTTCGTTTTTTAGGATAAAATATATTTAAACATTTTCTTTTAAACAAAACCTTTATGGTTTGTTAAAAATTTTCAAGAATTTTGTTTTTTAACTTTTAAATTTAAATATGTTCAGTTATTTTTTAAATTCTTTTCTGTTTTTAGGATAAATTATACTTCAACATTTTTTTTTATAAAACTCTTAAGTTTTTTCTAAAAACACCTACCCTAAATTTATTTCTTTAATTTTTCATTAATCGTTCAGATTATGGCAAGTTTCATGGTGGGATCCCGACAACTTTTTCAATTATATTCAAATACGTGCACCGACCCAGTGAATATATAATTAGAATATAGAAATTCTCAAATCTAAAAATAAATAAACTTTCAGGAAAATTAAAGACCATGCCCAAAATCTTGGATCACTTCATATGGAATCGCCCTAATAGAAGATTCGAAAGAAGTTATACTCTAATAGTTAAAAATCTGTTGAATGTTTTTTCTCTTCTGCTATTGTTATGGGTATTAAATACAAAATTGGAAATACCTAAATTGCATTATACACTATTGCAGTATTGCACTGTGCGTCAGAAACTGACTTTTTTGTTATCCAGGAAACATTTCACATGCACGAGAAACTACAAATTTTATATAGTAAAACTGTATACTCTGTTTTTATTTTCTCAAGAACTTTATTATCATTACTATTATTTAGAATAAATTTTAAGACTAAACAAAAACCAAGAGCACAAGTTGCTTTGGCTCATTTAAAGGGCTTTGAAGTTTCATTTCGTTAGGCGAAACGCACAGAGTTATGCATTGCGTATACTTTATTTCTTAGAAGGTGAGTTGAAATATCGTTTTAGGTTTTTCTAAAACAGCAAGAGAGAAGTTGAGGTGTGTTATATATGTATATATATATATGCCGCCGGGTGACAGTGGCTAAAAAAATCAGGCTCCCCCACATTTTTTTTTGTGCAATAGTTCTGGTTGGTTTCGCTTGGCATTGACATCATTTGTTTAATGATTCACTCAAGCAACGCTGATGCCGACGCAACTTAACTTATTACGCAAATCAGCTCATAACTAAACTTATGCTGCATAATACAACATTTAAATTTACCCAATTTGCTGCTTAAAGTGTTGGCAGCTAGAGCATACTAGCGTTACTCGCTTTGCTGTCAAAGTAAACGCAAAGCACAATCTGTGCTTGTATGCAGATGTCTTTAATTTTGTTTCAGTAAGTGAAAATGCTGGAACTGCTGGTACAAAGGTTTGACGACGGCGTCACGCTGGTCAGTGAAACTCGCTTTCATCGACATTGTTATTTATCGAATTATTTCATAACAATTTTTTTTAAATATTGCGATTTTGGCCGTCGTAGCCGAATGGGTTGGTGCGAGATTACCATTCGGAATTCACAGAGAGGTCGTTGGTTCGAATCTCGGTGAAAGCAAAATTAATAAAAACATTTTTCTAATAGCGGTCGCCTCTCGGCAGGCATTGGCAAACCTCCGAGTGTATTTCTGCCATGAAAAAGCTCCTCATAAAAATATCTGCCGTTCGGAGTCGGCTTGAAACTGTAGGTCCCTCCATTTGTGGAACAACATCAAGACGCACACCACAAATAGGAGGAAGAGCTTGGCCAAACACCTAACAGAAGTGTACGCGCCAATCATTTATTTTTTTTTTATTGCGATTTTGGTTGAAATTTTGCAAAATGTATATACAAATATCCAATTTATCCGTTTTATCGGAAATCAAATCAAATCAACTCAGGTACGGTCTTCCATCCTTCAGGTTTCTTGTTTATACGCACTTGCGATTAAGTGATTATTTATATAAAAAAGTCACCACAGACTTCCACTTAAATTGCCAACAAATATCTTTTGTGGCCTAGTATAAACCTTTAGCGAATTTCTGCTGTGGGAGTAGTCTGCGTACGCCATTTCGATTCACACCAAACCACATCAATTTGCTTGGCGGTCCTTGCCTGTAATTGACACTTGACAACTAGGTTGAGTGACTTGCTTGGTTTTCGTAAGAAATCTAAATAATATCCCCATAGCGAATTCAATAGGTTTCTTAATGAAACGCATATTAATAAATTTGATCTCGATACTTCCAAAATCGGTATAATTTGGTGGATAAGAGTGTTCAGAATATAAAAATATGTGGTAGAAAATGTCTACGTCGCTCTGGGGGACTGAACAACTTTAAGCCACTTTAAAACCAATTTCAAATTTCTATTTTATCCAGTGCACATATTGCTGTAGGCTACTACATTTTGTTACGTGGTTACATTTTGTAAATACTTCAAGTAACAAGAAGCCATTTCTTGGGCAGCTCTGGATGACCTTATATTCTATAATAAACGAGGAAAACACGAAATTCCGCGAAGCTATAACAATTTTTATGTCATTTGCAATACTGCCATACATATAAAAATGTACTTACACCATTTTCAAAGAAATTATATTTGCAACCGATTAACTACGAAAATTTGTAATGATAGAAGCAATGGAAATTTTAACGGAGTTTTTTGGAAAAAGTTTACAAATAAAAAGATCATAGTAAATTTTATTCATTTTTATCATTAACTATTTTTTGTGAAAATGGACTTACACCACTTTCAAAGAAAACGGCTCATATCACTATTTTGCGCTACTCAATTCCAGTTAAAAAATGAAATCAATTTCAGAAGTAAAGGTCTGATACTAGGAATGTCAATTCCGCGATTACGGGATTTGTAATTTTGTGCGAAGCGTACGAGTTGAAAAATCCCCTTTCACTAGCAACAAAAAACACAGACTATTTTTTGCGTAAATATGGATGTTTGAAGATCTTTGCTACGGTTTTGATATAAAAGGAATAACATACATACGTACTTACATATGAATGCCTCTGTTTTAAAAAATTACATTGACTTACATGATTTTTTATTTTAACATAAAGTCTACTAATTTCCTCTTATTCCACTTAAATTGTACGAGATTAAAAAATGTATGAACTTCTTTCAAGCACAAAATACATTTGTTAATTTTTTCAGTTTTTTTATTGATCTTTTTTCAATGTCCTTTAAGTAACTTTATCGGACATTTGCGCACTAAAGTAATTTTAAAAGCATTTAAATTTAATTACTTCCTTTTGTTTTGATGTAAAATAGTTTTCACTTTAAAGTAAAAAGCATATTTTAAGCCCATTATTTATCATTTATTATATGGTAGGCGAGCTTCTCAATATTGTTTATTCATTTTTTCGGGTTAAGTTGTAAAATAATGAATATCTAAATCACTGTCCTGCTCTATCCAGGCGTAGACTCACTATTTTGTGTAGACAATCCGTTAATGAATTGGAAGATCTTAGATCTGTCTGAATTAAGGATCTCATACAAGGATCAAAACCTATGAACTGAAAGCATATCTGAACTTTTTGTAAAGAATTAAATTTATTTTTTGCGGAGTCTGGTATTTCACGCAACTCTGGCCTTGCGCTGGTATGAAATTTGCAGTTTAAAATGGAAAATGTAACAACCAAAAGCGAGAATTTATAAAGAATTTATATTTGTAGAGTACAAAAATTTATAAACAATGACAGAATATGTCTCTTACCGGCTTTTGCAAGTGATGGAAAATGCTGCGTTCGTTAACTTTTTTGCTTTTTCTGCTCTTTCAGAAAGAATTTTCATTTACTCTCTCGATGAGGATTGATGGCTGGTGATTACTAATTTTGTTATCTAACACAACCATTTTCCATTTTCAATATATGTAGAATGTACAACGAACAATTTGAAACAAAAATTGTAAAATTAATCGAAATCAAATAGTAATTTTCTGAGCTTTAACTCTTAATAAAAGCCTTAAGGGGTTAGTCTACTTTGTCACTTTAAAATTTTTCAATTTTTTTTTTTTGCATAATTTGAAAGTATATATATCCAGAAATATTGTGTAAAAATTTTAAGAAAATCCGAGCACTCTAACTATTTTTTTTTTACCTGAACATCAGTACCTTATTTCGTCTACCTGCGCGTATAGCGTGCATCGATGAACTTTAAACGCGTTTTTCTCAAAACAACGTTTTCAAAATCTAGCTCCACTGTATCTCAAAAACTAATTAACCGATTTTCATAAAATTTGGATCACCTATTCTAGACATAATTTGCACCAAATTGACGCTCGGGGGTTTTGAAATTTTAAATTTTTACTATATATTTTTTTTAAATATGCGAAAAAAAAAACCGTTCTATCAAAAATTTTCCATTTTTATCAGCCATTTTTTTTGTCTTCATTAAAACCTAATATCCGAGGGTCATTTTGTAGCCAGTATCTTACTGAATCTGAAACATTTTGATTTTTTTGTTTCAGACAAGCCGTTCTTGAGTTCTGATGGAGCTGCCTCACCAACCCATGTTTGAGACGTTACGCTTCACTGCTATTTTTTTACTAAAAATACTATAAAATTGAATAAAAAAAAATTTATTTCTGAATTTTAAGACTTTATTTAATAAATCAAACAAATTTTATATTACTATCATTTATAGTTTTCTCAAAAAAAAAATCACGAATATAGCCTTTTTTTCGAGTCTCCAAAGTAGACTGACCCCTTAATTAAACTAATTTTTACCGGAAATTTTTGCGAATTCCAAAATGTACGAAAATATGCTATAGGGGTTTCCAATAACAGGTGCTACAGGTGAATGGATTGCGCTATTGAGAGATGATTAACGATTTTTTATGGCCGGAATTGGATGGTATTGATCTGGACAACGTTTATTTTCAACAAGACGGCGCTACGTGCCACACAAGCAACGAAACCATTGATCTTTTACGGGAAAAGTTTCCGGACCGTGTTATCTCTCGAAGAGGTGATCACAATTGGCCACCGAGATCTTGTGATTTAACATCTTGTGACTTTTTTCTTTGGGGCCACGTGAAAGAGAAGGTCTACGCCAACAGTCCAGGGTCGATTCAAGACCTCAAAGATGAAATTCGTGAGGCTATCGAGGACATAGGGCAGCCACTTTGCAATTCGGTTATGGAAAATTTCATGAAAAGGATATTGTCCTGTAAGCGTGGTCGTGGTGGTCATTTGCCTGATGTTATTTTCCACTATTAACGGTATACCTCCCTCTTTATAATGAAATAAACATCCGATCATTTATATTAAAAAATAGCGTTTTTCTTAGAATATCAAAATAACAGCTCTTATATAACCCCTTTATAAAAGAATCTGGAAGCAAGCTTGTTTCAGCATTATACAAAATTTGAAATCATTGATTGCTAATTAATTAATACATTTGTGTCATATTTCCAATGCAACACAGTAAAGCCTGTTTAATGAGCGGAGCAATTTATGAGAAATCGAAGCATCATGAAAATGACATAGCAAAAAAAAACCAAATAGCAATAAAATTAAATTAAGAAATAACGAAATAACCGTTAATGAAAATATGTTTCAATAAACAATTTATTTTGAAAATGATACTCATAAAGACGAAACCGAAATGGAAGAAACAGCGATGGGGAGAAGAGTGAAGTCCTTGTTCTAAGCTTATGGGTACTGCTAGTGGAGGAGCTTCGCGGTCTGCGGAAGAACTCAATTGCAATTGACCTCCCGAAAAAAAAAATCTAAAATAAATAAAATAAATAAAATAAAAGAAAAGCTATTGAAGCCGCAACAAATGCTGCGAGGAGCAATAACAGCTGCGTCCTTAAACTTTGAAGAAATATCAAATAATCCTTATATTTTCGCATTTTTTTAACAAGGCCTGCCGGCAATCCGAACTCGATTGGATCGACTTCAAAAGTTTAATACACCTAATTCTCTTTTTACACGATCAATACGTTCTCAAAAAATTCGAGTTAAAAAACATTCGTGTGAAAAGAGAATTAGGTGAGAATAATATTAAATAAATTTTTTGGGGTTCACTTAAGAATTTACTTCGTGCTCACACATTTCCATTCATTAAATACTATATTATAAGAAATAAATTATTAAACGGCGAGAGCAAAATCTACCCAGCATCATAGACTCTTCTTTAAACGCTTCGTACATGCGTCGAAAAATCTCCATTTGCTCTATGAGATTAAAAAAAAAATTATAAAATATTGAAAATCGTGTTAAAACAAAACAACTCGTGTAAAAAGAGAATTAGGTATATATCTGTTATAAAATAATAAAATGCGCTTTAAAGCTAAGTTTTTCTCCATTTTCCTCACACCGAATTTTGCATAAACAAAATCAAAACACTTCCAGCTGTCAAATATTAAACTCAATGACAGAGTTTAAAGCTTAATTGGTTTCGCTTATTAGTCCGTTTGAACATTAATAAGAAAATGGTCTCTGAGAGGCTAATTCCCAATGACACCAATAGCTTAGGAAAAGTGGGAGAATCGAGGTTAGCGGGAGTGTTATTAGAGCTTCGGTGTGAGCTCATTTTCGTCTTTATTTATTTAAACTTTATAGCTCGCAAGGTCTATTAGCGCACACCAATATCGTGCGGTTGACTACCTTTTAATAATTTGTTGTACCTTCCGTACCGGTGGACGCTTGTTATGTGAACATCTTGATGCAGCCATGTATTCCAGCTGTAGTTACAATAAAAATAAGGTCACTGTCATTTAGTAGCAGAGGAAGTATTGTTGAAAGGAATGAAAAAACGAGTCCTTCGGTCACATGTAATGGAACTAAATTTGAAATGAATAGAAATAAAGTTATTGTCAGCTTCGTTCGCTTGCGTATTAGTATTGGAATCAATTTTCTAATAAACGCAAAACTAGTTTAAGTGCGCAATAGTAATGAAGATAATTTTTAAATTATAAAAATCTAGTCGCTTTCATGGGTCTTAGAAATATAACGATTTTTAAATTAACAAGAAATCAATCTCTTCCACCCTAGCCTAGGATCTGCATAGTGGAGTAGTAGTGAAATTTATAAAAATTTAGGCGCTTTCAGATTAGTGAATAAGTGAAAAGTGAATAAAAATCGCATTCTACGAGACTACTTTATATGAGGACCAGAAGTGGTACTAGTTAAAAATATTTCTAGTAGTGGTGGAACACAGACATGTGGCGGAACTAGTTCTTAAATTGAATAGATATTAGTTACTTCGAGACTAATTCACAAGGAGACTCTTAGCACGGCTAGATTTTTCCTTAAGCCCAGATTTTCTTTTCATTTGTTTTTTTTATAGTTGGTATGCCAATTCATTTGAGTATAAAATGTGAGTGCAAGAATTTTAATGCATTCATATAAAAATATTAATATACATACATATGCACATGAACTCATGCACATACGTACAAGCCCTTTGTATTTATATTGTAATATGTAATAACCCACGCTGTGCGATTACTAGATGATGCAGCCAATTTTGGTTTGCAACTGAATGACAAGGTTCGCCTTTGAAATGTGTAGGTATGTATGTAATCTCCTTTATTTTAAAAAATAGGACGTCTTTGTGCCATAAGTATTTGTTTGTGTTGATTTTCAAAGGGTTGAGGAGTTCTATGTTGACATCTCTTGCGCAGTTGTGCGCAATTTCAAGAGTGTAAGCGAAGTCCGTTCTCAAAAAGCAGAAAAAGTTAACGAACGCAAAATTTGCCATTAGATACTTGAAAAAAAAACTGTAGAAGACATATTCTGGGATTGTTTATAGATTTTTGTACTTTACAAATGCATATAAACTTATTATAAACTCTCGTGTTTTGTTGTTAAATTTTCCATTTTGGTGTATCAGACTTTAAAATGTAAATTTCAAATCGGCGCAAGTACAAACAAAAAAAAAAAAAAAAAAAATTCCACAACGCTTTTTCATCATGTGATTTCATGATGGGTAAGTTTTGTTGGCTAACATTTTTTCAGCACGAAATGAAAGCCTCTCTTGTGTCGAACTATTACTTCGTCTTTTCAATTTTTGCGTGATGCATAATTTTTTGGTGTTAACGAACGCTTACTTCCAAAAATTAGAAATAACTAGTACACCACCGTAGCCGAATGAGTTGGTGCGTGACTACCATTCGGGAGTGCGTAGGTTCGAGTCTCCGTGGATGAACGTCGAATAATAGAAAAAGTTATTTTCTAACAGCGGTCGCCCCTCGGCAGGCAATGGCAAACCCGCGAGTGTATTTCTGGCTCCTCATAAAAACCATTCGCCGTTCGGAGTTGGCTTAAAAGTGTAGATTCCTCCACTTGTTGAACAACATCAAGACGCTCACCACAAGTAGGAGAAGGAGGTCGGCCAAACACCGAAGTGTACGCGCCAATTATTTATTTTTGCTTTTTTTAGTGGACATTTGTGTATAATAGAATACGATTATTACTTGGCATACTGTAATACAGTTTATCTCTCAGATTAAAGCAAAAATTAGGTTGCTACAAAAACAACAACAACAGCATTGAAATGCTTAAACGAATTGTCGGGAAATGGTGAGTAGAATGATTTACCTCAAGCGCATTCGTGTTGGTCACATGACTGAAGATATTTTGTATCAACGATACTCTGAAACTATTTACCGATTAATGGAAATTCTCATTTTTTAATTTTCATTTATACATCTCATAAAAAACACACAATACTAAGATATGTACATGTGTAAGAGCGATTTTAAGTATTTTGGACATGATCTAAAATTTTTTCGAGTTTTAGATTTCATGGATTTCAAATACCTTCGGTTGCTTTTAATATTTTTGTAATTTTATTTTTCTGTTTTTTAGCATCAAATATACTTTGTTTAAATGTAAAGCCATAAAAACAATCCAATTTAGCCTTAAGTTTGTTGTCTTGAAAACACGGCTTTGTAATTTTGTAAATACAAATCTGCAAGTCTCGTGAACATAAGAATGATAGAAACAAGATTGCGCCCATCAGAGAGCGCGTAATGTCACCCTAACCTAGTTGTGCAGTGTTGGTGCTTGTTTCTTGTTGGAAGTTACAAAATTGTAGTATTAAAAAAAATATATATACAGGGCCCGCCATCTATCGTTACGGATTTGAACTAGGTATTATTTGAAGAATGGTAACACTTAGCTGTCATCTGGTTTGACAGAAAATTAGTTTTATTCTTCCGCTGAACGAAAATGGTTGTGTATACGCTCAAAGAACGCTGGGAAATATTGCGACATTACTTTGAAAATCATGGTAATGTTGCACAATGTGTACGAAAATTACGTACGGCAATGGGAAGAAGAAAATCACCGAATGAAGCGTATGTGCGTTACTTTGCCTCGGAGCTGCGATTTGACGCCGTTGGATTATTATGTTTGGGGTGCCGTCAAAGACCAGTGTTATGCCAACAAACCAGCAACAATTGATGCACTGAAGACCAACATGATGCACTGAAGACCAACAAGGCAGCCATATGAATGAAGTTGTGTTCCATCATTAACCGGAAGGATTGTACTTCAAAATAAAAAAAAACAGTTTGGAAAAATATTGAGTAGTTTCTTCTTTATAGCATTTTTAATTCCGTAAAGTTATATGGCGGACCCTATATATTTAAAAAAATGTCAAAAAAGCCACTCTGAGAAGATTTTAGTGCTATGAAATGTTGTTGATTCTTATAAAATTTGATGTTTTGAAAGTGCAAATCTAATTCTTTGGTGTTTTTGAGGTTACGCAAGAATGGTAATATTCTTCTCTCAACCCTTCTTAACATTTAAAACCTTTTTGTAAATTTTAAGAAGCCTTTGAATTTACTGAATTTGAATTTAAGCTATAGAGGTGTGTTCATAGTAAAAATAAACGCAAAAATAGCAGATAATACTGCAGAAACCATAACATAATTTTTGAAAAAGGAGTACCTATCTTGTTTCATATCTTCAAAAGCAGCAAAAAAGTGTTTTTCGGCCCTTTTTTAAAATGATTATTCTCTACCTAAATATAAATAAATATATCTTAATGCATACCTTTATACATATCGCACCCTAAATACAAAAGGGTCATAACTCAAAATGTTCATTCTGCTCAAATATGAACGAGACGTTATCAATAAAACGGTCCGCGGATGACATATGGCAAAAATACATTTTTTGTTTTTTGGTAGGACTGTTATAAGCTTACATGGCAAATTTCAGCGTGATATGTCACATAGTTTGTGTTCTGTGCTACTGTAAACAAGTCAAGCTCGAGTGTGGAAAAATTTGAGTTGTGACCCTTTTGTATTTAGGGTGCGACATCTGTTTAAAGAATACATAAAGAGAGAAGGTTGATGGCTGGAGACTTTATTTTTGTGATTGACACTGCGTTAGGCGTTTGAACAGAGTAAACAAAATTTTGGGAAGAAAATTTTATTTTTTTATTTGAAGCTTTTTCGCGAAAATTGTTTCGTAATTTTTGAAAAGTAACCCAACTCAGATTCACATATTAAAAAAAAATAAATAAATTATATTTTTGACACATAAAAAAAATTGTGAAAATGTTAAAAATAACCGAAGATGTTGTTAAAAGAACTCCATATCAAAATTTTTACTGTTGAATGCAGCTCAAAATTATTAAAATTGTTTCAAAATTTTTTCAATTTACTTCTTATTATACTCAACCCCACAAATAAATAGATAAATTTAAGACCTTGTCCGAAATACTTGAGTCGCTTGACATGGGATCGCTCATATAGGTAATGGATAATTCTTACAGAAGAAAAAAATAATTATGCTGAATGGATTAATTTACTTGTGCATATGTACCTCACCTAAGGCTAGGAATACGGATACCTACACACACTTCTTGAGAGTGCTAAAGCGTTACTATATTTTGCATTAGTTGGCTAACGCGCCCCTTTGGAAGGATAAAACATTGTATGTATGCATTTTTAAGTTGATATTTCTTTCTTTCAATTTCCTTTTATGCTAATAATAATCCTTTTCTATTGACCACTTAAACTGGAATAACTCACTATTTTACAAACAAATGTAAGTTTAGGTAGCTTTATATCGACACTTCTTTGTTAAGCAAAACGAAGAACAGTCTGAACTCTATGAAAGTTTAGCTGGAGTACCCCAAGGCAGTATAATAGGCCGAATACTTTACTTGGTTTACACACAAGATCACACATCACAAAGGAAACTATCGTTGGAACTTTTTCAGATGACACCGACCTATTCGCTATAGACTCCTATCCTGAGGAGGCTTCCCTCAAACTTCACAAAGGACTTGATAAATTAGCTCAATGGCTGAAAAACTGGAAAATAAAAGCTAACGAGATGAAATCTGCTCAAGTTACCTTTACACTCATACGAAAAACTTGCCCACCCATTAAATTCAATAGTGTAATCATTCCCCAAAATAATGTTTCAAAATATCTTGGCATGCACCTTGACAGCGAACTTACATTGAAAACGCATATTTTCCCCAAACGCAAAGCACTTGGCACTCAAATTTCTCACAATAGCTGAAGAAATAAAAAAGCTCGCCATATCTCATAATAAAAGACTTCGAACACACATAAGCCCTTTAATCACAGAAATAACTCTCAATCTCATCTCCTTTAACAGACTGAATAGGAAGTCAACAATGGACTTATTATGCCTATAAGCAAACATTCTAGAAATGGTTGCACCATTGGGTGCTTTCCATACATGCCGAATAAATTGTTTTAGGTTTAGGTACAAATATTGCGGAATGTTAGAAAACAGATTGCAATAATTAAATGGATTCAAAAAGAAAAAAAGCTTTATTCCAGCGCTGTCATGTTTAATATAGCAGTTGCTCCATCTATTCGCCACTTGCTAACGCTTGGCGGAAAGAGGCATACCTGTAATATTACACGTTATAAAAACTCACCTCTCCCGTGACAACAGCGCCTCATAACCAATTATGTGGTGTTTCTCATTTAAAAGGGGCGCCCGTATAATCTTACACCAGTAGAGCGTATCCATGTTGGATTCAATCGTAACCTAGGAGTATATTTAGTTTTTGTTAATGGGTTAGTTTTTAGCAGTAGTTTGGATAGGTATACATAAATATACTACAAATATATTATATTAAACCGGGTCGGCCTCCTTACAAAAAAAAGTTGGAAAAGTCTGTCCTTTTATTTACAGCTTATATTGAGAGGATTTCGGCACTATAAAAAAATGATTTTTTATTTTTTATTTTAGCCTGATTATTATTATTTTATTATTATACCTACATATTATTTTATATTTATATTATTTTATTTATTATTCCTTTTTTATTACAAGTTGATTATTTGGCAACCGTTTTTCAAAAAACAATATTGTTAAGGTTTTAGTCTAAAAGCTAAATTAATATCGCATCCCCCATATTTTCGGTTCTCACCCTATTCCTCTTTATTTCGTCGTCATCAACTCGAAGATCCTTGGTTTTACATTTTTTCGTACCGCTTGTTCGCTGTTCGCTTATTCGTAGTTTTCGCTATCATCTTTTTGCTATTGTCATCATTGTTATGCGCACAGTTTTTATTCTATTTGCATTGCCAAACAAAATATTCATAAAACCCTCTTCCCATCATCTTCGCGTGATTTCCATCTAGCATCAAGAAACGGATAGGAGTGCAGAAAAATGCTATAAAAGAGATCATCGTAATTTCGTTTTATACCGAAAATATACTGCTTTCGATGATAACTAACGCTGATCAGGAGATGCGCTTAGGTGGTTACAAAAAAATCAGAACATCAACCAAATATCCACCTCAAAGGCTTCGCTTATTTTATCTTTCAAGTGGGTCGTATTTTGGCAAAGTTAGAAAGCCGCAAAAATTAAGACCCTCTTGAAAAGGTGCAAGATTTAATTTTGGAATGATTAATTATTACGTACGAGGTGACAAAAATTTGAAGCATTATAACTTTCTTTTAAAGCAAACTTTTAATGGAGTAGTTGAGTTTGATAGTACAAAAATGATCTATTAGAACTATGTTGAACGACTTTGGAGCCCAAAATGGACTTTAGAATGAAATGTAGAATTCGTCAACTCTGTAATTATTGACATATTGTTTTTGAAAATCGGTTGCCAAATAAGCAAGATATAATAAAAACCGAAACCCTCTCAACAAAAGCTTAAAATGCAGTTATGGACTGTGACAAATTATTTTTCAACCCACTCTTCTACAAATTACTCATAACATTTGATTTAATTTAAACCTTATTTTTAATCAAAAATGTCCTAAAAGTTGATATTTACTTAAAAGTTAATATTTTATCTACTTATATAAATATGTATGGGTGTAAAATTTCCAATAGGCCCGTTTACATACGTTTTGGACTGTCACATCCCATTTGTGGGTGTCAGAGTTACTTTCTTTGCGAAACATAGGACCAAGTAAGTTGAGAGATCGAAAGCCACGATTTTTGCCATGCCCCTTTAGATCGCCATATATTGGATCGGTGTCGCCGAAGGTCCACAACACTTTGACAGTGTCTCCCTGTGAAGAAAGACGAAATACATATGTAAATGTATATACGCCAATTTATAATATTATATGTTTGTGTCATAAACTAAAATACTTAAATTTAAATACTCAATAATGGCAACTCTGCAAGTGCGAACTTCCAAGAAACGGTATTTAGATAAAATTTAGCAACGTGTCTGTCTTGATGTTAAAATGAGTGGTATGCCGATAAAATGTATTTTCATAACTATTCACATATTAATTTTGATAATTTTATTTTAAGTTTCGCTTAGTCAGTGTATTGAAGAAGGCAACACAACAGCGCTGCGCGCTTTATTGGAGCGCTACAAAAATAAGCGAGAGAAATTGGATCTGGAGGAACCGGATACCTATGGCAATACGCCACTTCTAAAGGCCTGCTATTTGGCGAAACTCGAACACGTGGAGTTGTTGCTACGCTATGGAGCCAGCCTAAAATCTATAAATTATCTAGGTGAGCACTTATTTAGCAAAACACCGAGAATATATTATAAATGCGCTTTGCAGGTCAGAATGCTTTAACGATAGCAACTTATGCGGGCAGCTTGGAAATTGTGCGTTTGCTGTTGAGTTTTCGCTCCTACTCAGATTTTAACAAGTCTTCCATAGTGCCGGCTCTGTGTGTGGCTTGCCTACGTCAAAACAAAACCCTTATAGAATATTTCAAACGCTTTCCCAGCACAGAGGAGGAAGTGAAGACGGCACACGGTGAGTGGCGTAGAATTTTTCTTTTTCTTGTCAACTTAATAAGATTCGTATGATGTTTTATAGGGCTTTCACCAGCACAAATTAGCGAATGGGTGGAAATCTATAACAGATCCCGAGCTGAGCCAAGAGGATCATCTGCTGCTAATGGATCAGCTTATAGGATGCGTTGAATTATGGCGTTGTGTTAAGAGGCATTGGAATAGTTTGTAAAGCGCATTCACCTGATAGATCAACGGAATATATTCGTAAGCTATCTGAGGTGTTGAAACGTGTGGTAAACGCTGCAATTAGCGAAAAAGTGAACCCGTTTTTTATGTTTTTAATTTGTGTTTTTTGGTAAATAAGTTTTAATATTATTGTTCATTGAATGTGTGTTTATGTATTTATGTTTATTTGTATTATTATATTATGTTTATTTTTAACCTGCTGAATCGAAACGGCTGCTAAAATTATGGGAGGAGATAAGAGAAATACGAGTACAATATAAATTTTGCTGGAAATATATTATTTATTAATTACATATAATTTTTAACAGATTTTAATAAAATATTTTGTGTAAAAGTTTCGTAAATCAATCATATCATATCGTAAAAAAATCATCGACGCTGGTCGACTAAACAGCTGCAGTATATGTACAAACAGACGAGCAATGGAGCGCTTAAAGGCCAAAATAAAGATTTCCATCACTCAAAAGCATTACTTTTATTTGGTAAAAAAGTTATTCAAAAACAAAATTTAATGATTAATTTCACTTATTTTTCTATCGCACGCGATTACTTTGCTTTCAAGATTATATCGATGGCAGGTCACAAAAACAGAAAATTATTTGGCTGCGGTGGCCATCGACCCTGATTTGTTTTTTGCAGGAAACAGAAAAACCTGAAAAAGTTATTTTTTTAAGTGTCCTGCCTTTGTTCCCATGTTATTCGATATTCTAAAAATTATATCGGCAGTCCTTAAGTCTCAAAATATAAGCATTTATAGACAATAACTACCATTCCTATTGTATGGATTTTTTTAAATGTTTTTTTCAATGCCATTTTCGTGAGTGTTGTACAGCGTTTGATCATCGAACAAACGAATTTTGAAGTTGCTAAAAAATTCGACTATAAGTCCACATACCAAACACTTTTCTAGAAATTATTGATAAATGTTTGATGATTTTTTAAATTTTTGCCCAAAGTTTGAAATTTGGATTTATGTGGGTTTTGTTATGCAATAAGCAATATTTTATAAAAAATTGATGAGCATTAAAATAACAAAAGAAAAATAGTCAAAACTGGTAAAAATGCTGCCTAGAGACACGTCAAGCGCTTGACAAGCGCTTTTTTTATAAGTTTTATACAAACTTGGTCTTGCCATAAGTTCTGTTACAAGTAAAGTCCGTTATATATACATATGAAATTATAATACTTTTTTTAATGAAGCTAGTTTTATTTAATATTAAAAAAAAAACATTTGTTTTTACAGAAGCCTTCAACCGATTAGGCTATTCAGCTATTGCAGCACGCACGGCTTCCATGGATATTGACGTCGTTGCTCTAACCAAAGATTGTTTGAATCTTCTACGGCTATGAACCTAGGAGTATTGTTTTTAGTCACTGCTGGGTGGTTTTTGTCTTCTTATGGGGAGGAGCGGAATATTGCTGGACGATCCAACGCTCTCCATTGAAGAGAGAACTGTTCAACTGCTTCACCACACCTTCTAAGACATCCTACTGGTACACTTTTGCCCCGGTCTTAACCCCTTTTTCGTAGAAATGAAGAGATGTAACGCCTCCGAAATCATTACGGAGGTAATGGATGGTGGCCACGCGGAATCTTTGGAACAACATTTTTTGCGTCTTTAGAAGTTTTAGTACAGATTTTGTCATTTTACTTATTAAAAACTTATTCAACAGTGAACATTTTCTCATCTGCGAAAATAATATTTTCTTGGCCGTTGACCGCGTGCCACTGAAGAAGCTGCTTGCAACTGTCGAGTCTAATCCTCTTCAAGCGCGTTATCAAAAGATGACCAGTTGAGGGACGGAAGGCTTTCATGTGGATATCATCTCTAATTAGTCTTGACATGGACCTGGTTGATACATTAATTTCCCTGGACACGATTTTCTTCTTCTTAAGGGGATTTCTGCGAATTCTTTCTCGAATGGCTTTTATGAACGGAACTTTTTTTTGAGAATTTTTTCTCGCCGTACGCATTCTAAGAGTTGTCACAGAATTTATGGCAAGACTAAGTATATTCATAGTTGATAGTCAAGCAGCGATCACGGTACTGATCTCAATGCGCATCAATTCAAGATGTGTTAAAGAATGCAGGAGATCGCTCTCGCTTATCCAACAACACAACACCACACTTTGTAGGCTTCCCGCCTACTCTGGGGTGGAGGGAAATGAAAGAGCGGATGAGTATGCAAGGAAAGGCTCTTTACCTTCATCGAGTGGTACAGGACGTAAGCATTCCTCTATACTATACTGTACACAGGAATTTACTTGAGCGCAATCGTGGACACCAATAGAAGGTGGACTCTGACTATTAACTGCAGGGTCTCCAAATTGCTCTGGCGAAAACTGAATATAGGTTTAGTATGCCTGCTTGGATTCAACATATGAACTACCAGCGTTCTCACAGGTGTTATAACGGGTTACTACGCTATGGCCATCCTAGCCAGTAGAATGGGTGTACCTCACAATAACTTCTGAAGGAGCTGCGGAGATGAAGAATAAATTGAGTCTGTACAACACCTCCTGCATGTTCTGCACTTCAAACAAGCCGTGCCAAAAAGCCGTGCTTGGTGATTATTTCTTTGAAGACCTGGGAAATTGCAAAATGTCTCACTGGTTCGACTATTTATCTTCTTAAAAAGATCTAAGTGGTTTAAGCAACTCAGTTAGGACACGGAAATCAAAAGCAGGTATCAAAATGGAAACTACTTACACCCAGTGGCAAATCATATGGATCGCAAGTTTCGAGTTTACGTGAAAATTCCACCCAGGTATGTGTTGAGTTTTGTCCTCCATCGATCACATTATAATTTTGCGTATCATCTTGAATGGGTGCTGCGTTAGGATGTTTTGCTGAGCCATGACAGTCCTGAAATTAGAACCACAAAAAGAGATAAATATTTAAGTAAAGAAAAAGAAAAATAGGATTTGATGAAATTATTACTGAAATACTTCGTGATTATAATATTTCTTTAAGTTCACTTTTGGTGTAGTTTTATCTTCGTCATGTTGTGAAATAGTCAAAGAGATACTTAAAAAAATATATTTCTAAATCTTAATGTTCAATGTACCCTCAGCCTATCTTCAGAAAGCTGAACGATTTTTAGAAAACGTGTTTTTATATATTTTACTATATAATTGGTCACGCCCATGTAAACTGCGTTTAAACATCGAATTTTTTTCAAGACAAAAATCGTGGTCTGCCTCTGTATACATACCTATCCGGTAAATATAACATACAAACGCAGAATTCTTAATGCCCTTTGTAGTAATCAAACAGCTTCGTCTACCTCAGAATGTACTCTTAATTAAAAAAAAAAAAAACAAGAAAACCGAATTGAAAAAATTAAAAGGGCGACAATTGCGAGGATTTAATATTTTTATTTATTAATAATGCCTGCATTCCTTGATAAATTAGTGCACTATCTCACTCATCCAGTCAACGTTCGCGACTGCGCAAAATTTGTTGCGATTTTGGCCTAGTGATGGGCGAGCACGAGTTATTTAAACTATCGAATCAACAATTAACTCGCCGCTCGACTGTGTCGAGGTGTTTTTCTATTGTTTCGAGTCGGCTGACTTTTATATAATATTAAAATTTTTTTTCTTTTTGAGATAATGGCCAAACCATAGATTAAGGAAAATTTACGGAAAATATTGTTTGTGTGTTTAATTACTATTCGTAACGTTAAAACTCGTCCTCTTTATTAAAGGAACATTTGCTACCACCTGCTGGTACCGCATCGAATACTTTCAGAGCGTTTATATCCATTCGGATGACATGACTCAGACAACGAAGCCGCTGGATCTTTATTCACTGCGCTATGTCTATGTCGTCGTAAAGCTCATACTGCTCATTATTCCATCGGCTACGATACTCGCCGTCGCTAACGGGCAAAGGTCCAAAAATCTTCCGCAGAACCTTTCTCGGAAACACTCCAATGGACGCCTCATCGGATTCTACGTTGGACTTCAAAGCTGGCATTGTTATCGGTGTTAATGCTGGTTCCTAGATAGACGACGTCTTTTACAACCTCACAAGCTAGTACGAAATATTCTGGCCGATTGTTATCTAATGCTATATGCGGCGACCAATTCGTTGCCAGGGATTGGGAGAGAGAACCATCGAGTTGTTAACAATCGCAGGCTAGGAGTGAGTTCGATTATTAACTAATAGGTTACTTCAGCTTGAGTATGACTATTAGTGACTAGCAATTCGTCGCAACTTCGCCTACGAGAGAAAACATCGAGAACCATACATATGTTTTAACAATCGAGACAATCGACTAAAACATCTCACAATTCGGGCGAGTAGATGGGGTTTGCGATTATGAGCGGGATACTATGCGACTTAATACCACATGTTGCGCAGATGTGTGCGGTGTCATCATTATAGCTCCGGTCGAGGCATGGAGCCTACCGAACCATTTGGATCAAAGCTTATATGGGGTTAGCTAGCGCGGTAAGTGTCCTTGATCATTAACAATGGGACACATGAACCACATGAAAAAGAAAACTGTTTCTTGCCTCCTCCCACTGTTCCAGAATCTCTTGAAATTGAAAATTTTACCATTGATGATGTCGCCAAGAAAATTTCAAACTTAAAATTTAAGAAAAGTACAGAATATGACTTAATTACAACCTAAAGCATTAATAAAATTAACTTAAATAATGAATGCATGCTTGAAACTCAAATATATACCAATGCACTGGAAGATTTCTGAAATTAAAATGATTCCAAAGCCGGGAAAAAGCTCCAATGTGGTCACCTGCTACCGACCAATAGCATTACTTTCAGTAATCGGAAAGTTATTTGAAAAACTATAATATTTTCCAAACGCCTAAAGCAAATAGTAGAATAGGAACATTTAATACCTGTCCACCAATTTGGTTTTCGGGAAAAGCATTCCACGATCAATCAAATATATGCATCGCTTAGTATACACCATTGAAGAAGCTATAGAAAACAACCAAGTTTGTTCAACAATATTTCTTGATGTAGCTCAAGTATTCGATAAAGATGAAGGCCTAATCTGCAAACTAAAAACGATGCTGCCATACCAATACATCGAGTTACTAGAATAATATATTCCTGATAGGTATTTTAGAGTAAAACAAAATCAGGCTTACTCAAGAATTAAAAAAATCGAAGCGGGTGTACCCCAAGGCGCCATTCTTGGACCAGTATTATATTTACTATACACAGCACTATACTACAGGCAGAGTAGCCACGTTTGCTGATGGTACATGTATACTATGATAGTTGTTGGCGACACCAAGCACGATTCAAACAGAAAGTTAGAAGCATCGGTAGATGAAATTAGAACGTGGACTGAACCCGAAATATTAAAATAAACGAGAGCAAATCTGTACAGGTTGACTTCACAAGCAAGAAGATTACTTATAACCCGGCGAAAATATCCTCCGATTCAGTACTCTATAGAAATACTGCTAAATACTTGGTTATGACGTTGGAAACGAGGTTAAAATGGAAGGAACATGTCAGAATAAAAGCTAACGAAATTGAGATAAAATCAAAAAGCCACCATTTAGATTGGCAGAAACTCTAAACTGTCAATACAAAACACATTTACAATCAAGCTTTAAAACCAGTATTGACATACGGCGTTCAATTGTGGGGATGTACAGCTGCTTCAAACATCGAAACCATTCAACGCCAACAAAATAAGGTGCACAGAGGCATGGTCAATGCTCCTTAGTATATAAGGAATACCGATCTGCACAACCATGGAAAAGGTTGTCAACATTATACGAGGGGTGCCTTTTATTTGACAGGATTTGGCAACCCTGGTGTTGCAATCTGGCAACTGACAGCTGTATCGCCAAGTTTGACATTTTTTGGCTTTTACATACTCAGAATGTTTTGAAATACCAGCGCTATTTGTGTTGTATACAGTAACTTAAAAGATTCATCTCGGTCCAAAAATGGAATTAAATCGTGAACATTTTCGTGCGATTATTTTTTACAACTTTCGACGTGGATTAACTCAGCAACATTGCATGGATGAACTTAATTCATTTTTTGGCGATGGTGAATTCATTCGTGGTGAATTCAATCGTGGTCGTAGTTCACTCCAAGATGAATTTCGTGAAGGTCGTCCAAAATCAGTTGTTGTTCCGAAAACCATTGATGCTGTGCGCGAACTGATATTGCAAGATCGTCATGTGACCTATCGTGAGATTGAGACAATCTTAGGCATTAGTTGGACCAGCATACATTCAATATTGCATAAACATTGGACTGTCAAAAAAATTTATTCGCGTTGGATCCCACACAATTTGTCAATCGCTCAAAAAAAGGCTCGTGTCGATTGGTCGAAGGAAATGCTCAAAAAATACGATCGCGGGGCTTCGAAACACGTCTATGACATCGTGACAGGTGATGAATTATGGATTTACGCGTATGGGCCCGAAAGTAAATAGCAGTCGACTGTATGGGTGTTTCAAGATGACCCAAATCCAACAAAAGTTGTTCGCGCACGAAGCACTTCCAAGCAAATGGTCGCCTGCTTTTTCGGAAAAACTGGATTTGTCGCAACCGTACCACTAGAACAACGCAGAACAGTAAATTCTGAGTGGTACACAACCATTTGTTTGCCAGTTGTCTTCCAAGAAATTAGGAAAACCAATCGCCAAAGACGGATCACTCTTCACCAGGACAATGCGAGCTCTCACACATCGGCTCAAACAACTGCATTTTTGAGCACCCAAAACATCGAATTAATGGGTCATCCGCCGTATAGACCTGACTTGGCACCGAATGACTTCTTTTTATTCCCGTACGTAAAAAACAAACTGAGAGGTCAACGTTTTTCGACCCCTGAAGAAGCGGTTGCGGCATTCAGAATGCATGTTTTGGAGGTACCTCATTCAGAGTGGCAAAAGTGCTTCGACAATTGGTTCAAACGCATGCAAAAGTGTATAGATCTTCATGGATAATATTTTGATAAACAATAAAGTGATTTTCGATGATTAAAATTTGTTTTTGTTCTCTAATCCCGAAATATAAAAGGCACCCCTATCTTTGTTACAAAAAAAGAAAAAGACTGGAAGAGCACATAAGCCCGGAAGCTTCAGTATTTAGAGAAGCCATAAACACAAGAGGACTACGAGCCTCGGGACTAGTGGTCAACTCGTCTTAGTTAGTTATAATTGTTTTTGTGTTGTCAATTAATTATAGCGAAAAATAGTACTTGTTAGCTTTGCTAGGTGTAATACTATGAAATGTTAAGCTATTTTTTGTTACATTTCAATAAAAAAAATAAACAAATTGACAATGGGAGGAGGCGCTCGCCCCTTAAATGCCTTTCTAGGTATGCTTCTCTTTCAGTGGGTTTTGTAAGCTGTGGTTTCCTTCTTATGTATTGAGCTTACAATCGTCAATGCTTTGTTTTATTTCCTTTGCATAAACTAATTCATGTTGTGCAATTTAATTCACAAAGTGGCTCATGTGACTACTTTTTTAAATATATTATGAAAATTTTGAATAGATTTTGTAAACAACACATTTATTTATTAATGAAATAGGTAGCTGAAAATGGTATAGTATAGCGAGCATCCATTAAATAAAAGTAAATTTATATTTTCAATAAAAATTTGCTTTGCTAAAACATTCATCAAAGTCAACATCTTTAAAATACTCTTCATGGCTTACAGCGTAACGAAATTTTATTATTATGCCACTAAGCTTCTCGGGAATAATTAATTTTACGTTCAAACAATTTGTTTTCACGACAATAATTATAAATGGTAGCAGTAATTTGAATCATAAAAAACCTCTCCTAAGGCCATTTCCAGGTGCGACGCTTACAGTTTACTTAATGGCAAGCATTGACTACATTACTGCGTGCATATGTATGTGTATGTGTGTACTCTTGTGAAGCTAAATGAAGTGTCTGCGGTAATAAATTTAGACTGCAGTGGCGTTATGTAGAAAGAGTTTAGAACTAAGTGTGGCTACTTGTGGTGGGGGCAGAAGTGCTGCGGACGGTAGGTATTTTCGCTATTTTATAAAAGGAGAAGTTAATGTTGGCCATAAAAAACAAAGATGTGTACTTGGTTAAAATTAAAGGAACATTTTCAAAGTCTTAAATTTTTATGAAACAAAAATTGTTGGAAAAACTTTTATAATGAAAATGTCTGAAAGGAAAAAAAATCGTATTGGTACTCAGCTCAATGTTTAGAGAACTTTGATACCAGGAGGCAAGAGTTATAGCTTCTCTTGAAGTTTTTCGTCGTTGGGGGTTTTCATTGAATTCTCAAACGAAAAGGATACTCAAATTTTCTCTAACACTAGTAGTTACCGTATCAAGTACTTACTGAGCTGAGTGGCTGAATGCATAAAACCTTATACAGTTTCAAGGTCAGCGATATTTGCCATTTTCGGCGTACAAAAAGGCTCATATATCTTGTGGAGTATCATATGGTTTTTCATCGAGGGACGGTTTTACTTCACGCTTTTCTACTTAGTTCAAGGACAGTTGCTGACCAGAGCGATTTCAGGTTACATCTCAATGGTGCCAGTCACTAAAACTTGATATGTTTTCACTCTCAAGAGGTATGAAATCAACTCACATTGCGAATTCTTTACCTGCAGCGCTCGCCATTGATGGTAACGTTGATTGCATTATCAGTTCTGAAAAAGTGTGAAACAACGATTGTATCTCAACCATGCAAAAGCATATAGCGTTTGCTTTTTGAGCCACCTATTTTTTTGAGAATGGTAACACAAATGACATGTCAAATGTGTTCATAATTTACTTAAAGGTTTGACATTTACGAAATGGGACGCTATACGCTTGAACAAAATTGGGAAATATTGAAAACCTATTTCCAAAGTGGTGAGTCTTCTTCTTCTTTTCTGATTTTCACATCGGTGGATACGTCAATAAGCAAAATTGTCGGATTTGGGGATCAGAAAATCCACACGTTACTGTAGAGAAGCAAATGCATTCACCAAGACTCACTGTTTGGTGCGGTTTTTGCTCTGGCGGCATCATCGGGCCATTTTTTTCGAAAATGAGCGAGGAGCCGCGGTTACAGTAAATGGCGAGCGTTACCGTGACATGCTCAACGAGTTGTTTCCAAAAATTGAAGAGGATGACATGGACGACATTTGGTTTCAACAGGACGGTGCAACTTGTCACTCGAACTTTTGGCTACCGTTTTTGAAAACCGAATAATCAGCCTAAATTCGGATATCAATTGGCCGCCTCGGAGCTGTGATTAAAGCCCGTTGGACTACTTTTTGTGTGGATCCGTTAAAGACAAATGCTATGCGAACCATTCAGAGGCGATTGATGCTTTGAAACACGAAATCGAAGTTGCCATTCATGAAATTGGAGCCCAAGCAATCCAGAATGTGCTTAAAAATTGGGTTGATCGATTGGCCTACTGTAAAGCCAGTCGTGGCAGTCATTTGAACGATATTATTTTTCATTCATAAATGACAATGTTCAGACTTCAAAATAAAAAAAAAGTTTCAAAAAATATTGATTAGTTTTTTTTTGTATAGCCGATTCAAAACGCAAATTTTACATGGCCCACCCTATACATAGCTTGACGGGGACGGGTTTCCTGCCGACGGTTATTTTAACGGCAGCAAAATAATTAGATTCATTTCTATTTTCTCCGACGGGTTGAAGACTTAGGGTTGCTTTTCTGGTTGCTTAATGACAATTTATTTGTCTACAAGCAATTATAATAATACAATACTTTAGAAAGAATTTGTTTATTTGCAACAATGAGCCGCTTCACAAATATAGCAAAGGAAAATTTTTCTCTAAAAAATAAAGTTTATTGTAAACACAAAATGTCAGCTGAAAACCGGCCCGTGGCAATAGTGTTTGCAGTCGCCGTCGCAATTGCCTTTCACCCACCAAATTTTCCAACGGAAATGTATCAGCTGATCACCAGCCGGCAACCCGATACCCGCTGCAATTCTGTTCAGGATCTAATTCAAATACTTTGTAAGTCAGGAATTTATTTATTTTTTGTTAAAGATGTAAAAATTCATCTGATGTGCAAATTTGGTTCAACTTCCAACTAATTTGTAGCCCAATCACGAACGTAGGACGAAATTGTAGAGAACGAACAATTTGGTTTACAGTCAGAAACCTCAAGAACCCGACCTTATGGTTCCTGTGGCACAATCAGTAGCTGAGTCCGAGAGTTTAGATAAATTCCAAATGACGGTTTTGGAGTAAAGAAAACTAGTAGACCATAAAAATTTCTAATATTTGGAGAACCCGTTAACCGATCAAAACAAGTGACACATCAAAATAAATGCAATCGAATTTGCTATTAATGCTTTACTCCTCATTAAAATTTAAAGTTATAAAGATATTTCTTTTTTTTCTGAAAAATTTAAAAACTTTCGATTTGCATTGTAAGAAATATAATAGGAAACAATTTTTTTTAACAAATTTCTCAAATCTAACAAATATATTTGTTGGGTTAATGGGTTCTTCAGATATTAGAAATTTTTATGATTAATCTTTTTTTAATCCAAAACTTTTAGTTGTGACCGATTTGCATAGAAATTTGATGATCATCTGTTTCTTGGATGAAATAACTATTAATGTTGCGTAGACCTGCGTTATCCGTTACGCTTAATTACGCAGCGGTGCCGACTATTTCGGTGCATACAGTTGTATAAACTCACATTAGGTGTATACGAGGGTTGTTATTTATGCTTCTGACCTGGGAAATTTCTAGTGTAGCTAGATGCCATTTCCCTTGGAAAGTTTGTAATATTTTATCATAAAATCACTCAGTACATTTTGATGTGTAAGCCCAAATATGACTTTTATTGTTGTTTACAGTGGCTCTAAAATTTCATCTCGGCAAAAAATGGCATTAAATCGTGAACATTTTCGTGCGATTATTTTTCACAACTTTAGACCTAGTTTAACACTACAATAATGCATCGATGAACTAAAAGCATTATACTGCGAGCATGCACCATTCTTAGACACCTTAAAAAATGATGTAATGAATTTTGAACACAATCACTGTGTGCTAATCTACGACGGATTCCGGGAAGGTCATCCGAAATTATTTGTTGTGCCAGAAAATATCGATGCTGTGCGCGAAAGGACTGAGTACGATCGTCATGTCACATACCGCAAGATTGGGGCATTCTTGGGCATTAGTATGATGGCATCAGTAAGATTTCACAAGTTCACTTTGTGTTCGCGTTGGATCCCCCACAATTTAAAAAATGCCCTGGAAATGCTACTGCACAATGTGATTCGAAAATTGGTTTAAACGAATGCAAAAGTGTATTGATGGCCAAAGTGCATTGAAAAGCAATAAAACCATTTTCAACCAACGCACATTTTTCCATCATTAGCCCATTTTCCATGTTAGCGCTTGATAAAACGCAAGTCTTGTACCATCCGTAAGAGTGCAACTAAACTGAAACCGATTCATCTTATTGCGTACCAGCTGAGCGTCATCGTAATGTGAGCGAAGTACTAGTTTGGTGCAAGCTCGGGAATTTTGGTAGTACAGAACAGAAATGGTAAAAATACTGCAAACTTGGGCATACAGGTCCCTATTGAAAGTTCTGAAGCTCTAAGAAGCACCAGATATATGCCGGTTGAGCAATATTTTCTGAATTCTATTCACAATGCTTCAAAATTTTGATAATATGATTTCTTCAATGCAGGCTGGGTTCAGTTGTAGAACTATTTCCATAAAAATACCATTTCTGCACCTCCAAAGCCGACGTGCATGCTGGCGTAGCATTTCTGTGGATACCACTTGAGGACTGTATTCCTTGCGGGTTGAAATTCATGTTTCTTATATCTGTAGCTCGAAAAATGTAGAGTACATCCATAAGTTACAAGCTTAAGGAATATCTCGTGAGCTCCGCGGGTAAGATACTTAATGGCCGTTCGTTACGAGACAAGCGCTGCGAACTTTGGAAGGCCTTTAAGTTGTAAAAGTAACCCTCGAAGCTTCTCTTCTTGTTATCCCTAATCATGCTTCTTACGCGGATTGGATACATAGTTGTTGTTGTAGCAACATAAATATTCCTCATACATATACGGGGAATGCTGCTGAGGTGATCGTTCTTGGCCGGATGTAAATCCGGGTCGTTCGGTTACGTTGTAGGAACGGTTGTTGTTTGGATACCTCGTCTTCAGCTATGGTTGCTCAGGCTCCAGGGTGTACAGGTGAAAATAAGGGTAGAAATTGGGGTTATATGAAATTGAATGCTTATAGCTAATTCCTGAGTTTTCTAAATCCCCCCTACACCCTAGGGAGCCCTATGTTCCATTCGGGACAAAAGGACTTGATGAAGACGAATGCAGACTGAATTTGCAATATTATCTTGCGGAAATACTTATGCACATATAAATATATTTTTTGTTTTTTATAAAAAATCGTCTGAATGGATTTGAGATGATAACGCGAATTTGTTATACGAAAGTATGAGATATCGCAGATGCCTTCCCCACCTTCTCGGCTTTTATCACTTCTTCTCGCTGATGATTTGTGTGCCAATGATTAAAAGTGTGGCGCCGAGTTGTTATAGCGGTAAAATAAGTGCTATTCCAGTTGACAGACGACGACATTTGGCGAACAATGCCAAACCGCAGGAAAAAAACCAAGCCGTGTTCGTATGTATGCACATATTCAGCTCAGTCCAACTCAACAATTTATCGCAGCCCATCGCGCATCATGGGAATCCACAAATTTACTCGTGTTTTATTCTCGCTACCACAATTGCCACCACTTATTCGCCTGGTTTGTTTGCTTCGCTTCAGCTATGGCAACTGGCAAGTCATTGACATATGAGGCGACAACTTGAATTATGATTTTATTGTTCGTCTCTCTATGTAGTATCAATGGCCCCAAACATATGCATGTGTGCACATTAATAGCTGTATAAATACGTATGTGGTTGTTTATGTTTACATAGGCACAGTCCTGGTTAGCCTAAGCCAGTGCTCTGCGCTGGAATTATAAATTAGGTAAAATATTTCTCAACCTTCGATTCTGAGCCAAGAGACGGGCTCCTGAATGATAATTTCCGTTTCTTTTTATTGTCGCACAAATTGATTCGGCGGAATCATGTGTACAGTCAGACATACACACATACATATGTACTTTTACTGATTTATTTACGTTTGAGAAATTTCGTAATTTCATGTAGTGTAGGCATTGACAATTGTAGGCATATTCGAGGGTTTATTGCTTATGTTTGCAAGTGGGAGTGTTAACGACATGTAACTTTATTTGAGTACATTACGTACTCATGTACATAATTGTATGATTTTTGATATCCCCAGTTGAGACAAATTAGTATTCTGTATATGCAAGTAATCGTATACTTTGCATCAAACATTTGTACGAATTTAATTATAGTGGAATTTATTAAATAATATAAGAATGGAGTAGATTTTGCAGTTGACAGGCAGGGAACTCAAACAATAGCTTAAATAGCTCAAAACGCTATACAACCTATTCGACTTTGCAATTTAAGGTGATTGCTTTGTGTGTCTTCCTAGATATCAACGGAGCATTCGCTGCTTCAAAAATTCATTTCAAGGGCATTGGTTCGCAGAAGTGGCGAGCATTACAATGTAGGCCGCATTTATACATACAAAGTTAAATAATATTCCATCTTCCACGGGTAACCATTTGCAAGCATTAAAGCTACAAAAGTGTGCCCGCAGGACGAAAGGGAAATTTGGCAACATTGCCTCCGACATTACCGGAGCGTTGGGACAAGCGTATCTTCCTAAATGGCGACTATGATGAAAAATAAAAAAAAAACAAATTTTTGAAAAAATGGTGTTTTCATGTTTTATTTATTGAACCGCCCTTGTTCTATTGCATGCACAGAAGTAGTCGGCACCGCTTACCGCGTGACGGATAACGCAGGTCTACCCAATAATAATGGTTTCTTCACCCAAGAACCAGAACTATCCAATTCCTATGTAAAACCTGAGTCCGAGAATATGCATAATTTTTTATTCTGCCATGTAGCTTTGGAGATATATCCAAATAACAGTTTTTGATTAAAAAAAGGTAGATCATAAAAATGTCTAATATCTGCTGAATCCGTTAAGCGGTCAGTTATGTTTGTTAGATTTAAGAAATATACCAAATAAAATATTTCCAAAATCGTTTTCTCGTATCCTTGAGTTTAATTGCTAGAGCTGACGTGCAAGCCGAAATCATACAAGAGATTCAAATCAGAATGTGAGCAAACAAAGAAAAGGAAAAAATATCAATTTGCCATTCATACCACCAAATCGCTCTATGGTGCGTCATGAGGTCAGAACTGTAAGTTGGTACGGTGTCGTCATACTTACAGTTCATCGTACCATTGCATACATATACACATGGCTGAAAATGAAAAAGAGGATTCCAAATAACTTTAAACACGCAATTCTTATCGAATTTTAGATATCTTTTTTGTAATATTTTTTATTAAGTAGGTAGATTGGTGGAAGTGGCAGTCGGTCTTTAAACGAAGATCGTTGCCGATCCTTTGTGATACCACAGCAGCAGTTTGCTAGCTACTCCTCGTTAAACAATTTTGTTTTAAATGTAATCCACTGATCTGACTGGCACTTATATCCTTAAGGTCATCAGTATCATTAAAGAACGATGTGCCAAAGTATGTAAACCTAGTGGCATGCCACGCAGGACAGCGACAAAGAAGATGTCGGATAGACTCTTCCTTCTCCTCATTCGGTATGGGGTACGTTTAATCTTTGAGCATGTCGATTCAGAAAACAGTGGCCGGTGATCAAAGCAACTAATACAGCGAGATTTTTCCTTGACCGATTAAGTAGCGCCTTTGGGCGCCTGACCCTCCATTAAATGTCAGACTATCAACCCATCTCGTGTTGCATGCAGCAACAATTCTAGTTATACCACGCAGTTTGTAGGTTAAGAGGCGTATATCTAAATCCTTCATATTATGAAGAAAGCGAGTGATAGTGTCCTCCCTCGCTAATTTGTCTGAATTGTAATTCTCTGATATGTCACTAAGCCCTGGCTGCCATATCAACTGGATGCGGAAATACTTGCCCATCTCTTTAAGAGATGCCAGGCATTTTCTATAAAAAATAATAATAATAATAATCTCATTCCTCAACCAACAACCGGGTAATCGCGGTAATAGCGCAAACACAATAAATTGAGCGAAGTCCTCAACCATCTATGTGATCCTTCTGCCAGAAAAATGTGACACACAGATGGCGCTTCAAGCAGTAGCAAAACGCTGTTCCTAAGCAACGACAGTTGAGTATTCCCACTACTTAGGACTGGTAGCGGCAGGCTAATCACCTAGACTGTTAGAAAGCAAAATAGATTAACGAAACCAACACAAGACTGAGTCTTGTTGAGGCCCTATGCTCCCGAGTGGAGCGAAGAAGGAAAAACAAAAAAAAAATATTTATTAATTAGTAGATTTGGAAAAGAGATGTGTTAAATTAAAATTGAAATCATAAAACAATATGTACTACTATTATTTTATCATTACTTTAGTCATGTAAATATGAAAACTTAATTTTTTAAATAAATATAGTTCTATTTAGAACTACAAAATATAGTAATTTATAAAACAAAAAAGGTTTAGCAAGTAAATAGTTTATAATGTTAACTCCTTTTAAATTTGATGCTGTTAGGTGCTATTGTACATATTTCTTAATTAATTTCATTCTTTTAACCCTTCAGTTCCCGGTGTCACCTTCAGGGGCTGAGAGTTAAAAAAAATATTTTTGTAATCTAAACTAATAATTGAGTAACAGAGTTGTTGGTTGAACCTACTATTTTCTTCCGTCTAATGAATATTTTTTAATATAAAAATATCCACAATTGGGGAGAAAAGAGTTTTTTCAGTGGAGTTTTAAATGAAAAATTATGTATAGGTGGTAAATCATTGCTTTTTTATATTGTTTTATTTAAAGACTATAAATGGAAATTTTCTACACATTGAAACTATTTTATATTCCATATTTATAAAAAAAATTAATTTTTTAATTTCTTATTTATGTATTTATTTTTTGTATGTATATGAATATTTACATGCATATAAAAAATTAATTGTAGTGGATTTAAACAAGTAATTTAATTAAGCAAAAACCTTTTTTGCGACGGATTTTTACTTGGGAATGGAAGAGTTAACCACAAATGTGTTGAATATTTGAAAATGGTGCTTCGTTGAGATTAAAAAAAATGATTTTCAAAGATCAAACTTTTTAAAAATAATATTTTAGATTTGTGCTGCCTTACAAAAAAACAAAATTTATTTATTTATATGCTTACATATATTTTTTTAATTCAAACGGAACTTATGACATCATCTTCTGGAAAAGTTTTTTATTCAATATACAACATCAACATTGCTATAATGTGAAAGATGTGCACTGCGGTCGAAGAATTCTTGTCAAGCAGAGAGCTGCTATTGAGCTTTGTTTTAAACTTGGTAAATCTTTTCCGAAGCGGACCAAATTCTTTAAAAGCCTCATGTTGATGATTGCTTATCCCGTAGGCACAATGGCAATCCGCTAGAGAAACGTTTTTTGATGATGAAAGACCAGACCGTCCACAGAGTAGATTATCCCCATAAAACATAGAAAAAGCTCGCCTTAAAACTAAAACTATAAGAAATCATTTCTAAAAATCAGCGAAATAGAATTAGGAATTTCTCAGCCAACTGTGTATCGCTTTGTAATCGAAGTCCTTATGTCTTCATAAACTTAAAAAATTGACAGCTGTCCACTTTTGCTCAATAACCTTCTCATCGGTTAAGAGTTGTGGGGGAATTTCGATCAAAGATGAAAATTATCATACATTGTAGAAACATTCAGTGTATTCCCCTGATTTGACGTGCTATGACTATTATGTATTCCCTGAACTACAAATTGCAATGAAAGTAAAGCGTCCCGAAGCTATTAAAGTCATCCAAGACGCTATGACTCCACCATTCTAAATCATATTTTTATACAGGACGAACGTAAATATTTCAAATGAAATTGTTTTTGGAGTATATAAGTAGGGTGGAGTATTGGATTTCGAAATTTTTGTTTCTGCTATTTTACTTGTATATCCACCTTGCATCTTGTCTTACATAGATACATAATTGGCGCCTACACACTTTTTGGGTGTTTGGCCGAGCTCCTCCTCCTATTTGTTGCGTGCGTTTTGATGTTGCTTATTGTCTTGGTTTGGAGAATGCCAAGTACATATGTATGTTACGCTTATGTACATATCAGGTGGAATGCCATACGATATTATTTCACAAAAGGAGCCACGCTACTTAATTTTTTTTGTCTAAAATACAATGGAACTAAATTCACAAAATGCCCCCACGTTAAATAAGGAAATTTAAAATTTCTATAAGCGGACTCGTAAACGGACTTTTCAACAAACAGAAAAAATGTAAAGGCATATAAAAACTGTGGTGCAGGGGAAGTACAGTCAGTCTAATGAAAGCGTGACCGGCGAAATTCTAACTTAGAGTTCCGTGAAAAAATAAAATGCTCCTTAATAGGCGCACCTTTTTCGCACACGAGTTGTGCAATTTGTTAGTTTTGTGAGAAATTTAGAAAGCGTACTTTGTATTTACAAAATAAGGTTTCTTATATGAAAAATGATTTGAAGCAGTATTCCTATGCACACATCTTAAAGGTCTAAAATTGTCAGGTGCATCTGCTGCAAAATATTTGAAGAACTCGAAGACGTTCAGAAATAAATGGGTGCAACGATATACCGTACTTAAAAACCTTAATAACTTACGGATCTAAAAAAAACAAAAATAAAAAAAAATTCCTCTCCAAAGCAAAATCAGAAGTTCATTGATTTGTTTGTGACAAACCCAATCTTATCTTTGCGTGAAGCTGAAGCAATTTTAAAGAAAAGTGGTGTTAATATATTCAAAGACACGATTCGAGTTCGTTTACGTGCAGAGCACCTCAAATTCTGGAGCCCTTTAAAAAACCGCTGCTCTCATTATCACATATTGGCTAGGGCAAATTCAGAACGGAATTGGACAAACGTAATATTCAAGGATGAATCTTCTTTTTGGGCGAAGAGTTGCATACGAGTACATTGGTTCAGGTGTACTGGATTTGGTCGTTTATTTGTGTTTACCGCCAATTAGAATGCAGTTTAAAGAATAAAATTTACAAAAAGCATTATTATCGTCAGCTACAAAGATGTTTGGAAGGACTAGCCAACCTTGGATTTTACAAGAAGGCTACGATCCCAAGTATCGATGGTCAAAACTGATGTTACCTGCCAGGTCCGAACGACTGATGACGGGCCAGGCCCTGTACACTCTGCCCAGCATGTGGAGAGGAGGATGAGACGGCGGACCACTTTCTGTGGGTCTGCCCGGCCTTCACTCGAATCAGGTGTGACACTGATGGGTTAAAAAGCGACCTCCTTGGCACCACAAGAACTACTCAGATTTCTTCGGAGGCTGGGTAGATTTAAAGAAAATTAAAAAGGAAACCTAAATGCAGTACAAGGCCAAAAAATTTAAAAATCTAATTCAAAAATGTGAAGAGTGGGAAGAGCAAAATGGGATTGAAATGCTCAATTTACCTTCATAGACTGTTGCCAATCGTATTTGGATTAACAAAAGATCGAAGGGAAACAAATATGATCGGCCAAACAGGTATCAAGGCAAATTCCGCTCATTTTGAGCCGATTACTTCCAAAACAGAAATTAACACAACGCATGACTCGAAGTCTTTGTTTTTATTATTACGGTGCCGATCTTTGAAACCAACATCAACTACAAAAATCATGTCAGCCTGGAGATCGAGCGGATAATAGCCCTTGTCAACAGTTGTTACTTTGGACTCAGTAGGCAATTGAAAACTAGAGCTCTCTCTTGAATAACCAAACTGACACTCAACAATCATTCACGTTGCGCTATATGGCGCAGCAGCTTGGACGATGTCAACAGCAGGTGAGGAAATTTTTGGGAGCTTTCAAGAGAAAAATTCTCCGTAAGATCTTTGACCCTCCCCGCGTTGGTGAGGAGTATCGTATACGATGGAACTGCGAGCTGTTACAGCTTTACGACGACATAAACATAGCGTATCGAATAAAGATCCAGCGGCTACGTTAGCCTGACCTTGTCACCCGTATGAAGGAAGACGCTCCAGCAAGGCGAATCTCCGAAACTGTACCTCAAAACGGAAGACGAAGAAGGGGAATATCACATCTTCGATGGAAGAACGAAGTGCGGCAAGACTTGTCAGCGCTCGGGATGTCTAACTGACACCAGAGAGCGCAGGACAGAAAAGCTGGCGCGCTATTTTGGATTCGGACAGAGCCGACATACGGTTATAGCGCCACCTAAGTAAGTAAGTATGATTCGAAGATGTAAAGCCGCTATAGATAATACTGGAGAGTATACATTTTATTGAATATATTGCATAAAATTAATATTATAAGCCCATAAAATGCAGTTTGTTAGAATCGAATATGTGGCGGTCACGCTTCTATTAGACAGACTGTATGTACATAAGAGTATCAAAGAATATTTTTGTAAACTGTGAGGAGTATGAAACAACTTTGCCATCTTTCAAAAGTTTAGCAACTGAAAATTAAAGCGAAATGGAAATAAAAAGCAGCTGCCTTGTCATCAAAGACTTTAAATTCAATTATATTTATGTACGTATTTCACATTTTTAAAGGAGATAATTATATGCTCCTATAATTTGTTACCTGGGTAATAAGGCTGATTGGTCTGAGCCAAATATTTTTAATAATGAGTGAATAAGTTAGAGAAAGTTTTAATATTTAAAAATTCGCTTGTGATAGATTTGTATTTACTTAACTTCCATTGTTTATTAGTTAACTAAGAAAATTTATGATAACAATCGCGCGCCCAAAAAGCCCAAGTGCACTGCCCTTCGTAAATGAAAGTCAATGCAAACCATCTGCAAAGTTGGCAAGTTGTAAACATCAAAAACAAAGAGTCAACGGAAAAGCTTTGCGAAGTCTTACACAAACTTTTAGAATAAGATTTTACCCTTTTAAATGGCGCGAAATAAAAATACAAAGAGGCGCCATGAGCTTATGGAAGAACCATTTTCTTTTATTTTGGTGGTTTACTTCACTCCCCTGTTTTCACCAACCTATTCAAATTTTTTTTCGTATAAGCATAAAAGTGTTTAAAAGTCGCTCGCTGCTGGCCACACAATGAAATAGAGAAACACTTAGAGAATTTAACCAAATTTGTAATGGTACGCATTTTGGTACAATGGAAGCACTCAGTTGAAAACTATTCCATGTAGGCTCGGTCAACTGCAATAATTTGCTTCAGCTGGGAGCATATGAAGCGGTCATAATTTCCATGATTCGGGTTTTCAGAAGGCCCTTACATAGTATTATGCCCTTACTTTCAACTGCGCTCCACAAGTGGATTACAGTTGAAATATTCAATCGCATAAAGACATTGAACGCTAGTTTTTCTTAGAGGGCAGGGTAATGGACAGAACTATTCAAAAGCTGACAACGAGATTCGTAAGATAGGGTGGGATCAGGGAAGTTCAGGGAGCAAATTTAATAAAAACTGTTTGAATTAATTCTATACGGGTTATATGCGAGACAATAAATAGCCTCAAAATAAAACCAGCGTCAAGTCTTGACCAAAGCGGGCAAACTACCGCGTGTGGTTCGATACTATCGTTAAAATTTTTAGACTTCAATGTTTCTTTTCAAATTAACTCAAAAAAATAAAAATAAAAACACCTAACTTGTTCTATTGAGAGATCCAATCCGTTTGTTTAGATTCTGTGATTTCGCCATGATGAAGGAATTTGTCTCACCCTTGTTGGGATCAATCAAGAAACTTTTCATGCCGAGAGCTGCCTACTTCTTCTTCTTGATCCCGTCAGCAACTGTTTTACAGCAGCTTTAGTTTTAAAGTCCTAGCTGTGAATGATCAATTTACGCTACTGCATAATGTTGATCTTTTATTGCTTAAAAGAGAACTATTTTTGTTTTACATGTTTACATATTTTTACTACCTTAATGTCAAATCATCTACAGTTGATTAGCTTTCCAACGCTTTACTTATAGAAAAATTTTGGTTTTTGTATACTTTGCCGACGTTAAGGTAAAAATAATTTTATTAAAGGTTTCTTGTTAGTATTCATTTTATGTATAATATTTTCAGCACAATAACGAAATTTTCTCCATTTTTATATTCTATTACCTTTTGACGGCAGAGATTAACTTAAGTCCCAAGGCGAAATAATTTTCTTCACTCAATCAAGTTGTAATATTTGAAGCATTTATTTAATTCTTGCAATAACTAACCAAAACTCGTTATCTGATTCTGCGCTTTACAGTGGGATGGAATGCGTAAAATGGTCACAATAAATGAAGTTTGATTTTCTCTGTTTTATGTCGATAAGTAAGTTTTAAAGATTTTAACTGATTTTACGAAGAGTAGTATTTTGATCACATTGGGAACATGTTGCATACCACCAAATAGGATTTTTCTTTTCAAAAAAACTGTATTTCGACCAAAAATCTGTATCCTCAAAACGAAGAGATTTTTGAGAAAATTCTTTATTTCGTTTATATTCTTATTTGACAAAAGGCTATTCATTTAAAACAAGACAACATAAATAGTTTCAATCATACCTAACCACACAGAAAAACAGTATTTATAAACTGAAATATTCAAATGAAATACCATTTTGTTTTAATGAAATTCAGTTTTATTATTTTTTGTAAATTACTTTGTTAACTTTTTGAATACATTTGATGCGATATTTCAAATTTAATGAAGGTTAGGTTAGGTTGAAAGGGTTGACTTGTAGTTACGCATAGACCGGTACGGTTCATAGCGATATCAGATGGCCTTCATTAGATTTCGTTCCATAGTCCAATCGCAAAGTTCCTTTTTTTCATTGCGAATTTAAGCAGACATTTCTAACCTACCAATTCATCAAACTGTAGAGCTCCCCGATATTTTAAACTTGTTTTGAATAACGCAGGTCATCCACAAAGGAGTTGCTCTACAGTTTTACTTGAGCCCTGCTCCCCACATTTCCTGTATGCATCGCTGTCCGAGATTCCTACGCAACTACTGGGCTATGTCCCGCCAGCACAACATCGTAGTTCTACTATCTCTTCTTTAGAACCGTCCGTATAAAAGTTAAGTGTATTGTGTTTGAAGCTAAGGCCCTTATGCCATTCTTCTTTTTCGGTAGTAATCTTGAACCTTTTTTCCCGTTTAAAAATCGGAGCCATATAGTTCGTATCGACTATATTATTTGTAATAACCGCTTCAAGATTTGATGAAATTCACCAGATGTGTGATACTTAAATCCACAATATCCGCAGGTGTAGCAAAAAAGTGAGAACCCAGTTAACTAAATGTTTATCCGACGAGAGCAGGGCAGCTGAGAAGAAGGTGCTGAGATGATTCCACCACATCCTCTAGACAGTTTCTTCAGAAAGGAGCTGAAGCAATCTCAAGCCTCACCGCATGGACGTCTAACAGACAATGCCCAGTAAAGAAACCTACCAAGTTCGAGAGCTGAGTTTAAGCGACGCCCATCTTTCCAGGAGTAGAGCACAGGTTGTCAATTGAGGTTTCAACTTCTCATTTTGCAATGAGACCATCTCCAGTATGACCTGCTATTCCAGTATGTTTCCGGTGAATTTCTTAGAGTAAGAAGCAAAAAATTTTCTTTGCCAATAAATTTAAAGCTCTTTTGAAGCTTATGAAGTCTATTTTAATCTGCGAATCTGGAAGCAAAATAAAAGGTAGGCACCTTACTTTGTCTGTCTTAACTGCAAAAATGCTTTAGAAGCCAAGAAAGTAAAAATTTAAATCTGAGAAAGTTTCGCACGTACTGTCATATTTTTTGTGCATTTTTTCTGAATCACGAAATCTGTTAAATTCTCTTTTGCTTTAAAGAGTAAATCATAAGAGCATCCAAATTAGACACAAAGTGCGAAAGTTACGACAAATTAAATAAAAGCGGCCACGTTCACTCTTGAGGTTGAAAATTTGTTTTCCCACACAAACTATTCCGAACTATAGAAACTTTAACGCATGCGACTCAAAAAGGACAACACCTGTCACAAAAAATATATCAACGCAAGAAATGCGTTCGTATTTTGAATGATATCCATAAATGATGAGTTTATTCGCTTTTGTTTAGTTTTTTAGCAACACGTGCAAAAGGGCCTTCAGAATAGATTTTTGACTACATCTCGAAAATATTAGTCTAAAAAACACTTTTTAACGAAGTAATTTTCTCACGTAAACTGATAAGTGTAATGTAAACTGATTGGAATTTATAATAAGATTGTAAAAAAACTAGTTGTTTTTGTCGCATTTTGATCAAGAAAAGGTATATTTTTCTCTTTATTAGTAACATAAAAAAAAAACAATGTTACTCTGTTACTCAAAATTGACCAGATCCAAAAATCGTGTCGAAGGGTGTTAAGAATTTTGATGGAGATAATAACACCTCTGTCAATACGAATCACAGTAGGAACTTATTGAGTTTCTGCCATCTTTGAAGGCTCCCTGTCCTACTGTGCGCCATTTTGATGTGCCTTTCGCTGTTTGTAGAAGTGTAAATGTTTAGTTAGTTACCCTTCTGGTGGTTCTTTAAATTAATTTTGCACTCATTTATCCCGGCGGGCGCTTAATATCCCACAGAAATTATATTGGCTTAACAAATAACAGCTCGGTTATTTTGGGTAACCGCTGCCACTTGAAATATTTGCAACTTACTTGGCCATGTGATAGACTTGCTTGCGTGAATAGGGAAGAAGGGGGAGTGCTGGTGGACGGGTTTGATTGAGTGCACAAAACAAAATCAAAAACTAAAGATATTTCATCAATTTGTGAAACAAAAACTAAGTCGTTTTGTATTCTTTTGGCATTCCCTTAAGTATGTTGCTTTAATTATTGCTCACTGATGCCTATGTGCATGATTGGAAACTGTGTTCGTTTGTAAGTAAACGTTGGTCCCAACGTTGTAATTATTATCTTCATTTTAAAGAAATAAGGAAGTGCTAAATTCGGTCCGGACCGAATTTAAAATTAAAAAAATATTAAAACTTTAATATGAGCTGATGTCAAACAAATTTTGAAGTTCAAGAAGTTCAAAGCCATGAGAGTTATAGTTTGTAGTATCATCAGGACAGACGGAAGTTTAGTCTTAACTTATAAAAAGTGGGCGAGGTTGCTATCTGACTCAATAATAATTATGTTGGGTCTAAATGAGTTTGGGCGAGTTTTAATAAGTCGCGATATACACACATTTATCTGAAAGTATGCGTGGCATCTTTTTAAAAATTATACTTCCGTCGTATTTGCTTCCTTTTGTATCAAATTTGAGTAATTTTGCATTATTTGCAGAGATAACCCGTTTTTCCGTGGCTATTGAACGCTTTCGCCCATTCTTAATACCAAACTACCTTCGACAAAGAATGCTCTATATGTATGCCAAGTTTCATTGAAATATTGGGGAACCGAAAAAAAATGTCGTTTCTGCACATGTCAATACTTCTTTACCGTTTATGAGTTCATGCGTAGCTTAAATCATGTCAGAGACCTTTTAAAGTTAAAGTGCCTTGCCTAAACCTAAAACTTTCTTGCGCCATTGAACAATTAATTTGAGTAAATCAACCATTAATTGAAATGGATACTTTTCGATTATCAATGAACAAGACGTTTTTTCCAAAAAATGAATGAATTGGGGTGGGAGGTCCTGTGTCATCCACCATACTCGTCTCAATTCGCATCATCGGATTTCCATTTATTCCGTTCACAGCAAAACTTCTTCACGAACAAAAAATTTACAAATTTGGTTGATATGAAAAATGCCATCTCCAGATATTTTGCTGAAAAACCAATTAATTTTAATCGACCCGGAAGTGAAAATTTGCACATTTTATGGTTGTTGCCAACGAGGGTGATTCCATCTGCGACTCTATCTCGATTTCTTTATGCTGTTACTTACAAACCGTTATGTGAACAAAACTAAAATACGTAATTAGTAGAAAATTCATTTTTTTGAGTATGAGGAATATAGTTTCTAATGTAACCAATTTACGTGGAATGCCCCACTGATTGGAATGAATTCTTTGCCAAAAATATTGAATTTGGTTGGGAACTTGGTAAATGCCTAAATTTAGTAAAATCAACCGCAAGCTCAAGTATTTCTGATTTATGTATTGTATGTATGGGTGTGCATGTATGTATGTGTGTGCATGTATGTATGTGTGCGTAAGTTAATGCATGCAGTGTCCGCAGGCAAGGACCAAATTTATGTGCATATTTGTGTTAATGTAAAAGTACATTCAATAAGTTCGTATAGCTGTGATAATTTTTTCCTTATGCTTTGGACCTCTACGCCTTTCTATTGGCAGCCCTTTCCACGCCATCTCACCCATAAGTTGCACGTAGTTTTTTATTTTATTTTTATTTAAGTACTTCGTTGTTGCTGTAACCTTTTGCCGTCACATTTTTTCGTTTATCTTTGCATATCGAGTTTGGGGTTGTGGCTTTTCGGGTTTGCCGGCAACAAAATATTCAAAAGTTGGAGGGAAATCATTGTCAATTTATCATAATGAAATTTTAATGAGCCGGCACATTTTACACTTCGTCAAGGAAAATGTGCACTTACACATGCACATACATATAAGCAATTTACATACATTTTGATATTTCACAGGTCAATATACTTATAATATAAATTTATAAAGAATATCCTAAAAAGTACCTATTTCGAGAGCTTTTCTCTTTGAATTGGTCTTGAAGCAACATACATTTTTATGTTAATCTTTATTATATAATTTGAAGACATTTAAACAAAATTGTGTAAGAAATCATTTACGGGTGAACTTTTCACATGCATAAGCAGTAGAAATTCCCTCTAGCGAAGGGTATGGAGCCTTGACAAACATATGCATCCGACAGCTTTGGTCTTTTGCTACTTTCTTCAAAAATGTTGCTGGGAATGTTACGAGTATTTCAGTCAAAGGGGGCACCACAGTGACACGATTGTCAACGATGTGTGTGTTGAAGTATAAGCTATTGACTGGGATGAACTTAAGATGCAATAGATGCCATGTCCGACTGGTGTTTGATCGTTTGCGCCCTAAGTTTGTGCTATGAAAAAAGTTTTTACAGAGCGAATCATCTGCCATTCAATCGGAACGAAATTAAGATGTGATAAATGCGGGAAACAGATTCACAGTCAGACTGTCCTGAAGGCCCTGAAGAACGCAAAGCAAATATCGAAAATTGTTCATTAATGTAAGAAGGAGCTTAATTCTGTTGCAAGACGGAATAAGCATGTACTCGTACTTATATGGGTTCTAGGACACCGCGGTGTTCAAAAAACGAAATTGCTGATGCATTGGCCAACTGCGGATTAGCAGTTACCCCATAGGGGCCAGAGCGAATAATCGGAATTAGTTTTAGAGGAATCATGAGTTGGATCAGCGATTATGTATGCAGTTTACATAGACTAGAACTCAGCAGAACTGCAAAGTGTCGAATTTTCTTTCGAAAACTTGTATTATAACAGAACGTAACCCAGGGAGTGAGCGTATGACCACTACTGGAATCATTGAAAATCCGATTTACCTGTCTTACTTAGAAGAGGCGGATAGCACTGGGTATTTTTTCTGTTAGTATCTTGCCTTTGCTGAAACAATGCTTCGAATTTTGTGTTCCGCTGACTTGAGAATGAGTTATATTTGTTCTCTCAAACTGGAGGATATTTTCAGATTTGCCACTGAATCTGGAAAATTCTCACAGAATAGCTTTGTCTCTATTCTATTCTATCTCGTGACATGAAAAAACACACCCTGGAGACAATAAAGCCAACAAAGAATAAAAAATATCCCACAAGAATATGTCTAGTATGTAAAACACGGAGGAGCGAAACACGATATGTAAGCAAATTCTGTGAAGTACCGCTACACAAAGGAAGCTATTTCACCGACTATCATACTAAAAAGAAATACTAATACTACTTTCCTCCTTGACTATCTACCCTTTTACTATCCAGAGCTTTGAATACAATGGGTGTTTTAGTCGGAATGTTTAAGGAGTTACCAACGATTGGGTGTTTTTGGGCTTGCCTTTTTCAAATATCGATTTCAAGATGGGATACTGTGTTCATCATTCACTTCTTGTTTTAGTTTTGATTTTTTTCTTTAATCAAGTTTAAAAGAATTTAAAAATTGAAGAGAGTTACTTTATTTTCAAAATATTTTTTTAATTTTCTCAAAATGTCTTTTTGCCTTCCACTTATTTTGTTTCTTGTTTGCCTGACATTTCCTTTTCTCATTGAACTTACTTTACTCTTCTCCTTGTAGAATCACACAAGGTTATATGGGAAATTTGATTCAGTTTTTTAATCAATTGAGCTCAATTAAAGCTTTTATTGCCTATATTTTCTAATTGCGCAATTAGTATGTCAGTAGCATCGAATATCAAAAAAAAAAAAAAAAAAAAATTATTGCTTTTTAATGATTTGTGAGCTCAATATATCTTTCCACTTTAAATGTTTAAATAGCCGACAAATATTCAATTACGTACATATTTTTCTCCTAGCGTGAGTCAGCTGGAGGGTCAAGTATGTGTAGTATGTTGTATATGTGTATGTGTGTATAGGTATAACAATGGTGCGCATTTGCGAGTAAATATTTTATTTGTATTTCCATGAACATCCCACACAAATAGTTTTATTTCAAAGAGTGAAAGAGTTTTTTAATCGTTTGTATATTTTATTGCCTGTTTTAAGTGGGACAAATTGTGCTTTTTATTGCTACTGGGTGAATATGCAAATTCTTCTATAAATCATGAAATGTGTAAATAAATATGTCTTCCAGACATACAATGAGTGCCTAGAAAATGGTTTGGAGTTGCAATTCGCATTTTGTGCTTCAGTTGACAATAAGTTATTCCCGTATGTATGTGTGCATATATATAAGTATATCCCAGCCATACTCAGCGTGCAATGCTATGCCCCACATTTTTGTTGTTGAATACTTCAAAATTTGCCCTGTTTTTAATAAAAAGGGACACAACACAGCTATTCTTAACGTTTTTGTGAACAAATGGAATAAGTCCGTAAAAATATCAAAACCTCTACTGAATTGACTTTGTTAGGCATGGCGAACTTGTGTCATAAATATTATTATTCTGTCAATGTTTTGGATATCGACTTTATTACTGTTCCTGTAGATGTACATACATAGTAGTGTGTTATCGTATGCATTTTTTTCCTTGTTAATTAGTTAGTTATTTAGTAAAATAGTAAAAAAAATCAGATGATTCATTTTACGCCACCTTGTATTTGTATATATCGTTCATTTGCTGCAAGAGTTCCATAATCAGAAACCCATAACGTCGAGTAAAACGGTATCAAAGTTTTCAATTTACTTATTATGCAAAGGTGTCTATCCAATTGTGAGTAGAAAGAAGGGTCGAAGACAGGTTAAACGGTTAATCTCCGTATCACAGCTGGCTGAAAATATATTCCTCAATTTAGTCAGCGAACTAAATCTCAGTCAGTTAGTGAACTCACAGGTATAACGCCTGTGGTTTTTGTGTCTGTGAATGTACCGCTTTCGCTAGAGAGCCTTCTAGGTGGTAAAAATTTTCGAAATATGGAATAAAAAATCGGAGATGTCCTTAAATTTATCAAGAGGCTTCACATATGGACCGAGCGGCAATCACCGTAGCCATTTTGGGAGTTGCAGTGCACCATCTTGCCAAGTAAAATTAATAATATGCGCTTATAAAAAATGCAATCTATATCTTTTTTGTTTTTTTTTTTTATTGGCGCTTACGCCCTTCTTTTGGGTGTTTGGGACCTACAGTTTCAGGCCGACTCCGAACGGCAGATATTTTTTTATGAGGAGCTTTTCCATGGCAGAAATACACTCGGTGGTTTGCCATTGCCTGCCGAGGGGCGACCGCTATTAGTAAAGACTTTTTCTTAATTTTTGATCTTTCACCGAGACTCGAACCAACGTTCGCTCTGTGAATTCCGAATGGTAGTCGTGCACCAACCTATTCGGCTAAGGCGGCCGCACCATTACTCGTTACAATAATATTGGTAGCATCGCGAAACGTCTTGGAGGTGGTGATCAAAAGGCTGCAACGCCATGTGAAATGATTCAAAAAGTGAAGAAGTGATTTGAGCGAAATCTCCGACGATCCCCGCCAGCGGTCAATTTTCGAACATTGTGTTTTCTGACGAGAAAATGTTTCAAATTGAGCAATTCGTAAACTCCCAAAACGATGAAGTTTATTTGACCGACCGTTCATACGAGATTTTGAATCATCGATTGTCCACTAGGAGGCTGCACCCATCAGGTAATGGTTTGGGCGCTCTCCAATCGTTTTCATCGAGCCTGGCGTCAAGCTAAATACGAAATATTATCGGGAAAGTATTCTGGAGCTTGCTTTGAAACCGTGGGAAGACAAATATTTCGGTGGCAGATCAACAGGACTCGGCACCGTCTCACAAAGCTCGAGTGCACCAAGAAAAAGCAATTGTCCGCGAGTTGGCCAAAATACCTGCAAGTGACATTCAGGTAGCTTGCGATTTATTTATGGACCGTCTCAAGGCCATAGTTAAGGCAAAAGGTGGTCATATCGAGCAAAAGAAAATTGATTCTTAATGATGTATTATTTTCACACACTTTTTACTTTGAATTGAATAAAAGTAATTTTCCAAACTAAATTTATGGCATTTTTCATTGGTTCCACTTCGGGAGCCGGACCTTGTAAACAATTATTTGTAGTTTTCATGTATGCATGATACTCTGGATTTTGGTATATCATAAACCATTTAAAGGCTAATCAATGCAACAAATTAGCTGAAAGTTGGAAAATGTGCGCATTCAAGCTTCTGGCATAAGGGATCGACCCCCCATATAAGTATGAAACCGTTTGGTTTCTGAAGAAAGCTTACGGCTAAGCCGGTCTTTGAAACTAAAACCTAAAGTGAATTTAGAATGAGTTTTCATTGTAAAACTACATCTAAAGTCCCCGCTAAGTTATGCCCGTGCGTTGGCAACGTAATTTTACCGTATTTTGCTGATTAGGCGTTTTCCATGGGAAAGCGAAATGCTGCTCTAGTTGATTGCAGATGTGGGTGTTGGGTTACACAAAGATTGGTCTGCTTAGTCAACTTTTGAGTTGCGCTTGTTGTGTTGCTGGTATTTTGATGTTTGATCTTGCAAGCAACGGCGTTAGCTTACATAAGCATAGCAACTGGTCAATATGAAATAGGAAACATAAATCCTTGTTTCAAATACCTATGCTTATGTAAAAGTATTGTAAACATATACACATATACATACATACGGCCACATGTATACATTCTGTCGTTCGTGAATTAAATTACCTTTGCCCGTTGCTTTGAACGTAGCAACCACTTATACGGTAGCTAACAGTGATTTGACAGTAAACGCCTCCCAGACTGATCAGAAAATTGCTGCCTCAATTAAAGTCAGAAGAAGTGGTTTGGAAGTTATCATTATCTTATGGACGAATCCAAACATCCTGTGCACGTATAGAGTCGATTTTGCAGTGTTTTTCGTTTTTCTCGTAATCTATTGCGGAATTTTTATGCCTTGAATTGCCGGTTCTGTTTTAAATTGCTTCTTGCTTTCAAGTTTTTTTACTTTCGTTCTGCTGTTCTTTTGTTTTGATGCTGTTTTCTTGTTCACTGGTAACGCTTAATTTAAAAAAAATGTTCGTAAACGCCCACTCCTCATACTTTTGGCCAAAAATGGAAGGTAAAAATTGAGAGTGAAATTATTTCAAATCAAAAGCAACGCAAGCAAAGAAGTTGTTTTTGCTTTATACTTCCATTAACTATCAGCGGACAACTCAAAGTGCAATCAAATCTCTGCGCAGGAAGCCGCAAATAATAACAAAAAAAGAGGTTGTCTGTAAAGTCGGTTTACTGACGATAGTTTAACGTGATAACGTCATAAGAAAATACTGATTGAATGGTTGCATTTTCAAAAGAAAATTTTAATTTTATTTGTTTGATAGATATTTTGTATGGATATAGAGAATGAGTTAACATTAACATAACATAATATACTTTAACATAACATAACATAACATAACATAACATAACACAACACAACACAACACAACACAACACAACACAACATAACATAACATAACATAACATAACATAACATAACATAACATAACATAACATAACATAACATAACATAACATAATATAACATAACATAATATAACATAATATAATATAACATAACATAACATAACATAACATAACATAACATAACATAACATAACATAACATAACATAACATAACATAACATAACATAACATAATATAACATAACATAACATAACATAACATAACATAACATAACATAACATAATATAATATAACATAACATAACATAACATAATATAACATAATATAACATAACATAACATAACATAACATAACATAACATAACATAACATAACATAACATAACATAACATAACATAACATAACATAACATAATATAACATAATATAACATAATATAACATAACATAACATAACATAACATAACATAACATAACATAACATAGCATAGCATAACATAACATAACATAACATAACATAACATAACATAACATAACATAACATAACATAACATAACATAACATAACATAACATAACATAACATAACATAACATAACATAACATAACATAACATAACATAACATAACATAACATAACATAACATAACATAACATAACATAACATAACATAACATTACATAACATTACATTACATAACAT